>JANHMN010000004.1:145557721-145591681 GCA_030674055.1 Rhabdomys pumilio | reverse complement strand
ATCCATCCATCCATCCATCCATCCATCCATCCATCCATCCATCCATCTCCTTTGAGAAAGGATCTTCCATTGGCCTGGACCTCACCAATCAGGCTAGGCTGGCTAGTCAGCCAGCTCCTGTGATTTAGCTGTTTGTCTCCGGCACTCTGGTTATAATTGTGCACTACCATGTTCTGACACTTTTATGTAGGCTCTGAAGATCAGGATTGGCTCTTCAAGCTTAGAAGGCAAGCAGTTTACTGACAGAGCTGTCTCTAAGCTCAAGAATTTATTCCTGAGTCTACTCCTTTCTTATAACCCAGATTAAGTTTTTCTGGATCTTTCTACCAAGTGAATGCTGTATGGTGGAGCTTCTGCTTGTCTCTTCTGTTACATATTCACTAAAAGCTGTGATTTAATGGCAGAGTTTGCTTCAAAAGATGTTCACTGTCTTTCTTGATTCTATATTCCCCAAAGTAACCTGAGAAATAAAATTGTTTCTATACTTATACCTATCATATTTATCCATCCAACCATCCATCCATCCATCCATCTCCCCCAATAGACTGTTTTTACTCTTCAAAGAAAACCCAGGCTGTTCCCATGGCGACGGTCCCATGGTGATGGGTCGGTGCTTCTCAGGGCCTATTGCTTTCCTGCCCCATACCTGTGTTTGTTCCTGTGTTTGGTCTTTGCAGTGAATTGCTTTTCTTTTTTGCAAGCCTCTTCACTTTCATCTGTTCAGGCATGGCTTCTCCTTTTTAAAATCTCAGCTGAAATGCAGCTTTACACCAGCCATTTGTGACTCAGGTTTGAGCAGTTTCTTCATGTCCTCAGTTCACCCTTAAAAGTTCTTATTGTATAGTCACTGTCCATAGCGCTACACAGGGGCATGTCCATAGCGGTACACAGGGGCATGTCCATAGCGCTACACAGGGGCATTACCATGTGGATATGTTGTACATTAAGTACCTTCCCATCCCTACTCTCTTCTTCACGCTTTACCTCCCCTCTATTCCGTTGTGCCCCTTGTTTCCTTACACAGTGTCGTGTCATATATATTTATATGTGCATGAGTATGTGTGTATGAGTGTGTGTGTGTGTGTGTGTGTGTGTGTGTGTACATGTGATCTTATGTATCTATTTAAAATCTGGAAATCACATGTGATAGAAACTTTTTTTTGTTCCTAAGACTAGCTTAATTCACTTAACACAGTTATCCATTTCCTTGCAGAGAACTTTGTTCTTTATGGCTGGGAAATACTCTCTTGTGCATACCCAGTTTCATTATGCATTCCTCTGTCGCTGTGTACCAAGGTCAGCTCCATAACGTGGCTATTGTGAACAGCACAGCAGTAAATATTGATGTGCAGAGATCTCTGTCACCTTGGAGTCCTTTGGGTAAATACCTAGGAGGGGGTATAGCTGAGCTATTGGTAGACTCAGTTTATGATATTATTTATTTATTTATTTATTTATTTATTTATTTAATTTTGAGTAGGCTTTATACTGATTTCCATAATGTCTGTAATGTTTCTACCTCTTGGCTCACCTTTTATTCTGTTCTTTATAGAGATGACCATGCATGTTTTTGTGTGCATGTCTTGTCTTCCCAGTATGAACCTCCAGGTTCCTGAAGTGCTGTACTTAGCATCTGTATCTCAGGACCCTGCTGAGAGCTCAGTGGGGAGTGGGCACTTATTTGTGGTTGACTCACTCACCTACTTGAGCCTGCTCTCCTCATCTGAGAGAGAGGTGTTGGGCAGGTTACCTCAGTGACCTAAGAGAATGCCTTGTCTAGTCAGTTTTAATACTTACCTCATCTCCGAGTCCCTGACCTGTCCAGTTGACCTTTGTTCCTATAAATGGACCCGTGTTTATTCAGGTTTGCAGGCCTGTGGCTTCTTTTCCTGAGTGTTCTTCCTTTTCTTCACTCTTGGCCACATTCCCTAGCTATTTCTTTCTCCCTCTCCAACTTAACTGTTTAGTCAGTCAGACTAACCTCAAACTCTTCATCCCCCTGCCTCAGTCTTCATAGAGTTAGGATTACAAGCCTCCACCAGCTTGCTCAGCTTCTCCTTTTCTCTTGAGAGCTGATGTTTTAGTCATTCCCTTAGATGCTTTGATGCACATGCTGTAGCGCACAGTCACAGCCCTTGGGGATGGCCATGGAAGCCCTGAGGACACTGTGCATGCTTTATAATTTGATGATAAGGCCATGCTTTCTCCCCAAACATGAATTTTAGAATACTAACAACGTTTACCTATCCACTCGTTGATATGGAACAAAACGTTTAAACACAGGAACCAGAATTGATATATTTTTGGAAGCCTGAATTGGAGAAAAGTCTGGAAATTTACATAAATAATGATACAGTGTTTTTTTTTTTTTTTTTTTTATAGAGATGTGTAACTCAGAGGCTGCAGAGGTGGCTCTGTGGTTAAGAGCACTTCCTGCTCATATAGTGGACTGGGGTTCAATTCCCAGCACCCACATGGCGGCCCACAACTGTCTATAACTCCAGTCCTAGGGGATTCAACGTCCTCTCTTTGCCTCTGTAGTCACTAGGCGTGCTTGTGGTGCACTGACTGGGCAAAGTATTCATACGCACGTTAAAAGGTAGAAGCTTTGCTGTAAATGTTGATTCTGCATGGAACGTGTTCACGGACAGTGGAAAGGGAGACATATTGTTTCTCCAGTTAACTGGGGTCAGAGCTCGAGTTGAGCTTTGGCTTGGTCCACTCTGCTCAGGTATTGGAATTTGAAGACACTCTATGAAAATGTCCCACCTACACACTTTGAATATCCTCTTCCTGCTAATGGTCAGAACAGCTTGCCTCTTTGAATAGCGAATGGCCGAGTGCAGGGAAACCATTTGTAGGGGGTAGATAGACGTGGTGTGTGTTCACCCATTCCAAGCCGAAGTCCTGAACTCTGCTTAAGGCTTGATGAGGGACTGAGTTGTGTTTTCTGTTTGATGTTGGTCAGGACCCCAGAACGTTGTGATTTAGAAGATGCTGCTCGTTCCTTAGACCCCTAGGACAGCTCCTGGTGAGCATTGAAATATTATGGAAGTACAGAACACCACACTTATTAATTTTATATAGATGCTGATTTATTATTTAGAAACTTTTCTGAAAATTGCCCTGAGCCTGGATGAAAACAAGAGTTGAGGAGTCGCAGACTTCAGACTTGTTTGGTCAGTTATAAGAACCCCCAGTACTATGAGTCTGGCCTAACTCAGTGAACATAAGTCTCCCCTTCCAGAATGTCTGAAAACGTGTACTTCGAGTTAGGAGTAGCCATATACTTCCTTTCCCAAGATAACTCTTTAAATATTTCAAGCAAGTCTAAGAAAGAAACATTTTAATAACATGAAAGGTACCCAGGTACTGTCATTGTAAATAATAGCCTACCCCAGTATATGCCATTTCCTGTAACTCTGTTTTCTTCTGATTTAGTGGGCTCCTGTGGATTACACCCAGAGCCGTGTACATACCAGATGAGGGCTCCACTACTGAGCTATGTCATCAGCCTAACCACCTTTTTTTCAGGGTATCCATTTATTTTAGAAGAATAGAAAGAAAGAAATACTTTATAGGTATCTTGTTTGGATTTGAAGCAAATGGCATTAAAAATTTAAAGAGAACAAACGTAACTGATTTCTAGAAGGTTCCATGGTTCAGCATGGCAGGTTGTGGAGTACTTGTTAGCTCCACTACCAGGTGTTGATGGCCTGGCACTTTGTTCCGGCTTCCCATGAAGTGTCCTTTTGCTGGGTCCCAGCTGTGTAGAAATGCATATGTTGTGTAATACTTTAGAATTGCCCCTGTGATTACCTTCTGTGCAAGAAGCATTCCTTGTATGGAACTAAGGGACATTTCTTGGTGTGAATGTCTTGTGGTTGCTCTTGTGACTTAGTTAAAGGTCTGTGGAGAAAACACCTGTCTAAACTGATACTGTGGACCCGAAGGCTATAGAGACGTAGCATAGTGGATTGGTGGGGGCTCAATCAAAAAGGTGGAAAATGTTGAAATAATACACTGAAAACGGTTCAGTGGAACTCACTAAGTCCGTAGGAGGATTCAGATAGGAGTCTTTGTCTTTAAATAATGATTTGAAAGCCATTTAAATGAGGATGGACTCTGATACTCTCTTCCTGGTGAGCTCACTGGCTTCTCACCCACCAGATACAATAATACCAATGATTTGCTAGAGCAGAAAAAGATGCATAGATTATTTTATAATGAAATCACTTGACACTGTCCGTTTTGGTTAGTTATTTCTTCTTTCTCTTGCTAGCAGCTGTCTGGCTCACCGTTTGTTTTTGGTTAGTCACAACTGTTTAGGGAAAATAATTGCTTTATGGGAGTGCCTTCAAAGTCTCATTGTCTCTGACATTGGACATTCCTTATGTTATGAAGGTTCGGTAAAACTTGGTGAAAAGCAGATTAATTACCAAGGCATCAGTAAATAATTAACCACTGACTCGTTCCCAGGTTATATACTCACTGAGTTAGAAATGATTTCTCAGACTACCAAAGATAAGGGAGGTTATTCCTGGTTTCACCGTGTCCCCATCATTAACGACTGGAAGCATGGAAGACATCAGCTGATTCCTACGCATTGGTCCAGCCACACAATCAAACCACTTCCTGGGGTTTTCTCCCATAGTGGTAGTGATTCAGAGGATACCACAGTCATTTCCGAGGAGTGCTCCCTGAGAATTACTCTGGGTTTGAATGACAGGGAACTGTAAAGTTCAGGAGGAACATTTATTGCAGGGCCATTAAATCTGTGCTCCTCCTTCTTTGCTATAATACAGCTCAATTTAGAGTACCTCTAACTCTAGCTGTAAAAGAACATTTCTTTAGGTCTGGCACGGTGTTGCATGACCCGGAATGCCCTTCATTGCAGAACTCGGGAGGCAGAGGCAGGCAGATCTCAGAGTTCAAGCCAGACTGAACTGCATACTGAGTCACAGGCCAGTCCCGACTGAGTATATAGTGAGACTCTGCATTAAAAAACAAACAAATGGAAAAGACATTAATTATGTGCTAAGTGTCAAAGAGCCTAATTTTTATCCTCTAACCAGTCAGTGCTTTGCCCAAGTCTAAACTGTGTGCAAAGTTCTTTTGAGTCTGGTAGACTGAAGCAAAGAAAGATACCATGGCCGGCAGAAAGGCCTGGTAGAGATGCAGGTGAGTGGTCAGACAGAGGGGTGGGTAGGATGGTAATACACACACGTCTCAGCCTTTATAAGTATGTTTCTTTTGAGATTGATTTTTTAACTTCAATTTTATTTAGTATGTTTCTTAAGGTTAATTTTAGAATTTGACTTGTAATGTAAATACGTAGATAGTATTTTGTTTATACAGCTTTCATTTTATTCTATTGTCTTCCTTAAATGACAATATTTGAAAATTAGTTTGGAATTATAAGATGTGTTGTTTTTTGGTTCTTCAGAATAGACAAAATTGCACTTTTGGTTATAAAATAAGCAACTAAGACTAAGGTTTTGGATTTTTAAAAAATTGCTTCTTTTTTTTAATTGTATTTTAAATAAATAAATCATGTGTGGTTGTGTGTGTGTGGTTGTGTGTGTGTGTGTGGTTGTGTGTGTGTGCGCTCATGCATTTGTGTTCCTGTGCATTTGTGGAAGTCAGAGGACATAATTTGCCAGAGTTGGTTTTTTCCCTCTACAGTGCAGATCTGTGATCCGACTTGGGTCATTTATTGGGTTTGCCACTAAGACTGTTACCTGCTGCGTCACCACGCCAGCCCACTTCATCACTTTTCCCCCAGCACTTGGCTTGGGATTTCCTCCTCCCTTTCTCCCTGGCTGGATGCTAAACTCTTTGGTATCGAGATGATACTGAGATTAGTGTATGTGAAAGCTTTGTGTGAGCCAGAGGAGGTTAATGAGCAAGCCCGTGTTCCGATAGCCATGGTTAGCCCTGTTTTCACACAAGGTATCACCACTACAAACATATCCTCAGCGATGATTGGGAGAATACCAATGGGAAGGGCATGGTTAGTCCTCCTGACCCTGAAAGAGGATGCACTGGCAAGCAAATGATTTCACTACCAGTGTCCAGATGGAGAAAATGGGGCAGCACGGATGATGATGGAGACGGAGGGAGATGCTGAGATGTCTCTATTGAACGTGCTGTGCTTGGCCACTGCTCATTGTAAGGCTCACTTCACACTAATCAGTGTTTGGTTTTTCAGCTAACTTTTATTTTTTTAAGTGGGGTGTTATTCTTCACTGTGGTGTAGAACATAGTCTGTGGGATTAAGATGGCTCGCTAACTCCTCATCTCGATTCCCTTACTTACAGCCAAGTGAGGACTGGGACAATTTGTAATCTCTCTGCTCAGCTTTCAAACTCCAGGGTCAGATAGCTGTTACATGTGAGGGTTGTTGTGACACTTGGGGCATTGGGTGTTCTGTGTGGGTGACGAGAGAACACTCCGTTCTCTGCTCCTGCGCCCTATGCTGCTCTATGCCTCAGTCTAGTTCTGGTTTTGTTTGCTGAAGTTTCCCTGAGGACCCTTTTTTTCAGCTCTTTTCTTTTGAAACAAGATCACTTGAGTATATCATGTAGCCAAGAATGATCTTGAACTCCTGAATGTCCCGCCTCTTCTTGTCAAGTGATAGGATTGCAGGTGTGTCCCCACCCCTCCCCTGGAGGGAATCTGTTCTTGAGAGGAAAACCAGAACCAATGGTTGGTGAGAATGAAGATGCTCTGCAAGCTCAGAGAAAGAAGGGGAGCTCTACCATAAACGTCTGAGGGAAACAACAACCGAACAGCAACAAGAAATGAAACCCAAAATAAAACAAAATATGCCCTTGACCCACTAGCGCTTGCTTGATGCTTTGGGTTACATCAGTATTATTGACTCCTCATGACAGCCTATACTTTGCAGATATGAGATGGTGTACCAGAATTGCTTAGTGACTGGTTCACAAGACTGCTGGCCTATGGGTTGGACAGGGAGGCTAGTGAGGGAGACATCCTGGGCTCAGGCCTGCATTTCCTTCATTCCAGTTTACAGAACCTGCTCTGCCACGTGGCAGACTGGATGCAGAATCTTGAAGGAAGGCTGGGAGTCTTGTCCTGTAGCACATCCAGGTGGGTGTGAGTGGGCCTCTGGGCCCTTCCCTCCTGTAAGATTTGAAGTGAGAATCCACAGCTGCAAGGCCTGACCTGACCACGGCTGCTTGAGGATTGTGGGGTCTCTTACCAATTCTGGCCTCTCTGGACAACTTGTGTTTGCTCTCTGTGAAATGCCACTTAAGATCATTGTCACTTGGGTACAAAGTGTCATTGTTGTCTCTGGTGTGTGTGTGTGTGTGTGTGTGTGTGTGTGTGTGTGTGTGTATTCGAGCATGTTTGTGTGTCCCTAGGCACATGTGTCTGCATGTGTGTGTGTCTGTGTGTGTGTAGGCAGGACAGTCTTCAGTATTATTCTCGGGTGTCATTTACCTTTTTGATTTTTAATCAGAGTCCTTCAAATTTACCTGGAACTTAGAAACCCAGCTAAGCTGGTTGGCTATAAGCCCCAGCGATCCTTTGTTTTTCCGTATTGAGCACTGTGTTTATAAGCACAACGTGACTTTCCTTGTACGTGGTTCCTGGGAAATGAATTGGAGACCTTGTGCTTATAAGACAAGCACTACATAGACTTAACTATCCTTCTCGTTCCTGTCAGTTTTTATTTTTGCTGTGAAGATAATGAGCCTATACTTAGTGGCTTAGCATATGTTATGAAAGATTGCAGACTGGCACACTTTTGGGGGTAACTGTGTGAGTAAACTGAAAGTTGGGAGTAAATGACTCATGTCCCAACAACCGAGGCTCCAGCTCAGCTCACGGGGTCTTTTACTTGTGTGCTTAGTGGATGTCTTAACTTGCTGGAGATGGTAAGATGGTTCTTTGGTTTTTCTGTGGGTTCTAAAATAATAAGCAGCAGCGAGAGCTGGGTTGTCAGGCTGGGTTGCAGCTGAGAGTTACAGTGCGAGTCTCTGGTTACTATCCCGGACACTAAAAAAAAAAAAAAAAAAAGAAAAAACATTCCCCCTAACAACCTCCAAACCAGAAAACAAACAAAATACTGCATTGTCTTGTATGTTGTATTTATAAATTAAAGAGGTGAAGAGATGAGACACTAATCAGAGAAAGTGCACCATAGAACTTCAAACTTTTTAGAGTATTAAAGACTGTATTTAAATGTGGAAGAATTATTTGATACATACCGAAGGGTACCTCGGAGCTGACAGATGAGCGCCTCATCTTTTTTCTACAGAGTTTAGAGTAGGTAGTTGGCATCTAGACAGTTTTCACCCAACTGGACTTGCTTTTACCTCAGTACAGTCTTGAGTAGCTGTGACACTGATTGAAGACAACTGTTGGCTTTCTGTACCTTCTTTTGTAGTAGGTGACCCGAAGGCGTGACGCTGTCAATGATTTCCGTTTTTGAAGTAAGATCTAGGCCAGGGTTTCTCATCTTTGCCATTGTTTACACTTGATTCCAATGATTCCCTTGTTGTAGGGAACTGTCTCATGCCATGGAGGATGTTTGCTGCCTGGTCAGCTAGCTCATAAAGGCCAGCCAAATTTGCCCTTCCCTGTTAGTGATCTCAAACGTGTCTCCACACTGCTAAGTGTCCCTTAACAAGGCAGAAACCATCGCCAACTGAAAGCTACTGATGCAGATATTCTACATTATATTTAAATTTGAATAGATATTTACAAGCTCACCAAAACGAGATGTTGTATTTATAGAAGTAATATTTGCCAATATTTTAAAGCATAAGGTTTAAAAAAAAATTCAACTTGGGTTGAGAATAAGTGCTTTGTAATGAACTCCTTGTTATCAGAAAAAACTCCACATAACCATAGTTTCAGCCATTTTGGTTGTTCTGTTTATTTTCTTTTAAAATATATAGATTCCCTTGATTTGAAAGAATTTATAATAGCTTTGTTTTCTTCAAAACTTCCAATAGTTGGAAACAATACTGTGGTTTGCTAAATGTTAAAAGATTTTTCTGGTTAGAACATTCTACATATTCCTCATGTGTCTCCTGAGTCGTTGAATTGCTGTTATGGTGGACATATGTCCTAATGAGTACAAATTTGTGCTGAAGATCTGGGTTTTTGAAATTCATTACAGACTTTGTGGCAGGCATTTTAGTACAAGGTAACAAGTAGATTCACCTGGTTATTGATTTTTGTAGGGATGCAGGCAATTCTCTTGGCCCAGGAAGCAGTCACTCTTTTAAAACACATTTTGCTAATGAAAAAACATGCTTTCAGACTTGTGACCCAGGAGCTGAGGCTCTAGCCAATCAGAGGAAGGAACAGGCTAGATGGTAAAAGGAAGTATTTGTTCCGATATTGGAGCACATGGCCCCTTGCCATCTTTGATAAAAGATTGAATATTGTGCACCCGAAGTCTGCTGCCCTCTTGACCCTCCATCAGTCACCAGCAAGCCTGTGAGGCTCCGTGAGCCAGTAGGATGACTATTGTTTGAGCATTGTGTAACTCCCTCAAACGGAAATTACTGACACAGCAGTATCAGTCGGGGTTGTCTGCGTAGTTTTAGATTATGGGCATGCATTTCCTTTCTCTTCCAAAGCTGTGCCAGGTTACAAGATAAAATGGTAAGACGGAGGGCTTGAAGTCGTGTCATGTAGATGAGCAACCTAGATATTTCTGGAAACTTTGTTTGTTTGGTAGAGTAATAGATGATCTCTCCTGGTACACACTTGCATATGGAATCTTACCTAGATTTCCATTGTTATAAAAACCTCCAGAGCAGAAGTTTTCAGCCACTGACAATTGAGTGGTTGAGACCACTTTGGGGAGTGTCAATATCAGATATCCTGTGTATCAGTTATTTACGTGATTATTTGTAACCGTAGCAATGGTAGAGGTATGAAGTGGCAACTAAATAATTTTATGGTTGGGACATCACCAAACACGAACTCTGTTAAAGGGTTGCAGCTTCAGGAAGGTTGAAAACCACAGCTCTAGACCAGCTTCCCATTGTTACATGCTGCTTGTAGTCCATTAAGGCATTAATGACCCAGAAAAATGACTAGGAACCTACATGGATACTTCTACCCATATGTCCTATTTGTTTTTCGTCTGACTCTCTCAGGAAGACTTTATAAGGAGAGCTATGTTTAATATTCACAGCTCCGTGACATCTAATCTCTGTATTTATGCCGCTTTCTTCAGCGAGTAACATATCAGCTGCAGCTGTCACTGACCAGAGCCGCTGTGAAGTAGGTGGAGGAAGAGGCAGAGCTCATGTGTTCAGGGTCTGTGTCTCAAAGCAGATCTGTTGCAGTCAATCTGTGCTGATAGCAACTGGCTTGCAGAAGGCAGCTCGAGCCAGATAATTTTTTTTCTTACATTTGTCCAAACATGCAGTCAAGTGGATGCCATAGTGAGAAATAAAACTGAGACACAGGGAAAAAAAAACCTGGATGAATATCTGTGAATGTCAGGCTTTTTTGATAACGAAATACCATGAATGTATAGTGTTGATTAGTTCTGGCTACAGCCTTTATGTAAAGCTATTGGTCTGTGAACCTTGATTTTTTAATAACATGCCGACAAAAAAAAAATAGACAGATGAAAATACATCATTATAAAAGAAGAAAATACTCCCTTCTCAACATTAACGATATTTTCTAAATGAATGTATTTAGAAAAAATGACAAGTATTTATGGGCTGGGGGATGGCTCAGTTGGTAAACTGCTTATTGCATAACCGTCAGGGTCTGAGTTTGGATTTCTGTCACTCACTTAAAAAGCCACACAGTTTCACATGCCTGTCATCCCAGAACTGAGAAGGCAGAGACAGGAAGATTCCAAGAACCCATTTGTTAGCCACCCAGCCAAGCTGATGAGACACAGATTTGTTGAAAGACTCTGTCTCAAAAACTAAGGTGGAAAGTGAGGGTCGAGGATACCTTGTGCTGATCTCTGGCCTCTACATGTGTGCACGTGTGTGCACAAACTCATATACATATAAACAGACCCATACAAACAGGACATGCGTATATCACATGTGGGGACACACACACACTCACAAGCATGCACACACACATGAAATATTTATATTAACAAACATGTTCAGATACTAGTGTGGAAACAGCTTGGCCATCCTTTCCAGAATAAACTAGGCAGCCTAGGGTCACATCATCAGTACCTTGGAATTTACAAAACTTCTTTTTGGACCTTTTCTCTCCCGTTCTTCATGATACCCTGGGGGAGAACGAAAAAACCTCCACCAATACAGCATAGCTTGCTATATATTTTTCTTTATCAGTTTTCTATAAAGACAGTCAAGGGAACGGGGGTTGATTTTAATATCAGCCAGGAAGGCATAGCTACTATTACTCTTCCTGAACTTTAACATCCCTGGGTTTAAGAGAAATCTTGATGTACTGTCAGATGATGCAAAAGGCTGCCTTAATGGTGAAAAGAAAGCTCTTCACACAGCCTGGTGCCTTAGAACTGTGGGGAGGAAAGGGTTTATTGAGCACTTACTGCATGCCAGGCAGAAGGGCTTACAGTTATCAAACTAACTAATAGAAACCTGTTTCATTCGAGAACTGGCTTTTTAGGTAGTAACCAAACCTCTTTACTCCTGGCTCCCCAGGAGTGTGTATGTGTGTATGCCTTGCCCAGAGTTCTCTTCCAGTTCATTAGGGGCAGAGCCAGGAGGTCTGGCTTACAACATGTCTCTACCACATCTACCACATCCTTGGCAAAGTACATGTTTCCTTCATCGCAGAACATTACAGGTTAAAAATTGACCTCTGCAGAGGTTTACCATTACTAATGTCTGATTTCCCCAGTAGTTCCCTTTTCACCATGAGGATGGAGGTTGTCTTGCAAAAGCTCAGGAGTTGTAGTGGTTGGGATGTCTGGCTCCCTCCTCATAAGGATAGTTAAGGTTCTGAAGAAGACCACAGTGGCACTTCATACTTAACTAAGGCAGTAGAGCCTTTTCAGTTCAGCCATGTCTTAACAGTGATCTTGTCTTTACAGAGGGTGCCTCTTGATTTCATTAGTCTCTTTTCAGTGTACCCGGCTGTGCCATTCTGTTTATGAATCATTGAAGCATGCACATAAAAAATTAATTACTTTGCCATTATAATTTATAGTATGCCTGAAGTCAAATCACCTGGTTTAACTGTTAGAGACAAGAGGTGGTAGATTCATGTGCACTTATAAAACATTACTATATCACTTGCGTATGGACTTTGAATGCGGTAAAAGAAAAAAAAAGTAATGAATCTTTTTAAAAAAGTTCCTTTTTCTGTTAATTTCAGTTTAATAACTCATCACCTTCATTAGTGATATGACTCTAATGTCTTTTTTAAGTAAAATTAATTTTTTCTTATTTTCAGTAGATGTTTCCTGTAATATTCCGATTGTATTTAGGAACCTCCACCTCATACCCTAACTACATATGGATTTATAAAAATGGACAATTGAATTTGAGTCAGGTGACTATCTGAACAGCCCACATCTCCTGGCTTGGTAAAACTTGCAGCTTATTGGAGGACTACTTCAGTCACTGGAGACTGAGTTTTTGTTTTTAATTTAATTTTGCACATATATAATTTTTAAATTCAATTTACATTCCAATATCAGACTTCGTCTCCTTTCAGTACTCTCTCATGCAGTTTCAAAGGAGAAGGGCCCCCCCCCTCTTGAATCATTCCTCCCTCATGCACATCAAGTCACTGCAGGGCTAGGTGCATCCTCTCCTGCTATGAACAGATCAGGTAGCCCAGTTAGGGGAACGGGATCCACAAGCAGACAGGCAACAGATTCAGGGAGAGTTCCCGCTCTGGTTCTTGGGGGAATCTGCGAGCTTTTTTTTTTTTTAAGCAGCAGAGGTTATCAAGAGATTCCATTGTTATTAGAGAGTAAAAAGTGCTGACAGCAAGAGCAAAATTCACAAATGGACTGTGGTCACAATTTGTTGAAGGAATCTAATTTTGAAGATTCTATAATCTGTTCTATGCCTCAGTGCAGACAGGTGGATCTAGATAATGCCCAGGGTGGGAGCGGATGACTTGGGAGGTAAGAGGCATTCGAGGCTGCGTTAACTCTTACAGGGTTAGGGTCTCCAAGAATACAACACAGGAGGATTGCATCTAGCATGATCAGTGTAAGTGGAGTTTCTCTTTTCACTGTTGAGTTTCATTGTTATTTGGTGGGAGATGTTGATCTGAACTCTACTTCTGAAAGAATCTTAGAAGAATGGGGCAGTAGAAAGCAGAATCGGGTCATTTAACTGAGATGCTCCGTAGTAAATGTGTATAGCACCTGCTTAAAAACCATCGTCATCTGCACAGCCTGGTCCTTTCTGCCCCTCTTAGGCTTGTAACCGCCCTCGGCTTATAAACATTTTTCTTAACTAGCCTTTATTCGTTTTTGTTAAGTCATAAAAGCTGACCTGTGACCTATGTGGAGTCTTATAGTAGTGATGTAGCCAGAGCTTGATTGTCTGTTCCTTTGGACAAATGCGTTCTGAAGAGCAGTCTGTGACGCTGGGGACTACTAACTTCTGCTGACAGGAACAGCATCTCTCTTAATCCATCCATGTTGTAGGCCAGGGCCTCTGAAACAGTTTCTCCTTGCAACCCTAGTTATATGGGCATATAAAATAGGTGCACAAATTAAACCTTTACTGACAATAAACCATAAAGAAATTTATTTTTAAGCATTAATTTAATACACATGCATTTTTTTTTTTTAGCATTGCTTGATGTAAGGGTATATGTTGTAATCCTAGCACTTGGGAGGTAGAGGCAGGAAGATCAAGACCAGTCTGGGTTACATATTAGTTATGAGGCTAACCTGGGCTATACAGACCCTGTTTTAAACAAAATCAATAGATTAAAAATGAATGATTAAAGGTAAAAACAAATTTGTATTTTCAGATAGGTGGGTTTATTTTTACATAAATAATTAAATCTTAGCTGAATATTTGATATTTCCAGACATAGAACATAGTTAACATTTTCAGAGTTGATCAATATCTTAGTTTTATGATTGTCAACGCTGATGACTGTTTATATGTAACTAGTAACTAGTAACTAGTACAAAATACTTCGTATAAAATGTTTACAGCCATTTAAAGAAATATGTTAGACATTTATTTCAATTCCAACACCAAACTCGGAACTATTATTGACAACCCAAGTCAGCACCTCCAACTCACTTAAAAAAAATCAAGTACTCTAAAACAATCTAATTCAAAGGATTGCTCGCTAGATAGATACTTAAGTCTTGAAGAATGATGGTAGGAAAATGTTAAAAAATTCTCTGTTTTACTATAATTAACTCAGATGTCTGTAAGAGCATAAATCTTTGTATATATAGTAAAAGCACTGAACTCCATAATAGACAGTAGTGTGAGGTCTGAGCCGGTGTGTTTGAGGCAGCCTTTCTTGGCATTGCATGTTGTAAGGACACAGACAGTACAAAGTGTACATGTCGTGTGTTCAGGACCAAGGCTGTAGTGAGCCCATGTGATGCCACACATGGGAATATTGCCATGAACTCCTTGGCTCTACTACACATTTGATCTTGAGTTTAGTTTTGGTCATGGAGCTTCAGAAACCTTTTTCCATGTAACCCACAATTTACAGAGCTAAGTCATGAGCTTCTCCTGGAATTAGAAGAGACCTTGAGGCTCCGAAGCCCCACTATAGACTGGTGGAGGTGGACATGGCTTAGTTAGAGTGAGTGAAGTTAAGTTTCAGTTCCAGGATGCAGAGCTGCAGAGTAGGGGGAGGAGGCAGAAGAAGACAACAGACAACACTAAGGTAGTCTAGCAGAAAGTAAAGAACAGCGGGGGCCACTGCCGCTCCAGCCCCCACAACCACAGCCCTTTCTCTGGTCTGACTTACTGGGTGGCCTGTTCAAGGAAGGGGGCAAAGGTAAATCATTCAGGTTTAATTTGAAAATTGTTAACACACAAGTAGTCTCTCAATACAGCTCTCCTTTCTGGCAGCATAAGTGTCCTTCCTCCTAGGGATCAAGCTGTATAAGATCACTGGGATGAGATTTAAGTGAAGACAATGTTTACAGATATGTCTTAGGGACCTGGGGACTGTGGATATTCCTTGAGTCATTGCTACTGGAATGTGAAGCCTCCCACAGAAGGACCCATGTGTTGTTCCTTACTCAAGTCTGTGTCAGAGATGGAGACAGGCAAGGACCTCCAAATGTTCAACACGCAAAAGCACGCCAGAGCTGAATCTCAACAGAGAGCACTGTTTTTAACTTTCACGCACATTTTATGAATCTAAAAGGTTCTAGAAATTCTTATTCAAGTTCCAATAGGAAACTTTAGGTACTGTCTTCTTGTGGTTGGCTCTTTAAAATCCTGTCGGAAAGCGAGCACTCTCTTGTCTTTCTGCAGCTGTCCTGGGTGGCCATCTGTTCTCTTGGGTGGACTGAGTGCTAATCTCCACTGAGGCTGCTGTCCGTCCTGTCCTGTCTGCTCTGCTTGCTCATCCCTTCTTTCTTAGGAGCCTTCTTTGAAATGGAATCCTTTCCTAAACAGAAGCTCCTCACACCAAGTGGTATCTATTTATAATCTACAAGTGTGGGACTGGCAACTTAGAACTCAGATGATCCGAAACTGTCGAGCAGGGCAGGTCTAATTTTAAGGGCAGGTAATGGAGGACTTGGAAGGAAACACAAAACATACCTGTTTTTTTCTTTTTGGAGCGTTCAAATCATGTCTTTGTTACATTTTAGCAATAATTGATTGGGAGAATGGGCACATATGTTAAAAACAGAACATATCAAAAACAAGAGCTGGAGACATAGCTCATCGAGTAACCTTCTGCCAAGAGGACCTGAATTGGATCTCTAGTAGCCACACACAAGCCAGGAGTGGTAGTGTGAGCCTCCAATACAAGTGCTAAGGACACAGAAGCAGGAGGATGCCTGGAGTTCTTGCTCAGTAGCATGTAAGACAGTGATCTCACCCACTGACAAACACAAAAGCAGACGCTATTATCTGCTCATCTGCCCATCCACTGTCCTCTGAGAATTGGGTTCAGCATTTGAATGCTTGAGTTTGGTTGCCCCATTGGTAACTAATTGGTAGGTGGTTCCTTTAAGGCTTTTGCCAGTTAGCAGACATGCAAATGGAGTCTTAACAGAGTTCTACTTTCCTTCAAAATACAGCCAAGTCTTCTATGAAATGTCAAGTAACAACTTCTATTTCTTTTATTCAAGTGTCAGACATTGACCAGGTTAGATCCTACATAACTGTCAGTGGTAGAAGTTACAGAAATTGATAGGTTATAGAATGTTATGAGTATATGTACAAGCAGCTAAAAAATTCTTGAGGTGGGCAGTAAGTACTACATATTTATCCACACCAGGGGCCTATTTCAGTGTTTCTCTCCTTGATCATGATTAACATGAGTGGGCATTACTCAGAATCAATATGGGTGTGTATTAAGTGTGATTGAGACTTCGATTTTCTTGTCCATTTTAAAGAAAGAAATACAGAAAATCTGAAGGAATAGAACTCTTTCTCCTTTAAAATAACTCATAAGGGGAAAACTGTTTTCAGTTTCTCTAGTGTGTATTTGAACCAGAATAAATGTGTGTCTGTGTGTAGGCCAGAGGTTGACATTTCTCAACACTCTCCACCTTAAGTTTTGAGATGGGGTTTCTCACTGAATCCAGTGTTCGTAAAGTAGGCTAGACTAAGAGAATAAATGGGCTTGCTTCCATTCTACCTCCATTCCAGGTCTAGCGTAACCAGAATTGTGCTTGATGTCTTATGCAGGTTCTGAAGATCCAAACTGGGACTCCCACTTTTCCTCACTCCTTCAAAATGAAGATTTCCATTTCACTTAGAGTACCCTGTTTTCAGTGACTTTTAAAGAAAAGTTTTTAAAGTTTTAAAGAAAAAACGTCTTCCAAGTCACAATATTGGATCAAGGAGTTATAGGCAGAAATCTGTTCCTAATTGAGTTTCTCTCTTCCAGATTTTTAAAAAATAGATTGTGTAGTTTCTGACTCCAAAGTTGTCAGTCAAAGTGCCTTTCCTGTCACTGTTCACCCAGTGTTTATTGAGCGGCTGTTGTAGTGTGCAACCTCTTGGAACTCTTGCTCTATGAGAATGGCAGATGCAAACAACCTGCAGGATGAGGTGAACCAGGTGAACCAGGATGGAGAAAGAGAGGAGAGACACCGGCCATAAATAGGAGTGGGAGACCAGAGGCCAGAGGCCAGGCGAAGTGCTCAGGAAATACTCATTCATTGCTTCCTGTTACCTAGGCTCAGTTTAAGGTGCTGATGGCTTTAGGGATGCACGAATTCTGCTGCACCCCTCCCCACTCCCCCAGGAAGCAGATACGATCATACTTGCCATCCACCTGTGTGTGTGCCTGAGTGTAGCTTGGTGCACACATGCAGCCATGAGCTTACATGCACACACACTGGCATGTTTGTGGAGGGTATGGGAGAAAGTGACTTTAGAACAGGGTCCCGACTGAAGTGGTGGGGTCAAGCAGAAGAGCCATGCTGTTTTGTACGTGATGGACATGTCCTTAAAAGTCCCTGAAAAGAGAAAATAGCATTTCCCAGTGAGAGAGAAGGATGCTTCCATGGTTATAAGTAGATGCTAGGTTGGGATTTTATATTTGCTTTTTTTTTTCAATAGACTCTTAACTATGGGATTTGCTTAGTAAACCTAAGTTGTAGTTCCATTTGTAAGAACAATAGACTTCTCCTCCAAACTACCTTATCTGGTGTCAGCTACAAGGATCTAGCACAGAGCTTGCTGTACCTCCCTAGCTCAGGCCCAGCCCTAAAGTCAGCTGGGGGAAGCTCATGCCTAATCCCCAAATCCTGTCTCAGCAAAGGTGAGGCCTTGGCTCAGAATGGTCAAACCCCACCTGAAATTAAACTAGAGTTTCAATATATATACACTACCCATGATTAGGTGTTTACAGCATCTAATCTTCAGCAATTAAAGAGACGAAGTGTGGGCTGGGTAAAAAATAGCAATACCCACATTCTGAAGTCTTTGAGAAAAACAGGAAACTAGTCTTTTTTACCCAGTGATGCCCAGAACTGGTTATTGCAAAGAGCTTGTTTTCCTAATGGGATGTGGTCAGCCCAGCTGTGCCAGAGGTTGAATTCTCTCATTATGACGGGCGTCTGTGGATTCCTTTAGCTGACAAACCTATAGACAGGCAAGCGTAATTATCAGTGGTAACCTGGTCATTATGGCCAGAGGGTGCTTGGGAAACAATTTGCCCCAGTCCTGAAAGCCCATGAGAACGTATGAAATGAAAACATTTGACCAACACATAGTTGTTTCCAGGAGTTGTAAATGAACCAGGACTGTCTATTGTAAAAGAGCGGATTGAGTTTCCGCCTTCATTATTTTAGTTTATTTTTATTTTTATTTTTTAAATTGACAGACAGTACTGGATGTTTGTATATATTACTTGGTGACTTGTTCATCCGCTCGCTCAAGCTTCATGTTATATCATTTTAAATTTTTTGTTGTTGGCACTCAGTGTCTGGTTTCAGTTAGGTAAGTGGAAAATTAAAATTGGGGTCAGAAATGGCTTTCATCATCCTCAAGGTCACAGAGGTTCTCTTGCCTTTGTGAACTGAAAAAAAGAATGACCACGGGAACCAATTTAGGCAACTGTCAGCTGACTTTTGGCCTTGAGGAAAGTGTAGATTGCTTCAGAACCAAAGCTAAAGGAGAGATCCCCTTGGTCTCCACTGCAGTCTTTCACAGGGTTAGTGTCAGACAGGTGGAGGAGGAGGCTTCCCTCCATTTCCTGCTGTGGGTTCCGGGTCACTGGGGAGCCCATCTCTGCCAGCACCCTCCCTGCAGACTGTTTCTCTCCCTGTCATCTTAGGATGAAGGGGTGGGGGAGGTGTTGGACTTTGGAAATGAAGTACTGCGGCCTGTTCAACTTCTTGTCTTATTTTTCTTTTTTTTTTTTTGGTTGCCAAGCCAAGCACTGGGTTTGTATAGTGAAGGCTTCACGCTTGTCTGTTTGTATCAGACTTTACAGTTGTCTCTTTAATAAGTAAGCTACTCACCCTTCTTTTTTGTGAAGCTTGTTTTCAGTGCATGATCCAGGCAGTGTGCCTGGGCTTAGCAATGCCCCCTCTCCAGCTGACTGCCCAGGCAGTTCCAAAAAAGGCAATCATCCCTGCTATTGATTTCTGTGGCGCATCAGTCGTGTTCGAGTCATTTATGACGAGGGAGGAGTAAACTTCTTGCATCTGTCTCTCAGGTTTAACATGAGGGCACTGTACAGCAAGTCTGTCTCCATTCTGATCCAAGGAGATATTTTTTCTCTCCTTGGAGACAGCTTGGCCAGAGCCCTCATTAGGAAAGGGAGCAGTAAGTGCATCTGGGGAGTATGAAAGTCTTGGTTTTTTAACCCCTTGCTGCTGCTTAGTGAAAAGGGAGGGCAGTGATGGATGCTATCTGCCACTTAGCCCTTCCCAGGATGTGGTAAAGTAATGAGATAATAGTTGTCGAGTACACTCAAACGCAGTTGAGAGATATTTCTAAAAGTGCCAGCCCTTACTGGGGGGGAAAAAGCTAACAACAGAACTAGCAAACATGTTTTATCAAGTCTCAGATTTCAAATGCATATTAAAATCTGGTGTTTCTGCTAGGAAAACCAAGCCCTGGGACATAATGATAATGTTGAAATGGCAGGAAAAATGGATTATTATTACATTCACTTTCCACAGGCTTTCACGGTGGTATATTTTTTTGTACATTTTTATATTTAAAAATATAATTAAAATTATTTCCCTGCTTCCAAGAGTGTACCTTCGGCACTACCCCATTTTGATAGCTATCTTTAAGCCTATGAATGGAGCACAATATAAAAACTTGGGCCGTGGTGCCAGGAAATTACTGGACCTAAGAGCATGTGTGAAATACTTTGCTAGAGGACTGGAGTCTCAGTCTCTGAGTCTATGTAGAGTAGCTCACAATCACTTCTAACTCAGTCCCAGAGGATCTGACGCCCTCTTCTGGCTTCAGTGGACACTGCACTCACACACATCATCTCCATACTCATTCATGCACATACATAATTAAAAGTAAAAACTTTTAAAGAAAAAAAAAAGTACTCGGGAGAATACTTAGGAAAATGGCATTTTTTTCCCCTTAGCATAGTGTGAGCAGTGTCCCTATCTGTCATTCTCATTACTGGGCTCCCCACCAAAGAATCGGTAAACACAAAAGTTTGTATACATTTGACCACAGACTCATTTTGCTGTTGCCTTTTCTCTCAAGTGTGAGACTTTATTGAGCAGATGTAGTAAAAAGAGTGGGTCTTCCCTGATGCATGCGCAGAGATTTTTCTCTGATTTCTTATGGTCAACATTTCTGACACCGCTCAGAAGGTTTGGCCTATGTAGCTTGCTCAAAAAGTACTCCTTTTGAAGTATAACTTACAGTCTGGCAGAGGGGTGGGTAGGGTGGAGCAGTGGAGGGGTAGGTGGGATAGCTTATTGGCAGGGGTGGAGAGCTGGATAGGTTGGGTGGGAGAGCTCACTGCCAGTGAGGGATGGAGGGGGTGGGTGGGGTGGAGGGAGTGGATAATTCCACCTCAGGAGAGAAAGTGGGTGGGATAATTCACTGTCTGGCAGGGGTGGAGGGGGTGGGTGGCTCTGCAGTCATGCCTTGCAGATGTAGGAAGAGAAGATTCCCCAGCTCAGTTTCTTCTTTCTTTCTTCGGAGCAACATCCATGCCTCCTTGTCTGTGAGAAGGAAGCAGGCCTCCTCCTTGGATGAGACTTGGTAAAGGAAGTTGTAGGTGACCTACTCTTAGCTGGAGATAGAGGGGGTCAGGAAGAGCTGACATTCCATGCCTGGGTCAGGCAGCCTTTTGTGGCAGAGTGACCCTGGAGTCCGTACCCTCCTGGAACCTGTGCCCGGGCAAACATCACTGCTCCCATCCTTCCTCTCCCTCTCAGCCCAGGAAGACCTTTGCTGAGGAGAATTAATTGCTTTAATACTGATTGGCTGTAAGCCAGCCCTGCAGGAGCTTGCTCCCTGCTCCGGTTGTCATTTGAAGCTGGCTGAGGAATACAGTTGCAGTTTACAGTTTACGGACACACTTAAGTAGCAGCTGTGGTGTGGTGGTTTCTCTGTACATAGGAGTGCCGAGTTTCTGCCAGAGAAAACTTCAGTTTTATCCAGGTGACTCCAGATTGATGAATACTCTGCCAGCCTACTGGAGCTTGACTGTCTTAATTTTATATCCTTAATTAAAGATCAGTTATTACGCTTTGGATAATTCTAAACAGTATGTTGGTTTTGGTTGGCCTTCTTTTGGCTAAGTGTGATCTCTGTGGTGGAGTTGATACTCCTTGTGGTAGGGAGACTGTCTTGTGCATTCCAAAATATTTCCCAACATCCCTGTTCTCCACCCAGTGGATGACAGTAGCCCAGCCCTCCTCTCCTGCCAATCTTAACAGTGAGAAGGAACCCCTGCCGTTGCTCAATGTCCCCTGGGAGACAAAATGTCTGTACTTGTAAGCCATCATAGGCTATCAAGAAATCTGAAGCCTGTGTATCTACCGGCCTGAACCAGGTGTTTGTCAGCAGCACAGAGCTTGAACATAAGATGCCAAGTAGGAAAGCAAGGATGGGGAGAGTTAAATTTCTAAATAGTGAGTATTCCTATTCCTAGTTTATGACTGAGTGAATAGCAATCCCAACCAGGGGACTTCCCCTGCTGGCTTGTGGCAGGAATTCCCTCTCCCTGTCTCCCAAAGGCTGGGACTCCCTCCTCAAGGACTGCCCTTGCTTCTGACTCACTTAATTTTTCTGTCTCTTCCTTTCAATTTTCTGCCTCCTGTTGCTGCCAGTAACTGGACAGACCTTGCTGCCTCTGACAAAGACAGGAGTCATTGAGAATGTCCCCATCAGTGCAGCGCCAGGTCGCTGTGTGCCTCTAGACAATGAGTCTTGCTATTCTTACTTGTTTGCTTATTTTGTAGAGTTCTTCCTGGTCTTTTGTGGCCTATGTTGGGAAAGACAGTTTTATATACTATTGACTGAAGTCCTCAGTTGGGAGATCTGGCAAGAAACTATGCCATCCAAGGTTGGCAGGTTCCATGGCACTCGTATTACTTTGCCTTAGGCTAACTCTAAATCCGGTTATATAAGCTTTAGGAGAGGTAGCCCAGAGTGCCAGTCACCATTTGTGACATTAGTCTAGAGGGGAAACACAGTCCAGATTTCTAGTGCTAGAAATAAAAGTGAACTTGGGGAATGTGACTTTTTTCAAGAAAGATGAGGAGATGAGAGACAGGCGAGCAGGTGGCATGGTCCAGCTGGTACCCATTACAAGTGAGGCTTTCCAGAACACTTCAGGGAGATGCTCTTGGTTGTGAGGTCAGGGTTCCTGCTCCTGTGGGACAGAACCTTCCCTCTCAGTCCCAGGCTTATAGAGCTGACAGACTGAGGCAGCTGTGTCTTGCTCCTCTCCTAAGGACTAGAGGAAGCGTGTAAATATTTCCTTGGGTCCCTTGTGGTCGTGCCATGGTGTACAGTCTTTACCAAATGCACAGTCGGTCAACAGAAGAAAAGAATAGTTGCTATGGATTGAGATCCCAGTTCACCAAAGTCTAAAAAGTAACTGGACAAGTTCAGTTTTAAAGAGAAAGAAAATAGACAATCTATGCTGTACAAATTTTCTATGAAACTAAGAAAAGTTTAGTTATAAGAGAAGCACAAAAGCTGAGTTCTTGTTTGCACATCAAATGATGAAATGCTTGTATCCAGTTGTCAGGGTAGGGATATTTGCATTTCACACCAGGAGACCCTTACTCCTGGACCTGAGGTCCGATGGTTCTCATTATGCCCTCTCAAGTTGTCAAGATGGGCACTGTACATAGATGAACTTATCAAAGCTAGAATGTGAGAGTGCTGAGCCAGTTACTTCCTTTGGGAAGCTTCTAGAGCATCTTACTGATGATTTTAAAGATGAGTTCAGGCTGCCCCTGGACACTGGATAGTTGTAGAAATGAAATATAAACCTGGTGGACGGTTTCGATTCTGGGGGCTTCAGGTTTTGAGTTTGAGAGAGCATACTCTTCACTATTCAGACACTGTGTGCCCTTTGTTATGTGGTTCAACCAGTCACAGTTGGTTTTTACTAGTTCAGAAGATCCATGGGGATCAGCACCGTAAGCTTATTTGTTGAATGAATCAGTTAATACATGAGAAGGAAAAATCAGTTCATTGTGAAGAGTCGTAAGGGTGTTTTTATTTATTCTTTGAGAATTTCATACAAATAGACAATGTGCTTGGTCATATCCTTTCTCAGTCCTTCCATTCTACTCCTCCTGGACGTCTCTAATACCACACCCTGCTCCCAACTTCACGCCCTTTTGTTTTGTTTTGTTTTTTAATCCCACTGAGTCCGAGTAGAGGTGCTCATTTGTGCGTGGCCATCCATGGGGTGTGCGTGCGTGTGTGTGTGTGTGTGTGTGTGTGTGTGTGTGCGTGGGCAGCTTACCAAGGAACACGTTTAAAGGAAAAGTTAGCGCTAATTTTACGCTGGAAAAATTACAGGCATTTTACAATGTTACTGCAAAATTTAAAAGAGCAGCATGTAGTGAATTTTTTTTTAATTGTCTCTCTTAAGCAAGGACGGCAGGAATAGATGGTCATTCATAGAGACAGGGAGAGTGGCACCCTCTCACAAAGTCATCTAGAGGGACACAGTTATAGACGGTCTCTCAAGCATACTAATAGTTGACACCAGAGAGTATCAGACACTTCTTAGAGCCAAAATCAATAAAGACAATGAATGAAGAAAAACAACGGTTTGAGCTATGTAGGAAAGATTTTGATTTTGGTGCTGGCTGTGCTTGGCTCTCAGTCTGGCAGCACTGTGTCACTGTGAAGGATCTGGTGACCTGCAGCGTCCTTTTTGTCACTGAGGCATGGCAGTTACACCATCTCAGCATGAACCCGTGTCTTTAGCTCTTCCTGGTTCAGTCCCAGTACCACATGAGTCAGTAAAACTTGGGTTTGAAAATGGGGTACATATGACTTGGAGGTACGTTGTCTGTTTATCTGTCTCTCTGTCTCTCTCTGTTTTCTCTCTCTCTTTCTTTTTATTGTTGTTTGGTTTTATTTTATTTTACTTTATTTTGTGGCAGGATCTCTCTGTGTAGCCTTGGCTGTCCTGGAACTCACTCTGTAGACTAGGCTGGCCTTGAACTCACAGAGATCTGTCTGCCTTTGCCTCCCAAGAGCTAGGATTAAAGGCATGAAGCACCATGGCCAGGTTGTGTTGTCTTTTTTATCTGTTATAGATCCTAAGTTTGTCTCAGAGGTTTAAAAGACTAATCTTTCGGGCCTTTGAGATGACACAATGGGTAAAGGTGCTGGTGGCCAAGCCTGGAAACCTGAGTCCAATCCAGAAACCTACAGGGTATAAGGAGAGAACCGACTCTTGCAAGTCCACAATCCTCCAAATACATAAATGTATCAGTCAATTAGTCAATCAATAAAAGTCTTCAGCACTTTCTCTATAGGCATGGACAAGTTCCTCAAACTCTTGAGGCCTTGAGTGGGCAACAGTGAGTTGATGATAGGAAATAATTTTACCTGTCTTATAAGAGATTAATGGGAAACACAGCAATCACTTAAGACAGTACTGGAGCCCACAAGGCCAGTCACTTTCATTTGGATTTCTACATGTCTCATTTACTTAACAGGAAGATCACATTTTAAGCCATTACTTTATAGATGCACATGCATGCAGACACATGTGCCTAGGTACACACAAACATGCTCGAATACACACACACACACACACACACACACACACACACACACACACAAAACACTGACACTTTGTACCCAAGTGACAATGATCTTAAGTGGCATTTCACAGGGTCTGGACCATCAGAGTGAACTGTTGTGTCTCATAAAGGCATTGGGTAATACCTGGGGTATTTGTGGGAGTCAACACCCAGACTGAAGGCAAGTGGGCCCTCTTCTTGGCTAGGTGCCAGCATCTGTTTCCAGGTCTTATGTGTTTCAGGCCTGCTGAAGTTGTTCCTTCTTGTTGGTCTAGGTTTGTATTTATTTTCTTTTTTCCTGACATCTCTTAAGACTTAAGAGCAAAGTACTTAGAAAAATACTAACTTACAAAAAAAATAAGAAAGCACTTCTGTTTTTGTTGTATTCCTCAGACAGCAAGCTGATAAGTAATGCTCTAAGGTCGAAAGGAATACACACACTGTCCTCTGAATTTTCAGTCCCGTGAATTGAAAGGTTTTCAGTTACCACCACTGCTTACAACAAACCATCAGAGGGCAAGGCGATGAGTTTTTCAGTTGGACTGGTTTCTTGTTGAATGTTTTCAATGTGGCAGTTTCTTTGTTATGTAATGACTTTCAAGATGAGAACATGGTAGGGCCGGGTGCATCGTCTGTCTTGGTGCTGAGGCACCCGTAGGTGCTGAGCATGAGAACTTTCCCCATGGTCTTCCACTGCTGCCTTTAACCAAGCTTAGGACTGACATCTAGAGAAAACGTTTGAAAAGTTCCTTTAGCCAGGTGGTTTTGGCCCCCCTCTTTGTCTCAAATATTAATAACGCTGGTTAGATTTTCCAGTGGAAGTGGTTGTTACTGCATTTATTTAAAATCCTGCCTTAGAGCAGGGACTTATGTGAATGATATTCTCAGCTTGGAAATATCTGGTAGAAAGTCACCACTGCTTGGATTTCTCTATGTACACTTTCCACAGTTCCGTGTGACTTCTTACTGATTCCTTTGAGGGCTGAACAGCATATTCCTTTGATTAAAGGCTTGCCGAGGTCCATAAATCAATATTAGTGGTTAGCTAATTGTTGAGAATTTGAAGTTTTACTTTAACACAATCAAGTCATAATTATTTCTTCACTGTGGCCAAAATTTAATCTTGTAAAATCTTGTTAGGACTTTGTTATTTTCTTCCCTCAGGTCTTTCCATTAAAGACTTCTCAACATGGGAAACTGAAAAATGTTGAAATCGCTTCCATCTTGGGGGAAAAAAGCGATAAAACAAGTACCAGGGCTTTCCCAGCTACTACATTGTTCATTCCTAACCTGACATCATCTGGACCACCTAAGTTGATATCGCAATAGCTTCCTGGTTTTGAAACTCAGCGACATGGACACGTGTCAGCTGGCGATTGACGTCAGCGGATTTGGATTTGTATTCACTATCACTGACTCTCCCTCCTTTGTTTTGGGGGCTCTTTGCCCAGGCTGCTGCCAGTCAAGCTGCTTCTTCAGCCTCTTACACACACCTGTCTTCATGACTTAAACCAAATTTCAGCCACCAGAAGGACCTCTTACAGCTTGCAGTTTCTGAAGGGTTCTTACAGAACCCTTGCTCTGAGCCTTGCTCCATGCTTATGGATACAGCTGGATTTTGCATGTTGTATATGTACACACATCCACTGGGTTCCATACCCAGAAGTGCAACTGCTCCCTTTTGTATATTTCTACCTCAGATGTGCCTGAGGGCACCTCAGTGTGAGTTTGTTTCCTCTCACCCTGGGTTTTCTCCCTGCCTCCCTGCCAGCTGTGGGCTGCTGGGTGTTCAGAATCTCCTCTCTCAGACCTCTCCTGACACGAGCCATCTACCCTTTCTAGGGTCCTACGGTAACCTGAAAGGCTGCACTTCTCTTACTTCTTCTGATCATGTGATTTTTTTTGAGGTCAAAGATAATTCTTGTATCCTTTCCATGACATAGCACAGTGTGTGAAAGACTAACAGATGACAGAAATAGCCAGTTACAGAGACTGGAGTAATTAGATATCAAAATTGTGCCTAATATATTCTATATAATGTACATTAAATATTATATATTACATTATACATTATTTTTTACATCATAGATCATAATATATATTATACATTATAGAATAAATATAGAATTATACATTAAATTATACATCTTACATTATACACCATATATAATACATCATATGTCACATATGTCATATATCGTGCCATACAATTTACATTTTATATTATATATTACATTATATATTATATATTCCATAGTTAATTTTCTAAGTTTTATATTTTATATTCCATGTTACATAAAGTGGTACCTAATATATATTACGTGATATATAATATACATACACATATATTATACATATATCTCACATATACATCACACATATATAAACCATATATATATAAACCACATATACACATATCATCATCATTATCGTCAAGCCTTGTTAGTTAAATGTAGCCCGTAGAACTTTGGAAGAGTGTTCTCTCGCCTTTATGGGCTTGAATGGAGACCTGTGATGGGATGATGGCAGTGAGCAGTTTTCATTTGATTTTTTTCCAGGCACTTTGAAAAGTGACTGGAGATCGCAGAAGCCAACTAATTGCTTCAGACTGCCGAGCCATGTTCCACACTTCCTCCCATGTCCTACATTCTCCTGGGGATTAGCATCTGGGAAGGGGCACCTATCCTTCCATTTATGTAGATGAAAGTATTTGGAGGAAAACTCAAGTTTCATTGAGAGGCCATTCCAGGTCTGGATACAGATGGTGCTTGGTGTGTGCGGCCTGTCATCTTGAAATCCAGTCCTGTTAAATTGATCAATTTTGTGTGAATGATTTCATCACAGTACTGTGCATCTCAGCAACTCCAGGAGAGAATTGTTATTGGGGTCCTTAGAATGTTACAGAGATTGAAATAGGGAGCAAATTGTATTTCATCAGGCAGTAAAGTTTGTTAAGCAGTCAGATATTAAAACGATGTCTTTTCTGGTTTCGTAAAAAAAAAAAATCAAAACCATCAGTCCTCCTTAATTAGATGTAGCATGTTCTGACACCATGGAGCCAGTCTCTAGTTATTACACATTAATCTGAGATAATTTTACAAATAGGAAGCTTTAGCTGTGAAGGCTCAGCTGTAGTTAGGGTGGAATTCTTGGAGCTCGGATGCAGAACGGGTGCGGAGTGGCCTTATGTAACTGTCTTTCCCTTTTGGCATCCATAAAAACAAGAAACTTGCTTCCCCCCTGAGGTCATCTCACGTTGAGCAAAAAAATTAAATACATGAGTAGAAATTCCATTTGGTTTTTTGAATATCCCCAGACTTCACATGGATCTTTAGCTTGGATGGCTTTTGAGTCTTGATGCTGGCTTGGTTGTCCTTTATGAGGAACAACAAACAAAACATCCTGTTTTTCGAACAGTCAGTACAAGTCCCGGGGGAATAATCACAGAAATAGCGAAGGTTCTTCCTATATCAGTTAGAAGCTTTGAAATTTCCATTACTGTTATGTTTTTCTTCAAAGTCCTCTTCAGAAGTGACTAAAACAAAATCGTTTGTGACCTGGGGAACTGGAGTCCTGCTAAGTGCTGGTTGTCCACTGTCCCTCTAACAGTGACCACTATAAATGGTAAATGCTTGTAAATTCTTATTTTTTTAACCTCTTCCCTCTATAGTTTCATGTATTGGAGGCTTACCATGATTCCTCTAAATGTTATGTCAAAATAAGTGAAAATCGAAGAGAAAAGATATTTTGAGAGGCTCGCAATACGGCTTTAAGATTGCTGAAGGAGCCAGGACAGTGATTCAGAACCTGAAAATAGCTCTTCATTTTATGCAATCAAGTAAAACACTGTACCTTGGCATCCCTACACCGGATTAGCAAGGAGTTGGAAGTTATTCCTCCCCCAGCATGCCATTAAGGATGACAGGCGGAGCTATGATAAACTGCTTGTTTAATGGAGCATGTGCTGCTGGCCTTACAGCCATGATGTACAGGCCCGATTAGTGCGGAGTGACCTCAACTCATATACATTTCCTCTGGAAAGAGACCTGACAGGCCCTCTCTGTTCTAATGAACATTTGTGCAGCGTGGCTTCTCACAGGGAACCCACTCACTTAAAGGTTACAAGAGTCCCATGTCTCCACTCTTTGCTCTATTCTAAAGGATCTTGAAAGATGGCAGCTTTCAGCCATCACATAGCAAGGAAAGGAAGATATTTTTCTGTCTTTTATAGGTTTGTAGTATGTTCCTGTGTGTGTATGTGTATGAGTTAGCGGTCAACAGCAGGTGTTTTTCTTAGTCACTCTCCACCCTATTTTTTGAGTCAGGGTCTCACTCTGATCTCAGAGGTCAATGATGCTAGCCAGAAGACAGAAGATCACCCAGCACTGGGTGTCTGCTGTTATATATGTGGGGAGCCTTGGATCAGAACTCAGATCCTCAAGTCTGTAAGCCTCTTTCTAGCCTAGACTGATCTGTTCACAGAACCCTCAGACTGGGCAGGGTTTCTCCTGTGTGGTTACCTTTTAAAAAACTGGAGCCTAAGGTGAGTTCCCAGCTTATTCTGTTTCTGTTGAGTAAGTGGCTAAACCCTTCCAGGAGGGTCTTCTTATGCAGGAGCTGTGTCATGCTTGTGAGCCAGAGTTTGAAGCCTCACCTTCAATCCTTGTTACCTAAAAAAGGACTGCTGGCTGTGCCCTGGCAGATCATACAGCTGTCAGGTTATAATTAACATTCGATGTGACTCTAATTAGACAGAATTGGTGGGAAATATCTGGGAGGCTGTAGCAGTGCTACTGTGATGTTTGCATTTAAATGTTTGAGATTATTCTCTTCACTTAAAGCCCACTTTCAGATGAAGGGGGGGAGGGTGCCACATCTCACTTAGCTCTATTGTTTTGGACTTTGGCTGGAGGCTATAGGGACCAGAGTGCTTTCAGCTTGCATTGTGGTGTCTGTCTTTCAGACAGAGAAGTTGGAGAATGTATATTCTTTTCCTTTTTTATTTCTTCAAAGAGATTAAATCATGGCTTTGACAGGAGAGGGCAGGATCTCTGAGAAGACCTCCCCAGTGCTTGGAATTCATAGATTCTACTAGGTCCCTTCCCTATTGTCCTGGGCAGTGCACTCCTCAGCAGCTCCCAGCGTCTTTGGCTGCAGGCCAGCCTCCCAGGGCCTCTGGCTTTGATGTGCAGTGCAGGCTGTCCTCTGGCCAGGTTGTTGTTGCTGTGGCCTGGGCTTCACTCACAGTGAGTGCCAGGAGGGATGTCCTGTCTGCAGTATATATTTCCACAGTCCTAGTCCTGAGACTGAAAGAGTATGCCTTTGTCTGAGCCACAAGTGGCTGTCCTTGACTGCTTTGCATAGCTGTACTTTCTTCTGGTGTCTGCCACAGGTTTGCACCCTGCCTGTCACTTGGGAGGAGGATTCGCCCCTCTGTGTGGAGGAAGACAACAAACAGCTTTTTGCCAGGTCTATTGTTAGTCTGAAGGGTTTTCTAGGCCTGGTTCAGGGAAACCAACCCAGCTAGTTGAACGGCTTCCTCTTGGGGATGCTTTGACCTTGTTTTAGTCTAGGCCTGGCAGCTGGATTCCCAAAGACATCACTTCTGGCAGGGGAAGTCTTTCTCAGCTGAACCCTGTTTCAACCACAGCTCCAAGCTTGTTAGAAGCCATGCTGTTGCAGATAGAACCTCTTGACTTCTGGTGGACACCTAAATGTAGGTGGACATGTGAACACAGAGGATTACAGTGATAACTAGCTACCGAGGAGTATGAAATGGTTCTGGAAGTTCCATGATGAGCCCAAAGCTGTGCACACTTTATGGGTGTTCAGTGCAGGAGAGTTATTACCGATGGTCTGTGTAGAGTGAAAAATTATAAAGACCATTTTGTGAAATATGTGCAGGCTCACTAGTTCCAAGAAGGCAGAACTGAATGTAAGATTTCAGGCCTTCACTGCCCTGGGATACATCCCGGGAAGAGTATTAACATTCCTCAAGCCTCAGGGAAAAAAACCCACCTGTGGGTGGGGAAGGCCCAAAGCAGGAAGACACATTCCTGACAATGAAAGATGCAAGTCATCTGGGTGGTTCCAAGAACTAACTAACTTTCCACTGATCTTGGTTACCCCTCCCCCCTTGAGGTCTTTTCCAGTGTTACAGCTTGCTGAGTTCAAAATTTATAAAACAACCAATCATGTGTAACTGCGTGAAAATACAACCAATCATGTGTAACCGCGCGAAAATTCCTTCCTTTCCCTACCCCCTACTATAAAAAGTTCCTTAGCCCACCACGCGGGGTCAAACTGTACTCGTGCATGAGTGTGCAGTTTGAATGCTGGCTGCCAGCTCTCTTCCCTAAGAAACCTCTGCTGATTGCATCCAGGTATGGTGTCTTGGAGTTTGTGGGTGTTCAAGACTTCCCGAGACTTGAGTAAGGGTCTCCCAAATTTGGGAGTCTTCAGTCTGCATTCAGAAGTGCCAGTTCGATACAAACAGTAAGCCTCAGAGAACCCAAAAGAAACCTGTCATGTCCTAATTTATATGGCAAGAGTCAGATGCTGTGTGTCTCACTAGATTTGGTGATGATATTTCCCACAGAAGGGAAATTGTGTATCCTGTTCTAGCAGAGCTCCGCCTCTGAGTACGCCTCTTTACCGGCAGCGATTTCCTTCTTCAATTTAAGTTTGTACAGCCTCAAGATTTCATGTTTGGCTTTGTTTTTCTCTTAACTTCTTTTCACAGAAACTCACTATGTGATTTGGTTTTTGGTTTTGTTTGTTTGTTAGTCTGGTCACTTCCAGTGAAACTTCCAGCACTTTTGCTGTTGTGGGTTTAGCAAAATGAGATAGTTAGAGCTGTCTTGCTTACATGACTTACTTAAGGGAGGCTACCAGGAAGGGCTCTGAGGGTTCTGAGTAGAAAGGTGAAGAGGTTTGTGGAAGGCAGGCTCCATGGTCTTACCAGTGATTCCCTGTTTACACTGTATTTCATGTTCTACAGCTATTCATAAGTTAGACTTCATTTAGAACCCTTACCCTAATAACACTTTGTCAACATTAGTGAGTGTGTGAAAGTCTGGGCCTTAATGGAACTGGTGGAGGGAGATAATTCACTGGAGGGAACTGAGTTCCAGGGCTCTAACCTAGTACTAATGTCATAATGGGTATCTTGTGATGTTCAAACCTCGGGGTTTTGAAATGGCAGAATCACATGCTCCCTAAATTCTGATTTCTTTTGTGGTGACAGGTAGCACAAGGGAGTTTGCTAGGACAGACATGTATCTGGAACAGTTAATGCAGTGCTGTACATACTTTATGGGTGTTCAGTGCAGGAGAAGCATGAAGTATGGTACACGGTGGCATTCCAAGCTTGTTTCTCTGTGTTTTATTCAGATGATGGTGTCTGTTTGTTCTATGGCCAATGGAGGTAGACTGGTCAGGTGGCTAACCTGACCTAGGGATGCTGATGTGTCTGTCCTAATCCTTTCCCTAATGCTTCTCTTGCACTTGCTAGTTGCAGTTAAGCACCCATAGCCCTGTGTTAACCTTCTTCAGAATAGTCTCACCAGGAAAGTTTCACTTTGATAGATCTTTTCTGCTCCCTCTTGCTCTGCCACTGAATCTGCTTTGCAAAATATAACACTATAATGTGGGCTAGCAGGAAAATGTCTCATAGGCGATCCAAAAAAAAAAAAAAAAAAAAAAAAAGAAGAGAGAAAGAAAACCTAGGGTATAATTCATTAATGATTTCATCCTGTATCTGGGTATGTTTCTTCCTATTGTCAGCCAGTGTGGGAGGAAAAGGAAGAAGGGTGCTGCCGTTGAAGGTGTTGTGTGGGTATGTGCCATCCCAAAGTACTTCATAGGAGGAGAGACATTTATTTTTGCAAAGTAATATTCAGACACTAACAGAAAATGATGAATTATGTCACAGTAAAAAAAAAAAATGCTGCCTAATGCTGTTAAAGTTGCTGCCATTAGAGACATGTATACATGCATATGTATGTGTACAAAAATGCAAGGATAATCTTTTTCTCCCAGGCTACATTCCTGACACTGTTACTCTTGCCAGTAGAGGTTACTTGCACAGGCCTAAGGCAAGCTATCAGGTTCTCAGCATAAGATTGTAACTCTCAGTCCTGAAATTACTAGGCAGAGCTGAGGTTTTCCTCCCCTGGTTAAAAGTGAATTCTGGATGGACGTCTCCACTGACAGGATCTATGACTCTAAGCAGGTGTGCTGTAGCTGTCTAAACCCTACCCTCTTGCTTGCCCTGGGAGCCCTTCTTCGTTCTTGTCTCTGTCTCATTCCACCCTAGGACCTGTACACCTGAAGTCATTGGCAGCTGCTGCTTACTAAACTGAACTTCGTTTCAGCAATTACTATTCCTAGGATCTTGACCACATATTTTAGCATTGGGCACCCACTTTTAAAAAACACTCTCTGTGCGTGTGCTTGTGTGCGCATGTGTGTGTGCGCGCATGTGTGCACTGTTCAGTGTTCATATCATAGACTTGATTACTTCCTTTAGTGTCTCATGGAAAATCGGGCACTTACAAGCATTTGTAATTGGCTGGCTATTAACTAGTATCTTGCTTCTCAAACTCCGGCTCTCATATTACCACATGATCCATTCTTGGGACTCATCTCAGACCTACAGGTTCCAGAACCAACATTTTAATTTAACAAACTCCCGTGTTGACTATGTTTTAAAAAGCACTGCCAAGACCACAGCTATCTGCAACAGAAGTTCTATAAGAAAATACCTGACTGTAATAGAGAACTGCTTGCTTCTCCTGTACCTCTGATGCTGTTAGTTGTTACATAGAACTGGTCCCACTTATCTGGTTCCATCAGCACTTGCCATGCAAGCATGAAGCCTGAGTTCTGGTCCCTAGCACCCATTTGATAAAACCTGAGTGAGGTAGACACAGGAGAATCTCTGGGGCTAACCGGCCAGCCAGTCTAGCAAAGTAGCACGCTCCAAGTTCAGAGATATGCTGTCTCAGAATATAAGGAAGACACCCAGGGTCCATCTTTACACACACACACACACACACACACACACACACACACACACACACACACAC
>JANHMN010000004.1:145422418-145557711 GCA_030674055.1 Rhabdomys pumilio | reverse complement strand
CACACACACACACACACACACACACACACACACACACACACACACACCGCGAGATGTGACCAGGAGATTCTGTGTGAAGCCATATGAATTGTATATGCATTCTGGCTCAAACTATTATTTCACACAAACCATGTACATCGCTCATGGTGTCTTGCAGACCACTCACACCAAGGACCAGACAGTATGGTTTGCTCTCCTTAGCTCCTCCTCCTCCTCCCCCCTTCCAAGCTTCCTCACTCCTTTCTTTCTCTCTCTTTTCCCTTTCTGTCTCAAAGTACTCACTCCTACTCAGCTTGCTATTTTGAACTCCAAGGAAGAAAATTTGTAGACATCTTGCAGTCTTTCAGAAAACATGGTTCAGATGAAATATCTGCCGCTCTCTCTGTTTCTTCAGTAAAGTGGAGAAACATGGCACTTGTATTTCATACTTTCACAAACGCAACATATAAGGTGGCTTTTCAAGTCATCACAGAACCAGCCTTGGTCTTTAGGTGCCCACGCTCACAGAGGTAATTGACTTGCTTTCTTTCCATTTTGCTTGTTGACCTCTTGCCTGTCAACATAGAGTCTGGATGTATGGACCACTTAGGCTATCTGAAATGTGAGATTATTTTCAAGTACCTATAGAGTAGCCACTAAATCAAGAGAATGACATTTGGCTATAATTAGCATGCACAGCAAAATCCAGACTGTCTTCAGTACAAAAAATAAGTTTCAAATATTTTTACTGTACTGTCACTCAGGCTGATCTCAGACTTGCAATGTAGCTGAGGCTGACCTTAAACTCCTCCCTCATCTTCCTGTCTCTACCTTGTGGGTGCTGAGAATGTAGGCCTGTGTCACCAGGCCTGACTGTTTTATTGTAGCTCCAGGTCATTTACACTCTGCTTTCCCTGTCTTTGAGTTCAAACCTAAATAACAGAAGAATCAGGAGACACTGGAGAAGGAAGAGAGAGGAAAGTACTTTGTACTAGGTTGTCTGAGCCGTCCATTCCTGCTTTAAATGAACTGCATGGCTCTTCAGATGGGGCAAACAAAATGGCTGATGGGGAATCCTTTTTGGAAGTTGTGTTTATGAACAGTTTGATCTCAGTTTTGTCAAGAAAATTAAGCTGTTTTATTTAAGATAGGACTTAAAAATACTTTCTATTTAATCACCGTTTTACCACCTTCAGAGAATATTATTGGGGGGGGAGGGGCTTAAAGAGAATTAGCAATTAGTTGCTGGATAACAATGCTGTATTTTTAGTATATGAAACGAGAGCAGGAAAAGAGACAAGGAGACCAACAGAAGATGAGTGTATATTAAATGTCAAGTCACATGTTATATGCATAGCAATTATAATCTGGTGTGCCTGGTTAAACATGGACAACTAAAGTCCAGAAGAGGTGTTTCCATTCATTACAACTAACTGTTGTATTTATTACACAGAGCAACTTTAACCATAATCCAGATGGAAGTTTTTGAGTATGGTTGAGATGGAGGGCATATAACCCAGGGACCGAAGGCTAAGGAACCTGGAATGAAGCAGTGAGAACATTGCAAGCACACACGTGTATCAAGGAGTGTTAGGAAAGTCATCACCAGGAGCAGAAGGCTGTCCTACTGCAGACTCCGACACATGCACACAGTGCTCACTGATACAGCGTGACATGTGCATGTTGCCGAGGAACAACATGGAACTATGTAGTTCAGTGCCAGTCATGTAGTATTACACAGTGTGAATCAAAGCTCCATCTTCAGTGTGTGGATGGAGATAACGAAAAAGGAAGAAAAAAGTAAAAAGCGAGAGACCTACTCCGTAGGCTGTAACAAACAGATGCAAAGGAATCCAGCAACCAGGGCTGTGAAGATCTCACTGCTGATGTTAGAGAGGCCAGAGTTTGGTTTCCAGCACCCACAGCACTTCTCGCACAACTGCCTATAACTACTGCTCTTTCAGGAGATTCAGTGCCCTCTTCTGACCTCCATTGGCATCTGTACACATATGTACGTATTTACATGCACACAGGTGTGCGTGCGCAACCCCCCAAAGCCACATAACCTGAACATGGTCAGTTTACATAACTAGGTAAAATTTTCATCAATGAGAAAACACAATAAAATTACTTTAAATGAGAAAATAACTACTGTCACCATTAAAATAATAAAAGATTCTGAGGCACAACTAATACTGAATAAAGTGTTTTTTTTTTTTTTTTAAAGCATCAAGTACAAAGTCAGGAAATTTGCTGAATTAGAGTACTTATTTATTTTTGGCTGCTTTATAAGTATTTTAAATAATTTGGTATGCATTAAATGTAAGTTTATAAAATATTCCTACCTTTTGGTTTAATATTATTTTTGATATTTTAAGCAAAATAGCATTTTATTTCTGGTGACACAGATAAAAGCCTGTGAAGAATTCCCACATATAGGGCTAATGAAAGAAATGACATCATTCTAACTCTGTGAAACAATATGTGGTTGATAAAAATGAGCTGTCTGAACACATGGAAATAAAGAATTGCTTACAGAGTAATAAGGAAAATACCAAGAATGCATGTCCAGTACAAGGGCATATGTATAATGTGTGTTCATGTATGAATAGTGTATACGTATATGTATATGTATAATGTGTGTTCATGTATGAATAGTGGATTATTGTGTTTGGGTTACAGGAATAGGAGTGTCTTCCTGGTTCAAATGTTAGCAGTTTTGTCATTTTTTCTAAGGAAGACTAGCATGAGTAAGTAATTAAGCAGGGCGACTGTACTAACCAAGCTGCTACGGTGGTGATGGTGATAGACTAGTGTAAGGTTGGCAGTATTTGGAGTCTGCATGCATTTCTACCTGCCTTTCTGGCCCTTCGAGTGTTGGAAGATTGCTCATGTATATAAGGACACGGTGACTCGAGTTTACTCCAGATGCTGTGAGCCACTGCCATGAGTGCTGTAATCGGTTAGCACTACCCTGCCCCTCGAAGCATCCCATAAACTCACAAAGCATGGTCCCTGTGTATGACCAGGGAAAGCTGCCCATCAAGCCCCAGGCATGCAAACCCAGCATTGTCCATTCATCGAATTTATTGCATAATAGTAGCTTCAACCGTCCAATGGGTAACAAGCACGGTCAAGTCATAGCTCGACATAGACATAGATACACTGTTCTATGGGTTAGACATTTTCTAACATGAAACTGCTTGAGATGCAAAGTTCAGATGAACTCTTCAGTTTCCTGAAGGGGCTAAAGTCCTGATGACTGAGTCACATCGAGGCCCTGCCCCTAGCTAGTGCCAAGGGTGGTTTGGGCATCAGGAAAAGGGACGGCAGTTCAGACCCAGCCCCTTCAGCTAGTTGTAAATGTTTCTGTAGGACTGGATCACTGGGGATCTACTGCAGTGCCATGTATTAGTGTTTATTTGTAAGGAAATGAACATTTCTGAGAAAATGTCTCATAGCTTGCCTACCTTGGCTTATAGGCAACATAATTTCGTCTTCTGTGATAATCACTGGCAGTCTTGTTTCAGGTCACTGGGTGAATAATGGATTTTCCTTACTGCTCTTGGACTTTGACAGGAGGTAGTCGTATCACTTTTAAGTGCTCTGCAAACATTGAAAATGTCTTCTTGTCATTTGAAATCACTGCTACCCCCCAACAACAGATATAGAAAAGATGTCTGCAGATGTGTAGGTGAAAAGGCTTTTAACATATGGGCCTAATAACTGGTTATACTCGGAAATTTAAGACTTCTTAGGAGGCAAACTTACATAATTTAAGGAAACCGAGTTCTAAGAAGTGAGCAAGACTGGAAAGGGATGTTAGACTTCTATGTCTGTACGGGTTAATTTCACACTGTACAAGGAAAACGCAATAGGAAAAGATTTTAAAGAATTTTAAGCTTGAGAGCTGGGAGATGGCTCAGTGAGTAAAGTAATAGAAGAACAAACCTGACCGATTAGATCCCCAAACACCCACACATAAACATAAAGTCAGGTGTGCAACTCATTTCTGTACTGTTGGGAATACAACTGGAGGCTTTGCCCTTGTAAGCTAAGAGTTCTGCCGCTGCCCTTCACCCTAGCTCATTCTGTGGGAGTGTGTGTGCATGCCTGTATGCATCCACATCTCTCTGTGTGTCTGTAATCCTACTGCTGGGGGAAGCAGGAACAGGTGTATCTCAGGGCCAGTCTGTCCTGTTGGTGAGATCCAGGTGTAGCAAGAGACCCTGTCTCAAAAAATCCAGAGAGGAACACACTGACATCATTTGGCTTCCGCATGTTGTGTACACAGGTACATACACAAACACACATGTACTCACTACACACATGCACACAAAATGAAAAGAAATTTATACAGTAAGGAGGACTCTTCATGTGGGTTCTGCATCATGTGGGGCGAGTCCTAGTCTGCTTTAGGAAGCTGCCAGAGGGAAGTAGCAGAGTGCCAAGCTTCTGCACACTCCCACCCTGGCAGATAGCTGCAAACTGGGTCATGAACTTGGGTACCATTGGTATTTTGATGTCTATGTGAGGCTTGCATAACAAAAAAGGAAAGACAGATATTCTTACAGCTTTAAGTATTTGAAGATAAAGAATGTGTTGAGCCATCTTGCAGTTCATCGAAGGGTGATTGTATTTGTTGATTCAGTAAAATTAAAACACACGCACACTCACACACAGTCTCACAGCATGGGCTGGAGGTGCAGGGCAGTGGTAGGGCTTTTAGCTTGCAAGTGTAGGCCCCAAGTTATATTCTCAATTCTACAGAAATGAATGGGCAAATAAGTTAGTAACCAAAGCATATGACATTTATCTTGTCACACTAGAGACAGGAATGCTGGAACAATAATAAGGACTGTTTATCTTTGCTAATGAAGAATTCTCTTGAGTTCATGCCCTAGTAAGCTTCCTGAGTACACACTCTGTGAACAGCCATAAGGCCAGAATCTAGATACTAGATTTTCTTAAAACCTCATGCATACTCTTGTGATTACTATAGGACTCTACTTGGTATAGATGGCTATTGTTATTTGTGTTGCCCATTGTTAGCATTTTTTGAGCATATCATCTAAAACCAGAAAGAGATAGCAAATCTATCTCAAACATTTTTTTCTTCTAAATACTGATTAACTTCATTAATGTGTGTAGAAAGATTGGGGAAGTGGCCATCTCATAATTCCAAATTGTGCAATAAAAACCATGTCTGTATGGCTTGGGAATATGGCTTGAACTTTGCCTAGGATGTGGTTGTTTCTATGACTTCAAAATCCTGGTTTCAAAATACTGAGTCTAGTCTAGGGAGACCTGATTCAGGATTAGCTTGAAGCTGTGTGATTTTCTGTCATCTGCTTTTCAGCTTGATGCTCTAGTGACTATTTTAGTCTCTCTCTAGGTGAGCTATTGCTTGATTTCTCTTGGAACTTCACCAGTAACTGAGATACTAATTTGATTTCTGGACCTCAGGACAGGTGTTGTGCTGAGAAAAATGAGTGGAATGAGCTGATAGTATTTATAAAACATTTATAATAAGTTATTGACGGGACTTCACTACTGTGAGCGGTTGCTGAGGGAAACAAGGCAGCGTGCTCAGAATGATCTGCTCATCCATGTTGCTGAATTATTTTCAAGATGGCTTGACCACTCTTACATGTAAATAACCAATGTAGGTGTTAGCTACTATTGCTTAGCAGATTCTGGCTGTAGCTTAGTTTAATGGCTTTTGAGAAACGCAGCCAACAACAAGAATCAATAGGGGTTGGGGGGGCAATTATTTCAGAACAACTCTTTCCATGCTTGCTCGTGTGTGATTTTAATGTCCTTGTATCATATGGGTAATTATTTTCCTGTGCCAATCCGTGTTGGAAATAAACTCTTCCATTTCACTCTGGGTGTTTAATCTCTTTTTTGGGCATTCATTTTACTCCAGTTACAAAATTTAATCCAGTTACTAAGTACTTTTGTTTTGTAGCATGGCGTTGGTCTTGTCTAAATTTGTATTATTAAATTACAGATGCCATCACACCCCGACATAATGCTCTTCTGTTTGTGTTTTCATTAGGTGAAGTCTCCGAGTCTTGTCAAAGCCAACAATAATCAGATCGACTTGAAAGATTAAGTGAATTAATTTGATTGGAACATTCTCTCAACAGCCAGCTAGTAGGTAAGTGAAGGTGCTCCCTTTTTCTTGGTTTTTCTTGGTTTAACTTCAGACAATGTGTGATATTAAGTAGGTATTCAGCAAGATTTTGACAGGAATAATTTGAAGCCTTCAAGACAAGTGATAGACCATGGGAATATAGCCTCAGTGAATGTATTTCTATATCTGTCCTGCCATTCTAAAAATTAAGTTTAAAAGTGTGTGTGTGTGATCTGTTTGTGTGAGGTGGTATGTATGTATGTATGTATGTATGTATGTATGTATGTATATATGTATGTGGATGTCTGTGTGGGAGGCAGTGCATGTACATATGTGTCTGATGTGTGTGAGGTAGTGTATGTATATGTGTGTAGCAATTTATGTGCATGTATGCACATGTATATATGGTATGGGGGCTGTGTATGTGTGTGTATGTATATATGTATATGTGTGCATGCGATGTGCGTGGGATGTGTGTGGAGTAGCAATATATTGCATGTGTGTGCATGCATGCTCATTTGTGTATTATGTATGTGGGGACAGTGTATGCATGTGTATGTATCTGTATGCAAGTACACAAAGCCCAGGGGAGGATGTCAGACACCCCACTTTATCACTCTCTGCCTTATTCATTTGAGACAGGGCCTCTCACTTACTAACATCTAGTCTAGCAGTCAACCAGTCCCAGAAGCTCATCCCCCACAGTGTTAGTGTTACCCTGAAACATAGAGGTGTACCTGGGCTTTAACCTGGGCACTCTGAATGCAGCCTCCTGCGTGCTCAGCAAATGCTCTTACTCACTGCGTTCTCTCTGTAGTCTATGTAGTCTGATTTTACTTGAACACTAGAAAACATCATTTACTGTTTGGAATTTCTCTTCCTATTTACTGTTCTGCTTTATTTCATTCTATTATATTAGATGCAGATGATTGGACCCAGGGCCCTTGCACATACCAACTTCAGGTTCTGCCACTAGGGCCTCACTAACAACTCCCCTTTTGTTTGCAGCTTTATTGATAATTTCTTTGTAATCTTGAACTAATGTGAGACTGTCACTTTTTACTTTGGGGGATATTTCTCTCTGTCTCTCTTTGTCTATCTGTCTGTCTGTCTGTCTGTCTGTCTGTGTGCGCGAGCGTGTGTGTTTGTATTTGTATGTGTGCATGTGTATGTGTCTGTATCTTACTGGATTACAATCTAATATATAATAAGTTTTTAAAGAAATCTCACATCTTGCTATATTAAACCATTTTCATTCTATGTGCATGTGTCTGTGACAAGAACAGACATTTAAGTAAAGGCTTGCCTGATTGAACTTCATGTCGTGCTGGATGGCACTGGAGGCTCCTGAGATAGAAAATTGGGAACCAGGAGTTGTTTAGGCTGTTCCCAGATCGCCAGGGACTGCCAGAATTTAGTGGGAACAGGACTTTGGCTACTCTTAAAATGTCAGTGTAGTAAAAGCCTGCTCTCTCAAACAGATTTTTGGCATCAGAAAGCCTAAATGATACTGATTTCAGGGCTTGGTAATTTTTTTTTAAAACTCAGGCAAACTTCTGCTTTAATTAACCCTTTGTATAGTATCAGAATTTTTAGGAAAATTATCTTTCTAATTTTAGGTCACAAGACATGAATTACGAAAGTTTTACATATTTTTCGTGATGATAAAATTATGTACCTTATTATTTAGTTTCTTTCAAATGAACTGGAACTATTTAAAAATCCAATGAGTGCTAATGAATAAGAGAAGAAAATGTCTAATCATTAGGGAGGCAGTTTCAAGCTAGCCAACAACTGGTGTTTGTCTAGCTGTGAGCACCCAAAGGTGCCATTGGTCAGGCAGGCTCTAATATTGTATGGCCCGTGGATACCAACAGCTGCCTTGTCTCTAGTAATCTGTCTTGAGGTCTCAGCTTTAGATCTTTGGTTATTTGTGTAGCCTTTGGACATCCAGGAAAGTAGAAATACTGAATTTACAAACTGCGGGACATCTTTTTCATCCCGCCTTGTGAGGTGTTTGATTTAGTATTCACTGGTGATTGAGAATTTCCATTGTTATATACACGTAGTACCATTGGAAAACAGTTTTGAGTAATTAAATGGAGATAAGGCAGTCAGATGAAAATCGCACAGGGAAGAGAGACGTCTAAAATATTTCTAAAGCAGAGCTTTCTTGTCTTCTGTAGTTTCTCTGTGTCAGGAGATGAAAATTAATGCGCCAAACTCTTAACTGCAATACTGCTTACAGTCTAGTCTCTTGCAGTTATTCCCAGTGTGTGTGTGTGTCTCTACCTCCAGTTTCTGCTTGTAATATGAAATGATAGTCATGTGTAGGAGACTGAAAGTGGACATGGCCTTAGCCCTAGGCTTCTTTAACATCATCACTTTGAAAATATTGATCATCTTGGGTTCAGTAAGTGTGCTACTTAATCCATAGTATTTTAGGAAGGTAAGATATATTGTCAGCAGGCAGTGGGAGCCTGTGACTGTTAGTGATGGTTTGAGGGAGGTTTGTGTTAACAGCTGAATGGCTAATGTTTACTTTACAGAAGCTGTAGTTTTTCTGCTGCATGCCTGCTGGTTCTTTAGCCTGCGAGCATGGACCTAACTCATAGAAATGGCACGTTTTCTCAGTTCAACCACATACACTTTTAGGAAGGTTTCCTATGGATATTTTAAGCTTTTCTAATAATATGCGCAGACAATATGATCAATGACTCCTCACTCTGTCATCAACTATTTCCCCAATTCAACTAAGGAATTTTCCTCCAAGTTATAAAACTTCCCCTGCCACAAGCTAGCAAATAGAAAGGAGCTTGAAAAGATAGGAAGCCTGCAACATTAGAATATTCATTTTATGGTACTTCTTGTCAAAGATGAGAAATGTGAATTATTTTTTCCTTATATCGATGCTCATTTTATACACTGCTGTTTTTCTTCAAGTTGGTAATGTTTTTGAGCAGACTTAACATTATATGTCTAGCTGAAGTCCGTGTCTGTTACCATGGGTTCTGATCTACATTCTCAGGTGTGTCCATCTTTCATTCAATGGAGTGGATTTATTTACAAGTTTAACAAGAGGTGCCTCTTTATTGGCTCAAAGGGAACTATTTTTTACTTTTAATGAACAATCTGTATGTTTCAGGATTCTGGCTCACAATTACTTTAAACTAAGACTTAAGATCCCTTGTCTATTTGGGAATGTTGGATTTCAGAGTTGATAGTTACCTTGCCCAGAGTTGCATAACTACTATACTGATTAATATTTAGAATCGGAAATTATTGAATTCTCATGTTAAGAAGTACAAAATGTCTGATTCTGATTTCTGTAGGGATTGCTCTATTTTGTAATTTTTTCCCTCAGACGGATTGTTCGATCTTCTATGGCTCCTTTCCCTTCTAATATGCCTATGTATGGTTTTATTTCCCTTCTTATTTTGACAAATTCAGAACATTTGTACTCTTGACTTGTATTTAAACACATTTCAGCTGCTCAAATTGTACACATCAAACCTGTTGTGCTTACCATAACTTCTGCCTTTGTAGACAGTTTGTAGTAGATCCTTTAAGCTGCCAAGGTGTGGCCATTCAACCGTTTCCTGTTGTAGTGGGGCAGTTTTGTAGATTTTTACATGCATGGAAGTTGTTTCGCTTTATGTCCCCCCTGCTTTACTATAACTGAAGAATCATACATGCTTAATTACTGACAAGTTGGTGTGAAACCAGGCTTTTAAAAGCATCTACATCTGACTTCCAATGATCTCACTTTCTTTCTTCATTATAATAGATCCATACAGAGCCCATGAGTGGCTGGATTTCATGAGCCCTGTGGTTTCATTTTTCAGAAAGTATTTCCTTTCACTTTTTAAGCATCATACTTCATTCATTCATGAGATCAATAACTTATCCATCTATTTAGCTAGGCAGCATTTATTAAGTCGGTCATATGGCCAATGTACATTCCATTCCATGTCTGTTCTGTAGCTATTCAACACCCCGATGGAGGGCTGATTCCTTGTTTCAGAATAGTCTCTTCTGTAGAGTTATTTCTGCCTCTTTCCTTTGGTTTGTATTGTATGACAGCTGTGTAGGGAGCTTCTCATTAGCTACTCCGTGTATCACCCCTACAGAGTGAAAGTTTCTGTGTGCCTTGTTTCTATGTGTATTAACATAATTGTGTAATAGTTTATCATTTACAAATAGTGTTTACCTGTGTTATCTTATGGGAGAAAATAGCTATGATATAGAAATTGTATATACTTTATTTTGTTTATAAGGAAGTGGAGTAGACTGTTGGGTGGAGGTGCTATATCTAGTCATTTAGTCAAGGTCAGAGCCCCAGTGATTCACAGATTTACCCAGTGTCAGGTGGAATGTCACAGTCACTGTGTGGTCATGGGTCTGGTTGACTGGCATTCTCTAAATATTGGAACTTTGTGGATATGGTTGCAGCATTCTGTTTAATATGATTCATATAGGTAAAGAGAAGGTATATTGAAGTTGTGAGAAAGAATTTGATTTTAGGGATTCTCCAGTGAGCCCCAAAGATCACACAACAGCTTGGTAGATATGATCTAACTGAAGGTTCTGTTAAATTTATCCAACATTCTCCTCACTCTGAGAACTGTACAGTCTTTAAGGCAGTATGCCTACAGGTTAAAAATGGGTTCATGAATTCAGGCTCCTTGAGCATTTGTAGCACTTATTATAAATTTTTAAATTAAATAATGGACAAGCCCACCTGAGTAGAGATCCTCATTTTATGTGACTTCTTACCCATGAAGTCACAAATGCTAAATTAATTCGCCTGGCTCCATTGTCTGCTTTTTCTATTGTTCACACTCTTGGCTGAAGAGCTTTACTGATATAGTCTGGTTAATTCTTTCACTTTAGGGTTACTGGTCTTTTTGTTTTATCTTACCTGGTTTCATAAGTCACTCAAGCCTTCCTGTGTCTCTCATATCACTTCTTGATTGTATTTCTTTGCTTACAGCTAATGATGAAGTAGTTATACTGAATTGTGTGTTTTCTCGTGTTGTGTATCACAAGGCCCCACTATAAACTGCTTGAGAGCAGCAGTAGATCTTTATTTTATCAGTATCTTCCCCACCCTGGGGAAAATAAAGAATCTTGAGCAAAACAGTAGATATCCCATAACTATTGGTTGGATTTTATTAAAATATCTTTAAGTTCCCTTTCAAAATTCAGGTTGCATTCGGGAAAACTGTTACATGGCTAATGACTTAATGACATTAGTGAGATGGATCAGGAAAACTGCATCTTACCAAATATCCAGAGCTGAGTCAGTTAGCACAAACCTCCAAACTTCCAGTGCCCACATTTTATATTTTCATTTGAAAGTTTATTTTAAAAAAATAGCAAATAAAAAAATCACACACTAAAGACTATCCGCAAGTGTATAAAGATATATTTGATAGTCAAGTATGAAATCCACTGTGATGCTCCATTGTTTCCATTCTGAATGGCTCCACTATGGTTCTTCACACTGGATTTTATACTTCCTTGAGTTGTGCTGTCTTTGGGTCTAGTACCTCCTTGAAGTATAAAATGCAAATGCTCTTAAAGTAAAACAGGCACAATGGTAACAGAAGTAATCGTGTGGGAGGAGACTCAAGAGATGAAATGACATGGGGTCTGTGAACCCATGAAAGTGTAGGATAGATGCTGAGAGATTTACGGGCAAAAAGCTGAGATAGGATGTCCCTGTGCTGATGATGACAGGATGGAGGGTAGATGTTTCTCGTGGTTCTAAGTGCAGAGTGCCTGAGTGTTTTTGAGCAGGAGAGCAATGCACAGAGCTGCCATTTAGGAGGCTCTTGTGGGTTGTGTTGGCTGGTAGGAGCAGAGGTGGGGTAGGGTAAGTGGGTGTAGCAGTCATTTCAGGCTTAGGATGTGTTCATATTAAGTCAAGAGCTGTCACCTTGTGGTGTGCACTTATTGTCTCTGTACTCACGTCACAAAGACACTGCCTAGATTTCATGCATGAGTGTATTCATTCTAGGTTCAGGGAATTCTTTCTCACTTGAGTTCCTTTGATTCCTCCTCAGTTCCTCCCATCTCAGGTCTTGAATGTGGTCTTCTGTGGCTGTGTTCAGCTCCACTTGCTTTTTCCTTTAGGTTCTCCTGACTCTTGCACAGGTCACTGCCCCTGGTGACCGTTACTGTATCCTGCGTACCCCAGGGCACTGTGCCCAGTACTGTCCTTCACCAGGGTGCCTTGTGGTCTGCTGACTTTGTGGACTGGAGGTTGGACAGTTGTTGGGGACCTGAGTTGGACTTGAATGACAGCAAAGAGGACTGACAAGCCACAGACAAATAGAAGGAAACGTACATAGGAGACAATGAGGAACTCCTCATTGGATGGTGTGTGTGTGTGTGTGTGTGTGTGTGTGTGTGTGTGTGTGTGTGTGCGCGCGCGCGCGCGCGCGCGCACGTGCGCTCGTGCTCATGCTGCTTATGGTTTGGAGGTGGGAAGCTTTTAGCTTTGAGCCTGGAGTTATAATTGGACTTTTTACACACACACACAAAAAAGAGAGATGCCAGTTTGTGTAGCAGTATGATCAACTTGACTTTATACATTTTAGATAACACCAGAGAAAATACATGTATTTTATCCTTTTCATTTGTTGGGAGGACTTGTGGTTGGAAACAAGAATCCCTTGGAAAGTCTTTCCCCTTTTCTTGCTGTCTCCTCAGCTTACTAAATACTTCCTCATGAATTCACCTCTTTGGGTTCATGTGTACTTGTCAGGACTCCCATCAGCTAGTGTCTCTTTCAGGTTCCCAGAATAATAACAGACAAGGGAAATAGCCATCCTTTCCTTTTGACGGGCATGACTGCTACCCTCTTACGGTTTGCTGAAATAGCGCATCATGGAAGTGCTGTGGCTTCTGCAGCTCAGGTGATGATGCATAGGCACACACTTCTCTTTCTGCGTGATGCATTTCATTTGCTAATATGGTGCAGGGAAATGGGGGTGGTTGTTGAGCACCAAAATAGAGAAAAATATACTAGCTATATGAATAAAATTATTCCTTCAATGTAATGACAAGAAAAGCTTAGGTTCCTGAATTTGATTGTGACAGTGAGTTTACTGGTTTGGTATAACTCACTGCTGCTTCCATACATGGAAATCTCAGAAGAGATATTCTGGATTAGATCAGTTTATAAGCATCCTATGATCCTGTGACTACCGTTTGTCATTACCTCGTGTAGTAATGATAAAGCACACATGCTGTAAGTATAGGGTAGTAGATGCATCTTAGATCTAAGCCATGAAAAACTTCCATTAACAGAGTGATTTGTGCACGAATAAATTATTCATTGACTGCAGCATAGATTCTGTCATCAGCCTTAAGTGGAAATTTTGAGAACACCAATCATCGCAGACGCCAACACTGCTGGCTGAGCCCTCATCCTTTCTTTCATGGAACTTGAGGTTTTTTTTAGTGACTTGTGAAGGATTTAGTTTTGTTGCATTCAGTTAAGATTTATTTGAGGCAGTTCTGCCATGTGCAGTTTAGCGTTCTGGAAGTATAGGGGAAGACAATGCCCACTAAGCCTGTGTATTGGATTTCAGTTGCTTTTAGTCCCCCAAACAGATCTAGGAGTCGTATTTACCTGACTTGAATTGAAGGATGCTTGTAGCAGTGCCCTTGGGAATGTCTAAATAGAATGCTCTGTGAATACAAGAAGAAAGAAACCACATCTATGCTCTCGTGGGTGTCCTGGGGTTGGGGGGTGGACTCTAGGATCAAATAGAATTTTCTAAGATTGGCTTTTAAGAAAGGAGGGATCTTGTCAAGTGGGAAGAATTACACCCACCTAGAACAAGACATAAGATGAATACTGTCGGTTTGAACATTTGAAGCAAGGCATTGAGAAATGTGAGGATGTGAAGGAAGGGACATCAAGCAGTCTAAAGAGTAGAGAGAGCCTTGGATGTAATCCTAATCCATGCTTTGTTTTGGAGATTGAAAGAATGTTATCACATTTTTGAGCTAAGGAGACACACATTGCCTTACTTTGGGGGAGCTAATTAAAGCTTAATTAATGATAGCATTGTAGAGACAAATCAGAAGAACTGGGGGTAGATAAGATAGAAGGTGATTGGGTCTCTGTTAGTCTCTGTGAGAAGTTATAAAGTTTGGCAGTCAGATAGTTACAGGAACACAAACAAGGAGCTGAATTGGAGAGAATGCAGTGAGTTACTTGTACTGCAGGATTTTCGTAATTGACTGTGAGGGCTGGGAATCAACAATCCAGTGACCATAGTAAATGTGAGAGAATCATCCCATATCATGGAAGTGCCCGCTAATCTCTGCACATTGTACTGGGTGTTGGGATGTGTACTGGGGATAATGAGGGTCATTCTAGCCAAAGTAGCTGAGTAGTATTTGGGGATGTCACATACTACCCAGTTAATTGAAATCAGGGGCAGACTGTGATAAGGGTAATAGTAGGTGTGGAACAAAGGATCATGGGAATAGTGTTAACTCTGGACCAGAAAGGTAGCAAGTATGTAGAGAAAATGATGCTTCAACTTGGCCTTAAAATTCAGATCCAGTACTCTGAAGTATTTTAGATACATGTTTGTGTGTGTGTGTGTGTGTGTGTGTGTGTGTGTGTGTGTCTGTCTGTCTGTCTGTCTGTCTGTTTGTCACAATTATTTAAAAGAAGCCATCGAAAAGGAGACAGGGTTTACTTTGGCTTACTCTCACAGAGGCTCAGTCCATGCCCACTAGCTATATCATTGCTGGACTATGGTGGAAGAAAGCTTCTCACCTCCTTGGTGACCAGGAAGCAGAGGCTAGGGACACACTACCCTTCAAAGCCCAGCCCTCAGTTGCCTACTTTTTTTAAAGTAGGCCTTCATTCTTCCTACCTCTTAAATGCCATGACATTATGAATCTGTTAGTTGCTGGGTCTGATTCTTAGAGTGACACTCTCATGGTCCAATCACTTCTTAATGATTGGGTCCATCAGCTGGGGACCAAGCCTTGAGCATGAGACTTCAAGGGGATGCTGTGTTTTTAGACCTTACTGAGTTGTCAGAAATGTAGTTGAAAAATAAGTCAAGAGTGTGAGGATAGCTGAAGGAGGAGGAGCTTGCTAGAGAGACATACTCCCACTGAGAGGTGGATCCTGCCTGCGCTGGGTGCCCTGTTTAATGGGTAGAAAGCAAGGGTATACTAGATGTGTAAGGTTTCAAATGTTAACCAGTACTACACTCTAAGGAAAGGCCAGTGGCTGCCATCGTGGACCCAAGGCAACCATGACAAAGTTTCAGTGTAGGGATTGCAGTAAGAATGTTCTGAAAGTTGTGGAAGTAAGGGTACAAGTATTTTAATGGCTATTTCTTATCTTGAAGATGTAATTAAACACATAAGTGAGCAGAAAGGCTGAGTTTTTTTTTTTCACTCAGTGGTTTCTCCTTGTTGGGTAAAGTTTATATAAACCGGGGTAGAGCTTTGTGTTCTGGCTGGTCTGAGAGGCGTCACTTGAGAACAAGTTTGTCCCAAGAAGTCATTGCAGATTTCAAAATACTGCAGAAGTGTTGGGCTTCCTGCTGCCAGCTTCCCAGTCTGTCTCAGCATCCTCCTCAGTTCCTGCTTCCCACATGATCCTTGGGGCACCCTGCTGATAGTGTCTAGTGCAGACTGCATAACCTTGGCCTAGGTCAGGGAATTCCTCAGGCTCTCCTTGGCTCTTGTCCCGTGGAGGAGATTTCTATAGAGAACAACACACACTACCAATTGTTTGCCGGTTCTCAAGAATACTCATGGACTAGTCAACAAACTACATGGTCATATACAAGGGCACCTTGTGTCACAGCCCGAGGAAGGAGAGGGTAGCAGTGTAGAACTCAAACAACAGGTGCAAAGGAGAGGATTTATATCTTGTTTTGGGTTTTCTTGTCTGTGTGTTTTTAAAGCAGTTGTTTCAAGCACCTGGCACAACAGAGCAATTTTTATTCAACTACCCACATTTTTACATCATACGGATATATTCAGTTGTATTGATATAACCTTCAATTTTGAAGAAATAGAAAAAATGCTACAAAGCGATGACAGAATGGGAGAAAGAGCGCGCGCCCTGTGACCCTCTAGTGAACACAGGATACGAGCATGCCCGCCCTGTGACCCTCTAGCGAACACAGAATACGAGCATGCCCGTGAACCTGGGTCCACTCACTAGTTTATCCTTTAGTCACCAAACATTTTCTGAGTTCCGTTTTTTATTCAGGCTGATGATTAGGAAGTGTAACTGGGTTGGGAAAAGTGTAACTGGTTGGGAAAAAAACTGGGTTGCAAATTTCTCAACAAAATATATTATTGGAAACCAGCCAATATAACCAGGTTTCCCAGAATGATAGGGATAGAGTTGGCATGAAAGTTCATTTATAAGGTAATACTCGATACTTGTCTCTCCAGTGAGTTGTTTTCTGCTACTCTGACCCCCACAGTATGTTCAGCCCATGAGAGCTCAGTCAGGTTGTCAGAAAAATGGCAGTGGGAAGCCTCTTACTTTTGGAGGAACCATCAGACATCAACCTTGACTCCTGCAGGCCTGCCATTCTCTTACTGGGGAACAAAGTGAGGAAAATCCTTACATGGTCCTTCCCTCCGAGATCTTAGATGAAGCCCTGGGACAGATTGGCTCAGGATGCTTGTTTGTGTGCCCAAGGGAACGTTTAGGGGGCCTTTGGAAGCACCAGGAAGATGTCATAACCAGTGGCTGAGGTCAGAGCCGCTGACCCTCGTGAGTTGGAGTCTTAAATACAGACTCCTAGAGCATGTTGTCATTTTTATTATTCTTTCCCGGTCTCATAGTTATCATTTTTCTATTTTTCTGCTGTCAGTGACAAGTTTGTGTCTTGTAGGATTTATCATTTTCATTTTAGCTTGTTTATGTTGCATGAGAAAGCAAGGACCTCTCTGCCCTTCCTCGTTTTGCAGCAAACATTAGTGAATGTTTGACGAGGTGTACCACACAGGCAGGTACACCTCTATTTTAAATAGTCAGAAATTCAGGTTTAACCAAAAGACAAGGGTCTTTTATTATACGACTCTTAATCTCTAATTGTTTTGTTTCTAAAGCAAATAAAAGTGTGTGTTTTATGATATAAGCACAAATGGCAATAATTTTAATTATGCTAACTATAAAAGAGTGTTACAGTGAGTGAACACTAACATATTTTTTATATTGACTAAAATACTTGAATTAAGTTATTAATTGTGAAGCATATTAAGAATATTTTAAGAATACCCCCAATGCTGTTTTGAGAGGTTTTCATTTTAATTATGGTGAGATGTGTATGTGGATTTTAAATTCTAGAAAGAATTTAAATTAATTTCATCTTGATATTATTTTTCTGAATACTCTACATTTGCGCCTCTGTTATCTTTTAAAACTTGGCATCATCTCGCATCTTATGTGTGACTTTGGAGAAAAGAGAAAACTAGTTTGATATGTTTATTTTGATCTCTCCATTCACCCCCTCCCTCCCTCCCTCCCTCCCTCCCTCCCTCCCTCCCTCCCTCCCCCTCTCTCTCCCTCCCTCCCTCCCACTCTTCTTTCTTCTCTCCCTTCCTTTTGTCTTCTTGATATGGTTTGGTCAATAGCTTTTTTTTTTTCTTTTCATTTTTCAAGACACAGATTAGGTATCCCTAATTAGGTCCCCTGCGTTATCAGGGGACCTAACCAACATGTAAAACTGGATAGCTGGAAGTGAATAGAATATTTCTATCTGATGCAGAAATGTGTAAGAAATTATCAATCAACTACAAAATTCTCTTTCATCACTTACATTGCTTCTCATGTAGCTTAGGATAGCCTTGAGCTCACTGTGTAGCCAAGGATGGCTCTGAACTCCTACTCTACTTCACACTTGCTGGGGTGACCAGCATGTTGTGAGTGAACCTTTTCCAGATGACAGACAGCAGACTTGAAGTGCTTTGTTACTTGACAGTTCTTCTCTGAGGTTTACCGTAAATGCAGCATCACAAAGTCTGGATACCAGCTTTTTATTCCCAAGTTTCTTGAACATATACATAATGGGGGTGGCTTCTGAGCCAAGAATTAAAAAATAAATGACATTTTTAAATGGCCAAATTCAGGTGGTAAAAAGACATTTCTAAGTCAAATATACAAAACCAAATTTGTAAAAAAAAATTTGAGGAAACATTTTCAAGACACATCCTACCATGTATAATATGTAGTGTGTAATCTTCATTCTTTCAGGATTTCCCTTGGAATTCAGAAATGAACTGGTTTACAAAGAAAAACTTAAAATGAAGGGGGCTTGAGAGATGGCTTAGCTATTGAAAGAACTTCCTGGTCTTCCAGAGGACCCGACTTCAGTTCCCAGCCCCTATGTCAGGCAGCTCACAAATGCCTTTAAATACAGTTTGAGAGAATGCACTGCTGTCTTCTGGATTGCTTAGGCATGTGTGTGAATGTGTGGCTACGCATAGGGACATACACACACATACACACACACACACACACACACACACACACGTACACACATACAGAGAAGTGAAATAATTATATATATACATACATATATATGTGTGTATACACACACACACACACACACACACACACACACATTTGTGTATCTAAGCCAAACATGACAGCATATTTTTAATTCCAGCACTTGGGAGACAGAGATAGGCATATCTCTGAGGTTGAAGTCAGCCTTTACTACAGAGAAATTTCTAGATAAGTTAGAGATAAAGTGATACTTTGTCTCAAAAACAAAATTAAACAAAACTACACACACATACACACACATTTTGTGTGTGTGTGTATATATATATGATATTCATAACTTTATTCTAAGTGTTTATTAGAATTATAACCACTTATTGTTTCTGCTTTACATGTGTTGTATTTTATATGCACAAGTTTGATTCATTTTGGATGTCTGATGGAAAATTTAAATTGAAATTATTGATATATTTTAATCTTGGCACTGTGAGCTATTCTTCAGAACAGATGCAATTAGTTAACATTTTCTGCAGAATGCATTTTCAATTGTTTATACTAATAATAACATTATTTCTGAGGCCTTTCTTAAGATGGCTAAGGGAATTAAGTCTGGAACTGCTCTCTCTATATATTTCTATAATGGTCATTAGAGTTAGATACACTTAGAATTACATATTTAACAAAATAAAATAATATGAGGATCATTCTCAGTAATATAAAGTTTCTGTGTTTTCATGTGTGAATACCGGGCTTCAGGGCTAGGAAGATGGCTCAGTGAGTAGGATCACTTGCTTTGCATGCCTGAGGATGCATAAGTTTTAGTCTCCAGCCCTGAGTGGTAAGTTGTGTATGTAACCCCAGTACTGTGAAGGAGGTAGAGGCAGGAGAGTTGATAGGGCTTGTTGGCTGCTCTTCTAAAACCAGGTCTAGTGGGCTTTGCATTGGCCTATATAAGACATGCGTGTGCACGCACGCACGCGCACATGAGCACACACACACACACACACACACACACACACACACACACGATGGATTTCATCATGTATCTTTCAAACCTCTAAAACTCCTGTGTTTGAGATAAAAAAGATCATGCCAACAGCCACAGCTATGTACTGTGTACTATATCTTTTATGTAACTGAAACATTAGGCTGCTTTCTTGTCTCAAACACGGGAGGAATTTTAGAGGTTTCCAAGATACATAATGAAACCCATTGGGAGTGAGTGAGTGGAGAGAGAGTGTTCTGCTGTATTAATTTACCAAAAATTAATATAGATTATTTTGAACCAATCTTTCAATTTAGATGGCTAAGAAATACCTTTCCCCCATCTTTTGAAATGTAAGAGACAATTCGATTCAAAGTATCCACTGTGTTCACTAAGTTGTTAAAATGCTTTGTCCAAGATTTGGTTCTCAGACTTTAAGTAATGGATGCTTTTTGAAGTCTGGTATATCCTCGATGGCCTTTGTTACTTACCCCCATTTTAATAAGTCTGAGGGGTGCACACGTGTGAGGTGTGCATGCTACAGAGTACATGGCAGCCATGAACCTTGCTGAAGGAAGTGGAACAGAGATGAAAGAGGGCTCAGTGAAGTCCTTTTTGCCTCTAAGTCAGAATTTTATCAGACTCCAGCTGCAGACTCCCTGCATCCTGACTCTTGGGACATGTTCCCACTCTTGGATCAGCTGTGGTTTAGTGTCTGGCTAGAACACAGTGGTAGATGCCCAGAGAAGCGGGGCGTATGTGTTGCCCCCTTAATTCCTCAGTCTGGAGCTGAGTGATCATGGTATAAGGGAAAAAAATTAAAACCCCGATGGAGCTTATTTTCTGAGTGTTGGAAGAAGAGAGTGGATGTAAGCCAAGCTTAGTTTGACTCTTAAGAATTCATAACTTGGGAGAAAGTCTTGGCTTCCAGGATTTGTTGGGCATGAAGTGTAAGAGTTTCAAGTAAAGGCATACCGACATTCCTAATTCAAGCAGAGATGAAATCTTTATCTATAAAGACCATGGAGTTGCTGGGGATTTCTTCTCAGTTGTTCAAGTTGTACATTGGATGGGAATGGTTTTCTGGCTCCTTCCTATTGTTTTGAACAGCAATTAAATCTTCATCAAAGAATTTGAAATATCCTGCTAGTGTGTTTTATGTGGGTCAGCTTGACAGGCTTGTTGGCTTTTCATTCTTTGAAGTTTTAAATTTTAAGTAGAATGACTCTTTTTAGATTGTGTGTGGTATGTGAGTGTGGTGTGCTTTTAATATTTTGGAACATAAGAAGACACATATACCAAGGTCCTCTCTTATTCTCAGAGACCTAGAGATTTAACACTAATTTCAGGAATGCAGCTTAGTCAGAGTGCATGCCTAGCTGTGTGGAAGCCCACCTTCCATTCTTGGCACCACCTAAGCCAAACATGGTGGCTCGTGCACTCAGAAGTTCAAGGTCACCCTCTGCCACATAGTGAGTGTGAAGCCAGCTGGGCTATAGAAAACCTTGTCTCCAACCAGGGGTGAGTGGGAAGATGACTCAGAGAATAAAATTGAGGCACAGTACCCCATGTCTGTAATCCCAGCATATCTGTGAAGAGATGGGTGGCAAAGCCAAAAGAATTCCTAGAAGCCTTAGAGCCAACTAGCTTTATGTATCAACAGGAAACCCGAGAATCTGTCTTACACAGGGTGCAATGTGAAGAATGATACCTGAGGTGGCCCTCTGACCTCTACGTGTAAACTGTGTTGCATATACACTTGTGCCCCACAGCAGTATACACCACACACACACACACACACACACACACACACACACAGAACTAAAATGTAATTATGCTTTAATTATACAAACTATCAAATATTTTATCAAGAAATAAGTTTATGAGAATTTAAAACTTTTTAAACTATTTAAAAAGCTGTTTTAGTAAATATCTCAAATTATACATTAGCAAGCAAGTCTGCATTATACTAAATAAAGCATTTTAATCCAAAATTATTCTAATAGCATAAACTTATATATATAAAGTATATATGAATTAAAAAAATTATTCTGACCACTAAGAGAGATGTGTGTGTGTGTATGTGTATGTGTGTTTAAATTTAAATACAACCTGGTTTCAAGCTGTTGTAGTGAAGCTGAAACAATGTGCAGATTCAGTGTGAAATGTTGACTTATATGTGACTATAAATAATTAACGTCATGCTTCCTGTGGCCGACATCTTTACTAATAACAGATTAAGGAAGAATGCTTAATTGCAAAATTGTTCTAAATACTGCATTAATTCATCAGCAACTGTGGCGCCTTGGATCAGACAGAACACTGAGGGAAAGGAGCAGAGATGCTTTGTGTGGCTGTGCTTTGTGCTCATGCTAATGGCCATGGCTAGGTACTATGTCCTTTTAACAGGAGCATTAGGCTGCTTGAACACGTGTACTTGGCTTGGTGTCTACTTACACATTCTTCAGTGTCACAACTTGCAAACCTTCAGGGCATTCATTTCAAGTATTTTTTTTAATTGGTGCAAACAGATTAAGCAAAAGTATCCCCCCCGAACCCCAGAAGCCTAAACACTTGTAGTCATAGTTTAAGTTTATAGGTGGCCTGGATGCTGGTGATAAAGGTGCCATGTGGTTTCAGTACATTTTGTGTAATATATCTATATCTATATATCTATATCTATCTATCTATCTATTTATCTATCTATCTATCTATCTATCTATCTATCTATCTATCTATCTATCTATCTATCCACACTGTGTGTGTGTGTGTGTGTGTGTGTGTGTGTTTATGGTGAGTGGGCCTTCTAAAGCATGAGACTCAGAGCACAGAACTTGCCTGGGTGCAGGGCTCTGTTGGCTGTGTGACTCTGGGCATTAGCATTCTTGCTGTGGGCACCATCTGCAGAGGCAGCAGAGGCTATCTTCCTGAGGACACTAGGGGGAGCTGGCACAGGAAGGAGGAAGCAGCAGATGGTGTTGTGACTGGCTGTCAGACTGCCTGTGGGCTCTTCGAAGTTTCCCTTGCTGGAGTCCTAGAAATACTTAGTTGGGACTTTTCAAGGGGACCAGAGGTCCTGTGTGAGCAGGTGGGGGCTGGAACAAAATTTGTAGTTAATTGGTGTTAACGTTGCTACATGTGTACTTGCTTATATGCTGAGATGGCCTGTTTGTGTCAGCAATCCATTTCCAAGTTAGTAAATCCTCCCTTCTCTGTCATAGGAAAAAGAAGACCATTTCCAGCAATGTTTTTCTCTCATGGTTGCAAAGGAGAGGAAAGGTTTTATTTCTCTTTGTGACTACTCTCTATGGAGAAAGAAGGGACAGAACTCGTGTGTAGCTAGGGGGAACAAAAATCGGGCTTATCATTATCCCAGGGTCGGGACTCTCATTAGCCGGCTCTCACTAATCTCTAAGCTGCATGCTTGTACTCCTGGCTTTATTAGAGTAAGAACCAATGGAGACAGCTATAGCAGCATCCATGACTTTGCTGTCAGTTGAGGTCATAGCTGACAGCCCACTCTGTTCACAAAATGTCTTTATGACATACCAAGTCAAGACGATGCAAACAGACATGGACCATCTCTTGTTCGTAATTGCTAACAAAGACTTTAACCTTCTCTTATATTTGTGATGTGGTTATCTCATAATAAACTAAAAAAAAATCTAGTTTTTTTTTCTGTTGTATAGTTAAAAATATTATGCCCTGCAGGGCCCATAGACATCAGATAGGGAAAGAGAACAGATCTGATTTCATGTGTGTATCTGCAGTATTTATCCATTCATCATTTGTTCCTTCACTTATCCATTCATGTTCTCATTCATTCATTTGGGATAGGGATTGATTGGTTGGTTTTTCTCCTTAATTCTGGTAAAGGCATAATAAATACTAATAAATGAATGTTCCTGGGTGAGCTCAGCAACATCTTGCCCTCCCTGCCTCCTGTGTCTCTTCTCCCTCCATGACACTGGAACTCCCAGGGAAGTAGGCAGACAAGGAGAGCTCAGAGAAATAGGAACAAAACCCTCTTCTGGGTGTCCTTCCTGGGTCTCTACTGAAGTCTTGGTGGCGTCAGCAATTCACTTCCGTATCAATAAATACTCTTGTTCACTTTCGTAGGTGCTGAAAGGATTCTTCCAGAAATCCATTGGCTGGAGAGGGTAGGAGTGGTTTTCTTTCTCTCTTTGACTCTTGTCTGTGGGGGTGCAGAAAGATGGTCACGGAAACAAGAGGATGGGGAAGTCCTAGGCCACACAGAATCCCATGTTGTACCAAACACATAAGGCCTTAGGGCTTGGTAGTTACTTAAAGTCATACGGTAGAAGAGGAAGTCAGAGACTTTCCTTTCTTCACTGTGTGACCTTCTGCCACCTCACCCCAGATTTTTACACCAATAAATAGGCACCTTTGTCTTTATCAGTAAATATTTGACTATGATGAAGTACATGCCCAGCAGGTCTTGATGTCTCCTCCTACCTGCACTTTCTAGGCCTGGCAGTGGTGATGAGCTGTGGCGATCTTCAGCAGTACTAACCTCAGCATCACATGCTTATCCTACAGATAAATGAATGAATAAATAAATAAAACAACGACAACAAAAAAATACAGATTATTAACCCCCAGATTATTTGGTTCAGTTTTAATGGGTATATTTAAAACTATGCAAGTTTTCCCTTATGGTTGACACACTTTTTTCAACAATACAATGAGCTTTCTTAAATGAATTCAGGAACTCTTCCAGTGTTATTTCTCTCTGACTCTTAGATGAATCTATGTCAGAAACATCAACTGAAAAATACAGACCTAATAACCTGGTAAAGGTGGCCAATTTAGAGCACTTTAAAGGTAGTTAATGGTACCGCTTTAGAGCACTAAGTAATTCTATGGAACCATTACCTTTATCCCATTTAACAGATTAGAAAACTAAGGCACAGAGAAGTTAGGTAGCTCAGATGATGCTGTGACTTGTTCATTGAGTGTGGGATGTGATTCAAAGCTGATATTCTGGCTTAAATCTTCATGACCTGATTCTGGATTCTGCATGTCTCTCATTATTACATCAGTGCTGTACACTAGGGTTTCTTTGGATTGGAGAACGAGTGTATCTGTAAGAAGGGAATCTTTGGACAGTTTGTGGTATTGTTAATGTAGTCTTAGGAGGGACTTTCCTGGTCACTCCAAAAGATACTATTGTCACTTGGTTCAAAGCCTGTTTTGCTTTATTCCCTTTTAGTATGAGAGCAGGAGAAACAGGTTCTTAGTCAAAATTGGAGTTGTAATGGAAGGTGCCAGGTTTGGACTATCTGTGTATTTCAGGGATGTGACAAGCCTTTCCTATTGAAGCTTTCTGGTTGGCCTCATAGTAAGTGCATGCACGTTGACATTTCTGTCTACATTCCTGTGTCTTAGAGGAAAGTAAGTTTGCCAGTTTATCTTCTTGAATAGTGCTGACTGAGAAGCCAGGTTTGCCAGAACCAGTCACCCAGATGGCCAGGCTGGGTGGCGAACCTGCTTGAGAGATGCTCGCTGGTCGACACGTGGGGCCGTGAGGTGTGCTGCGCCCTTGTCTGTGCCAGGCATGCAGGGTGTATTCTTTGTCAGGGTGAGACAGATGGTACAGTGCAAACTGAAATGATGAGGGAGGAAAGAAAAGTTGAAAAAAAAGTAGGGAAAGGGCATTTGATTTTCTAATTCACATTTCGGAAGTGAATTCGAGCCTCTGTGATTGACTAATACATGCAGTGTTGCTCTAAGACATGAATCCATTAGCGTCTGTTTGAACAGATCTGAGTAATCGGCAGGAAGCAATCTTTTCCTTCGTGGCTACTGTCCCAAATTGCATGGGGTTGCCTCCAGATCCAGACGATTTGGGCTGTTGAAAGACACGGCAGATCAATCTTGATTTTTTTTCAGTGTAACACATCCCATACCACCCATCTCAACCAATGGAGGGAAGGGCTGACTTTAATTTTCACGCTAGAATACATATTTAGATATGTCTACACATACACATATCAATAAGAGCGGGGCACAAGTGCCTGGCGAAGTAGCCTCGATAAGGATAATTAATCAGTCTTCGTACAGCTGCTTCCTGGCATTTCTGCAAATCGTTGTGGAAAAATTAATGAAGGTTAAATCAGTAATGGTTTCAAGCTTGTCCAGTGGAAAGTATGACACTGTTTCCATCAGCAAGTGAGCTGGGCTGCTTTTTTTTTTTCTTTCTTTCTATAGGGGAAGTGGTATGTTGTGCACTCTCCACAGGAAATGGAAAAGGGCAGCTGAGTTGTGTGTCTGCAGGTATGCAGGAGCACGCTGGGAGTTCTCCAGTGGGCTCCCTTTGATTGACAGCACTCGTTTGCCTCTTGTGCCCGAAGCATTGTGTCCTGTGTAGAACAGGAATATTCTTTTTAGACGTTTCTTTTTAAAAGCCAGTGAGAACGTTGGCCTCCTGTTTGACCTGCCATCCAGACCGGCTGATACTCTGTGAATGTGAACTTCAGGAGGCAGAATGTGGAATTTATGACAAACAGAAAGTGAAACTCACCTAGCTGAGTTTATTTTTCAAGCTGAAGGTAGTTGAGTACAGGCCCAGTTCACATCCTGTGTAACCCTATGGGATTTCCCCAGCACTAGTTAAAAATTTTCCCATAGGGTCACACAGGATGTGAATTAAGTAAACACTTACCAGGCACGATGAAAAGGAAATCAGCTTTCTAAATGGTCCTTTCACTGTTAGCATCCTGTCCTTATTAGAAATCTGGGTAAGGGTCACTCAAGTGTCTCTCTCTCAAGTCATCACATTATTAATTGACTGTATTAATCTTCTCCGTTCTTAGGAAATGCATTTTCTTATGGAAGAAACTGAATCTCCCATGGGCGTTTGTGTTTGAGCTGTATGTCTGGGGGCTGGTTGTATGTATGAGTGTGTCGGTATGTGTGGAGGCCAGAAGGCAACCTCAAATGTCAGGGACTTTTTTACTTCAGGGACATCATCCATCATATCTTTTTGAGACAGGGTCTCTTGGACACTCTGGCGTGTCACTTTAGCTGTCTTCTTCAGTTTCACCATCTTTAAATGGTGGTCATAGAGGAAAATCAAGATCTATAGCCTGGCAAATAATCCAGGCTCAGTACATCTATCTCTGTTACTGTCTATTAAATATCTATATTATGTCAGTATTATCTGTCTGTCTGTCTGTCTATCTATCTATCTATCTATCTATCTATCTATCTATCTATCATCTACCTACCTACGTACCTACCTACCTAATGATAGATAAATGACAGATGGATATATAGATGATAGATATATAGGTATCATTTTGATCTATTATGTCTTCATCTTTGCTTCGAGATCTAGTTTAAATGTCACTTCTTAACAGATCGTTTTTTGCAGTTTCTCTGGATAGGGTACCCCTAAAACACGTACAGTTGGCCCATGGTATTCCTCTACTGGTTTAGATAATTCTTTATCTTAAATTGTGTTGGCTTTCACTGTTCACACGGAAAAGTGTGAAGTTAGTAGACCTTTTCATTATTGGTAGAGTTTTATTTATCCCTTTGTACAACACTTGACATAAAGTCCAGCTTAATACTGAAGAGACTGGGGCACCTCCTGTGTACAACTGGGAAGGGGCCTGCATTTGATGGAAGTGGAAGAATTTAGATCTGACCTTGGGGTTGTTACTACATGGTAACTGCCTGTCATCTCTGAATGAACAAAGCGTCAGTGTACAGGGAAAGTGAAATCAGTAAGAATGGGGTTCCGAAAGTGTGCTTTCCACCACTGAGCCACAGACAAGCGTCTTTGTGGTGGGAGGGGTGGAGGTGCATACCTACATGTGTGCACACTTGTGTGCAGCCCAGAATACAGCCTCACATCTCATTTCTCACTGCCATTTACCTGGCTCTTTCCAGTTTAGGTTTCTTGCTAGGACTTTGGGTGTAACTGATTGGGTTAGGCTTACTGACCAGCAATTCCAGAGAGTCTCCTGTCTCTGCTAACACTGTGAGCCTTTTCTGTGAGTTCTGGGGAATACATTTGGGTTCCTATGCATGAATATTAAGCACTTTAAACACTGAGCTGTTTGCCCAGGCCCGAGTGCTTTCCTTTTTTTTTTTTTTTGCTCTAGTCACTACACACTACAGTCACAGTGTGCTCTACACCCAAGACACAGTACCTTATTTAGAATTTGTGAGTTGACTAATTACCAAGTGATCTTTAAAGACAGGCGCTGTTAGGTTTCTGAAACATATAGACCTAATATCTGAGTCTCAGGAGAAAATTCAGGTTTTTCTCCAGCGGTAAGTTCATGTTTCATTTCTACTAAGACTAAATGTCTTTTGAAGACCACACAGATCTGCCTGCTCTTGGACTGTTGATTCCTTCCAGGGTGAACGCAGTACTCTGCAGCTTCCATTCCGCAAAGACCTCCCCTTGGGCTTCTCAGGCATGAGTAGTTCATCAGACCCCGTTCCTCTTCGTGTTTGCTTATCATTCTCCTTCTCCTTTCTTCTTTCTCTTCCCTCCCCCTTTCTCTTTCCATATTCCTTGATGCCACTGGAAAAAATATGTAGGGAATTTAAGTGAACATTTATCTAGAAGCAGATTGCCTTATTCTTTAATGGCATCCAGTGCTTTTCTTTGCTGTTGTAGATAGATGGTTTCCAAGCAGTAAATTATGATTTAGAGTCCTGAGCACAAATGACTTTGAACCAAGGAAGCCCCAGAGGAGGGTGAAGTGTACTCTGCTGTTGAAGATCTTAGAGCCAGTTTGTGTGGGATAAATGGCAAGTTAAGGGAGAAAGATGCAGGAGGTAATGAATGGTGTTGGATGATCTGGGTCTTTGACAGAGAGCAGCGGTCTGTCCTGATATGCAGAGTGCTAAGAAACCATGAACACAACAGGGGAAGAGGTGGCATGTAGGAGGAGCGTACTGTAGGAGGAGGTTCTTCATAAGTGGGACCGAAAATCTGAACAGGTGCTAAGAGTGTGGAGAGAACTGGAGATTGTCAACAATTGAAATGGGGTATGGTTACAGAGGCTTGTGCCTATGCAGTGTAATTAAAGAAGTTAATTAAGGAAATTCAAGAAAGGAAAAAAATGTACATGCTAGTCATGGCCAAACTGAAAAAAAAAAAAAAAAGAGCAGAATTGGAGATTTTGCTCATTGAATTGTTGTCATGAGCCCTGGCTCTCCTGAGATGCAGAGCCATTGTTGAACTCAGGCATTTCCAAGCCTCATCTCTGCCTGTCAGAATCTTCAAGCCCTAATTTATATCTAAGGGTTGCATAGATGTTTCTTTCCCAGCACCAGCTCATAGCAGCCTTTCTTTTACTATACTTGTATAGTACTATTATAAATGCAATGGCACTCAACTTCGTCTTCAAGGCTATAATTTACATTTTCATTTGCATGCCTACTTGTCTTCCAAAAGAGATTCCAGAATGATGTAGAATACATACACGCACGTGCACACACGCAACATACATTCTAAAGCAGATAACAAGGCCTCATTGAATGTACTAGTGATTTAAAGGAAGATGCAGCCTTTACTATTCATCCTGGGATTACTAGATGGGACAGAGGGAAAGAAGTACAAAACACTGTCGTTAATCTTGAATTAAGACTAAGATAATTGAGTTAAGTATTTTGATCAGGAGATTAGTTTGGGATTGGAAAAGGAATGCTTTGGAACTCTGGATTTTCTAAAAGAAGGTTATGCATGTAACCGATAAGTTCCCTACCACTTATTAAGGTTTACAATTATTGTGCATTTGGAGGTCAGAGGACAATTCTCAGGAGTCAGTTCTCTCCTGCCACCTTGTGGGATGTGGGGATCAAACTCAGATCAGCAGGCCTGCCTGTGAAGACTGTCCCTGTAGAGCCTTCCCATTGGGCCCTCCATTTTGTGATAACATAACAGGAGCCAATGTTCTTTAGGTGGACACACTGAGTCTGAAAACCTTATCCATTCCTTGCATATTGCTTTCCCCACAGCTCAGAGCACTCACCACTGCAGCATTGCAGCACAATGGACAGGTCTCAGTTCCCACTGATGAGTGTTTCGGTGTCTTTGACTTTTCTCTTTGAGCTATTCTCCCTTATTAGTGTTTTCTTTATCTGTTTGGATTTTAAATGGGCACACATAGTGATGAGTGTATCACTGGCACTTTGTATGTAATTTCTTTTGGCTGATCTTTCTTCCCCACCCAACCCCTGTATCCTCTCTCTGTTCTCTTTCAGGTTACATGCACTCTATTACCCTTTCCTCCTACTCTTCCTTAAAGCTACTTTATTCCCTCCCTTGATCACCTTTCTAGTTTCATGAATGCTATACACACCCACATAAACTCATACTACAAAGATTAAAAGCCAAGACCTATGAGAAAGAGCATACAGTGTCTGTGTTTCTGAGCCTAGGTTACCTTACTTAATATAATAATTGACAGTGTTAAGTAAGGCTGGGGAAAAGGCTCAGTCAGGGATGTACCAACAATGCGAGCATACACTCTTGTAAAATCACCCCTGTAAAAGCTGGACCATTTGACACTTGTCTATAACCTCGGGAATGGGTTGGGCAGAGATGGGTGGACACTTGGAGCTCATGGGTCAGGAAGCCTAGTAGAAAAACTAAGCTTCAGGTTCGATGGGAGAACCTAACTCCAAAATTAACTCAGACAATGAATATGGAAGACACTATATGTACTCAGGTTTATACATGTATGTATTTATAAATGCACATGCACCCACACAAACTTATAAATTCAACTCACACACACAAATAAATACATAAATTAATTAAAGTAATAATTTTCCTGTAAATTTCATAAGTTTTTCTTCAGATAGCATAATGAAATAATATATAGGTATGTGTGTATATATATATATGTGTATATATATATATATATATATATATACACACACACACACATATATGTATGTATGTATATATATATACATGTATATATATACATACATATATATATGTCTATATATATTATATATATTACATTCTCATTCTCATTACCAATTTATCAATTAATCCAGACTGATTTTTTTGTCTTTCTTTCGGAATAAAACTGCAATAAACATGGATATGTAAATTTCCTGTGGTGGAGTCCTTTACCAATGTTTTCAGAAGAGGCACAGCTGGGTTACAGAGTGGATGTCTTCTAACATGTGTTATGTTGTAGTTTTGTCTTGTTTTTAAGAAACCTCTTGCCCAAACAGTGACTAACTAGGACCCAGGAATTCACTCCTAGCCTAGAATACTGGTTCTTTCCAGTCTGGGCCCGAGCACTGAGCAGATCCCGGGCAGAAGCTGTGCACCCAATCTCACAGAAACCCGAGGAAGCAGAGCTCACAGGAGCTCTAACCTGGGCAATATCTTAGGTAAGGAGACAGCAACACCCACCCCAAACGGGGAGTAAATAGGACCCACTAGGACCCAGGAATTTTCTCCTGGCCCAGAGCACTGGTTTTTTCAGGTCTGCGCCCAAGCACTGAGCAGATCTTAGGCCTCAGTTCTAACCTCAGAAGTAACACCCACCTCAAACAGTTCTGACACAACCAAGATAATAGGAAAGACAGGATCCAATCAGAGACAGGGCAGGTAGCAATAAGGAGATTGACATGATGAAAGGCAAGCTTAAGAACATAAGCATCAGCAACCCAGGGTACTTGGCATCATCAGAACCTAGTTCTCCACACTAGAAAGTCCTGAATTTCCCATATCACCAAGAAATCAAGATTCAGATTTAAAGTCACTTCTAATGATCATGATAGAGGACTTTAAGAAGGACATAAATAACACTCTCAAAGAAATTGAGGAGAACACAGGTCAACAGGTAGAAGCCCTTAAAGAGGAAACACAAAAATTCTTTAAAGAATTACAAGAGAACACAACCAAACAGGTGAAGGAATTGAACAAAACCATCCAGGACATAAAAATGGAAGTAGAAACAATCAAGAAATCACAAAGGGAGACTACCCTGGAGATAGAAAACCTAGGAAAGAAATCAGGAATCTTAGACACAAGCATCACCAACAGAATACAAGAGATAGAAGAGAGAATCTCAGGTGCAGAAGATACCATAGAAAATATTGACACAACTGTCAAAGAAAATGCAAAATGCAAAATGTTCTTAACACATAACATCCAGGAAATCCAGGACACAATGAGATGACCAAACCTAAGGATAATAGGTATAGAAGAGAGTGAAGATTCCCAATTTAAAGGGCCAATAAATATCTTCAACAAAATTATAGAAGAAAACTTGCCTAATCTGAAGAATGAGACTCCCATAAACATACAAGAAGCCTACAGTACGACAAATAGACTAGACCAGAAAAGAAAGACCTCCTGTCACATAATAATCAAAACACCAAGTGCACAAAACAAAGAAAGAATATTAAATGCAGTAAAAGAAAAAGGTCAAGTAACATATAAAGGCAGACCTATCAGAATTACACCAGACTTCTCACCAGATACTATAAAAGCTAGAAAATGCTGGACAGATGTCATACAGACCCTAAGAGAACACAAATGCCAGCCCAGGCTACTATACCCAGCAAAACTCTCAATTACCATAGATGGAGAAACCAGATGTTCTACAACAAAACCAAATTGACACAATATATTTCCACAAACCCAGCACTGCAAAGGATAATAGTGGGAAAGCTCTAATACAAGGAGGGAAATTATATCCTAGAAAGAGCAAGAAAGTAATCCTCTTCCAACAAATCCAAAAGAAGATAGTCACACAAACAATACCACTGCTAATAAGAAAAATAACAGGAAGCAACAATCTCCTCTCTTTAATATCTCTTAAGATCAATGGACTCAATTCCCCAATTAAAATACATAGGCTAATGGACTGGATGGGTAACCAGGACCCAGCATTTTGCTGCATACAGGAAACCCACATCAGTGCCTAAGACAGACACTACCTTAGAGTAAAAGGCTGGAAAACAATTTTTCAAGCAAATGGTCCTAAGAAACAAGCAGGAGTAGCCATTCTAATATTGAATAAAATCGACTTTCAACTTACATTTACACAAAGTAGTTAATTTACATTAACTACACAAAGTAGTTAATTTACATTAACTACTCAGCTATTAAAAACAATGAGTTCATGAAATTTTTAGGCAAATGGGTGGAACTGGAAAATATCATCCTGAGTGTGGTAACCCAATCACAAAAGAACACACATGGTATGCACACACTGATAAGTGGATATTAGCCCAAAAGCTCACAATACCTAAGATATAATGCATAGACCACATGAAACTCAAGAAAAAGATGGAAGACCAAAGTGTGGATGCTTTGGTCCTTCTTAGAAGGAGTAACAGAATACTCAATTAGAGCTCCCAGTGTCTAAACCTCCAGCCTGAGAACACAAAGTGAGGGACTCATGGCTCCACCTGTATAGGTAGTTGAGTGTGGCCTTGGTCCCTGAAAGTTTGGATTCCCTAGTGTTGGGGAATTTGAGTGCAGGGAGGCAGGAATGGGAGGATGGTGGGAGCACACCCTCATAGAAATAGGAGGAGAGTGTATGAGATAAGTGGTTTTGGGGGGGAATAGGAGAGGAGATAACATTGAACGGTAAATAAATAAAATATCCAATTTAAAAAAATAACAGATCATGGATCTGGCAATTGTAGTTGAGTAGTCAAGACTTTTTGTCAACAATTTATTATAGGAATTTTGTGTAATCCTCAAGGACAAGGTATTGTGGAAGAGGCCCATGGAACTTTAAAAAGATTGGTGAGACATACTGTTGCTGAGACAAAGAATGACGCTGACCTGTGAGCTTGCTGAATGCCCTGACAAGGGTGACTGGGGAGCTTTATTGAACATATGTTTCTGACCCATCTTTGCTTAACTATATCCCATATGGGACAAGCTGCCTTGCCTCAAGTTTTTAGACCTTGTGGGATAGAGAATCGAAAAGGGAAATTATATCTCTTGTATTCTTCTTAAAGGTGCCCAGCTTTTCGGACTCAGTCATGTACTGGTCTAGGAATCAATCCAATATGGGAAATAACAGTCTACTTTTTGGGAGACTGGATCTGGACTTTGTCAGAGACATATTTGGAAGCTAGCTGTGGCTCACTATGATGTTAGGATAGCAAGAGATAATGTTGGGACAGGATCTGGATTTCAAACATGGGTTAGTGCATGTTTTAAGGCTCTTTTAATTTTCAAGCTAAAATTGGTTTTGTCTCTTCTACAGCATTTATTGTAAGTTGCATTGACTGTATAATTTTCAGTTATGTTAGTGTGTTGAAACCTGGCATGTCTGTTACAGGGATCTATCAACCAGCTTTTGTCTCACTGCCATCAGTATTAGAAAGCCTTGATTCTCTGAAAAAAAGCTTGAAAGTGCTGGAAGAAGTGAATCAGGCTTTAAACAAAAACAAGAGGGTAGCAGGCTTGATTATTGCTAGTACAAGAGCTTTAATTCCATTAATTGCTAACACCACTGCTTCTGCAATAGCCTTGACACAAGGAGTTAAGACAACTATTTTTGTTAACCATCTAGCAAAAAAAAATGTTACTAATGTATTGAGTATACAAAAGAATTTATATAGGTATCTGGAACAACGAATGATGCTCTATAACCCATTCAAAGTATCTGAAGGAGGTTTAGGGTCCAAGAGTTAGGAATCATCCCAAGTGTCATGACAAAAATCATTGGAATTGTGTTACTTTTGAAATTCACAATGATTGTCATCATAATTAAAAAAAAGTTTAAAGACACCTGTAGTATATTTGGTATAATCCTAACACCTCTCTGGGTGTGTTAACTTTGCATAGTAAGATTATAAATTTAAAGAATGCTGCTCTGTTGACTTTTGATGCTGCAGATAATGCCGATAAAATTATCTATGTCCTGAGCTCAGTATTTCCATTTTGGACAAACCTCAGGAATGGCATATACAGCTTGATCAGGCTAGCCCTTCTCATTCTGGGAATACCCTTGTTCCTGCCCATTGTGTTACATCTTATCTATAACAACATCAATATGTTGGCAGCCAAAGTACATGGCTTGATCCTGAAAATGGACCCCCAGACAGAGTTATTAAATTAACAGGCGGGAAAGCCATGGATAAATAAGATTCTGCACAAAACCTTACCAACCTAAGACAGAAATGCATTGCATTTGATAATGCATATTTCATGACGGGTAAGGAAGGCATTCTTGCAGAATGACCTAAAAGAATTCAATCTTGTTAACAAAATTAAAAAGGGGGAAAGGTGGAGAACCTTTGGGGCTGCTTGGCAAGAAGCTGACATGGGCCAAGGATAAAGAAAGGGGATGCTTGACAGGAATATGACATTGGCCAAGGACAAGGAAAGGGGCTGCTTGGCAGGAATATGACATTGGTCAAGGACAAAGAACTAAGCTTCAAGTAGGAATCTGACATTAGACTAGAACAAAGAAGTAATTTCAGGTAGGAATCTAAATCGTAGGCTACAACAAAGAAATAATCTCAGGTGGGAATCTAAATATTAGGCCAGGATAAAGAAGTAATTTCAGACAGGAATCTAAATTTTAGGCTAGAACAAGGAAGTAGGCTTTAGACGTGAAAATGACCTTGGGCTAGGACAAGGAAATAGGCTCAGATACTTTGGTCATCCTGATAAGCCTTTAGAAACTGTGATCACGGGAGTGTTCACATAACTGTGTTTAATGCCTTGCTTTTTCTTTGACTGTTTCTGTGTATTGTGTTGCTTGTTCCTTGACTATTTGCATCTATTGTATTGCTAGACCCTCAACCTAGAACTGACCTTAATACATGTAATCAAAATGGTATAAAAGCATAAGGAAGAGGGTGTGTGGGATAAGAGTGTCTAGGGAGGGAAAATGGGGAAAGAGGATGACATCTGTATTGTAAATACATAAAATATCTAATAAAAAAAGGAAAAAAATATAAACCTCTCCTGATTCCCATAGTGGCTTTGCCGGTTTATGCTCTCACCAGCAGTGACTAAGAGTTTCTTTTTTACCATAGCATCATCTTTGTATTTAAAAAAGAAATGTATACATATGGGTGTTCCTCTTGCATGTATGTTTGTGTAGCATGTACATACGTGGGACTCATGGATACCAAAAGAGGACATCATGTCCCCTGGAACTGAAGTTACAGACAGTTGTGAGCCACTACCTTGGTGCTAGGAGTGAATCCAGATCCTCTGGAAGGGTTCTTAACTTATGAGTACTCTCAACCACTGAGCTGTAGCTCTACCTCCATTGTGTTTGTTGATTTGTTTTGTTGTTTTATCTCAGTATTTCTGATTGTGCTGAGAGTCAATCTCATTGTAGTTTTAAATTTTAACTTGTATTTTCTTGAAGCCTAAAAGATGTTTAATACTCTTAAAAATATCAGTCATTTGTTTGTGTGTCTCTCTCTCTTTGTGTCTGTGTGTCTTTGTGTATGTGATGTGTCTGTGTGCCTGTATCTTTTTGTCTGTCTTCCTGTCTCTTTCTCTTTGTGTGTGTTTGTTTGTGTGTCGATGTCTGTGTGTATATGTCTGTGTGTGTTCCTCTCTATGTCTTTGTCTGTGTGTCTCTGTGTGTATATGCTTATGTCTGTGTCTCTCTCTGTGTCTCTGTTTCTGTGTGTCTCTGTGTGCAATTCTTTTTATATTCTAACTATTAAGACCCTGTCTGAAGTATAGCTTGCGAAGATTTTCTACTTCCTGTAATATATCTGTTTATTTTGCTGGAGAGAAGCTTAGAAATTTCGTGTAATCCCATTTATCAATCCTTGGGATTATATTATATTGCTGTCCTTTCAGAAAATTCTTGCCTATACCTTGAAGTGTTTTTAGTTTTTTCTCTAAGAGTTTCAACATTTAAGGTTTTAAAATAAATTCTTAGGCTCGTTTAGAATTGGAACAGGAGAGATTTTTTGTTGTTGTGTTGGATTTTTTGTGTGTGTGCGAATGGATGCTCAACCTGGCCATCACCATTAGATGAATAGGCTTTTCTTTTCCCAGTGTATATATTTGACATCTTTGTCAAACAGTGAGAGGGAAAAAAGCAGTTTTTAAGGAAAAGAGAGTGGAGACAGTGATCCAGTGCTCTGACAGGAGAGTGGAAAGGAGGTAGCTCGGGGTAGAGGACACAGACTGCCTGAAGCAGGAGGACGAGTGGGGGAGAGGATCAACCAAAGCAAAGAGTATATGGCATTTTTGTCAACTGTTAGTTAACCATAGCAGTGGGCTTATTTCTAGGTGGAACTGTTCTGTTAGTCTACATGTCTGTTTTTGTGTCATTATGGCTCTGTAGTATAATTTAGAGTCTAGTATAGTGATAATACCAGCTGTTTTCTTTGTCACTATGGCTCTATAGTATAATTTGTAGTCTAGTCTAGTAATAATACCAGCTGCTTTGCTATGATTTGAATGTGCCCTTTTCAGAATCATATGTTGGAAACTTCGTCCTCAGTTCCACAGTATTTGGAGGCAGGGCCTAATGGTAGATTATGAGACCATAAGGAAGTTGCTGTGTTGGATGGATACTGCTGTTATTATAGAAGTGGACTCATTATTAAGGGAGTGAGGTTCTTATCAAAGGATGAGTGTACTTGTTTCTCTGTCTATCTCTTTGTCTTTGTCTCCCTGTCTGTCTCTCTCTGTCTCTCAGTCTCTGTATCTTTCCCTCCCCTCCCCTCCACTCCCCCCTCTCTCTCTCTCTCTCTCTCACACACACACACACACACACACACACACACACACACACACACACACACACACACACACACACTTTTACCAATGGTATGATGCAGCAAGAAATCCTTCACCAGATTCCAATGTCTTGATCTTAGACTTTCCAGCTTCTAGAACTGAGAGCTACTGTTTTTGTTACTACAAATGACTTCTTTGCCCATCTTACTCTTTCTCCTCACAAAGTCATCTGTTCTTTAGTAATGCCCCTGTTTACTTGTTCCCAGAATGTACCTTGTTCCTTGGGCTTCTCTCCTATTTGCCTTCTGGCCATTGCTATTTTCCAGTGTCTCTTGTAGGTGAGCTTCCCCAGGTGCTTCAGGGAAGATGGCTGGTCATCTCTTCGATGCTGTGTGTCTTGTATTTCCCTGAACTCTCTCCCCATCACCCATTCACTTCTGCTCTTACTGGTTTTTCCTTACTTGACTATACATGTGTAAAAATAGTTTTCATTTACCTGACCCTAGATTATAGGTGTTTGATGACTGTGTCTTATAGTTGTTTCCAGATATCTGCTGGGTATGTTAACATCGTAAAAGAGAAGGTGAACCTATAATTTATGTCAAAAATACCTGAATTGATGATGTTACAGTCAGATATTAATGCCATCAGGCTTATAAATCATCAAATTTAAATTGTTTAAGAGTATACTATGTCTTAGCTACTACAGGGACACATTTAAGGAAAGTTCAATATGTGGGATATATATTCATGTATAGTCATAAAAATCTTGAATGTGAATATTTTCTGGAATCCTGAATATTCAAAAGCAGAAAATGAGAGCTACGAATGATGGCTGATTAAAAGGTAGATTTTAAATTTAAGAATACGAGTCCTTGATGGAAGCTAGCGTGGTGGGTCAGATTTTAAAGTCACTGAGTGCCATCTTTAAAGGCCTGAGTTCCATCCCCAGGACCCACATGCAAAAGTATAGCACCAACTCCTGCAAGTCACTCTCTGAGTCCCACACCTATGCACATGCACACACATGTACACACACACATACACACACACACACACACACACACACTCAATAACTAAATAAAAGTATTCAAAAAAGAATTTAAAAAACTAGTTTGTTAAAACTGAAAAGTAACATGTTTTATCAGTCCTAGTTTAAGGATCTATAGCAGTAATAGATCTTATGAACAATGCATATATCCAGCAAAAATACAATACGAAACACTAATAAATCCACACAACTTTATGAACAGAAAACAAGTAGCTTATTTTTAGGGTATTGAATTAATCCCCAACTACATCGTACATTTTAGCCTCAGAACCGCTGGTCTGATTTAACTTCTACACTGTATTAGTCTGTTTTCCCTTGCTGTAACTGAGGAAAGAAAGTGGGGTTTGTTTGTTTGTTTGTTTGTTTGTTTGTTTCTGTGGAGGTAAAAATGACATGAGAGACCAGAAGTGCATACTCTTTCTTCATAGGTCACTCTGAGCTAGTTGGGGAACTTAGTTAATGCCTTACAATGGTGACCTCCGGTGACCTCACACTGGACTGTGCTCTCCCTCATAGGGCTGCACTAGGACGAGTTCCAACACGTGAACTTTTAGGAGACGTACTCAAACCACAGCTAAGCCATAGCAGATGTACGCTCAAATTGTAGGTTCGGAGTAAGCCATGTACGTTAACAGTTCTCTTGAGTTGGTTTCTGTCATATCTACAAGTTCATTACCTTTATTCTGTGATTTGTAATCTTCCATTGATACCCAATTTTCTGTTGTGCATTTTTCTTGTCTTGACTTTTGAGGATTGCCTGTTAGTATGGCTTGGATCTCGGTTACACCCTCCCATCACTACACACAACATGACTAATGTTTACTCTTTTGACTGTATGAAATCGAATTAAAGCAATTACAGTAGCCTTTGTGCTAATGCTCTTTGTCATTCCCGGGGACGATTCTGATCGGGTAATTTCCTCATTCCTCGTGAATTTTCTTTTTACACTTCTCTTTATAATTGAAATTTTGGGGTCAGAGTTTTACCTTGTTGAATACTCAAAACTTTTGCATTCCCTAAAGTCCTTTTCAGTTTTTTGTAGGGGTAGAGTTCAGATATGTGGAAAGAGCTTGTTTCTTTCATAGGCAGAATTTCTCCCTGGGACCATAGCCCCCACTATCAGGGCAAGAAAGACCCCTCACAGTTTTCACCCAACACATACCTCACATAGTATGAGCTTTACAGCTCTGACCTGTGTGCGGAAGCAGAAAAATGGTTTAGCCTTCTGTGAACACTGGGTATTGTTCTTTCTTAATATTTTCAGGCATTCTTCACTTAGCATCAGACAGTTCCCTTGTATGTATACATAGATCAGTAGACAGTTGAGTCCCTTGTTCTGTGACCTCCTTGGAGTTTCCTCTCTGTACAATGCTTTTCTCCCTGGTATTCTGCCTTATTTCATGACCTCCTGTTTTAGAAGCCCTCCATGCATGCAGATTACAGTTCTCCACTTATGTGTCTCCATCTTGTCCCTTTGCTCCCTTGTCCCCAGATGACTGTCCTGAGAGATCTTTCCCATCTTTCTTGTTGTTCCTACTTAGGCAAGTGGGTCAGGTTCCTCTTACTCCATGCTGTTGTGAGGCTGAATCAGATCCCATTTAAGCATTATTTACCTATTTATATATTACCTGTTAAGCCTGAAGAATTCAAGATGCTGTCAGAAATGACTAAATATAGAGTTTAACTTAACATATGCACCTAACCCTGGGAGAGAGATCTGTGAAATCAGTGTGGAAAGAATGTGTTAGGAAACATTTTCATCCCGTGATGTAAGAATTGGTCTTGTAAACACCATGTTTGGGAGCTCTTAACCTAAAAGTCAGATTAGTTCAATTCAGTTCTGAACTTGGGACACTTGAAAACAATAGCTCTTTCTGTGTATTCCCAGTCAGAGGTCCTTCAACATGGCTGCATCTTATGGCCAGGGAGGCTTATGGCCTTCAAGAAATGTTAGCCATTGCACAAAAATGCTTGGGTTTAGAGAGAATACACATGCTGTGGTTTGGGCAAATCACCTGCTAGTCCCTATTTCTATGAAGCTGCATTTCTTACATTGATCCCAAGTGATCATTTCGACTTCAGTAACCTTTCTGCATCTGCAGCAGAGCGACTTGCATGTTGCATTTTTAATGACTTGTCTTACAATGCTTCTGAGGTCATTCCATGCTGGAATGCTATCTTTCCTCACGTCCCTCCCCCTCCCTCTATCTGTATCTCTCTCCCTCCTCCCTCTACACACACACACACACACTATGAAAACGTGAGTTTTCTAGAGAATATTTTGATTTACTGTTCTTTGAAGATGATAAGTTTTGTTTACATGGGCAGACAGACATTAGTGTCTTATTGGGGGCTGGGCCAGTATAGGCTTTTCTTGACAGAGGGTATGTATACCACTTACATTGTCAGGGAGGCATGAGGACTGAGAAAGGCTTGCAGAAGAATTCCTGAGAGGTAGTGTTCTCATCGAATTGCTTTAATATTTAATGTTGAGAGAAAAGACCATCTTTCCTCCTTGCTGATTTTTCTCAGTCTCCTTGGAACACCACGAAGAAGAAATCATACTGGCTCTGTAATCTTACCTCTTGTGTCATATATTCTCTGTTTTTCTATGAATCAATATGTCATGAGTATTCCTCTCTGTTGCCATGACAGTTGCATCAGGGTTCCTGACTGGCAGCTCGAGTAAGTAACTGCCGCTCCAACTATGTGGACTGTGTCTGTATGAACCCTGTTCCTGGATTAATTTTTCACCATGGTTTAAAAAAAACATTCTAATCGTTATATATGTAGCAGTTAAAATATTGATCTCAAAATTTACTTTTACACGGACTCATAATGTGATACTTATAATTACTCTCATTATATACCAAGAACCATTTTCCAGAAACTGTCAGGTTCTTGATTTGTGTAATCTCATTCTCACAATACACTGCAGGGTAGGCGTTGGTATCCTACAGTGGGAGAGAGGCATGGGGAAATCAACACAGAGAGGGCAAGGTGTTTCTTTAACATGATAGCTCAAGTAAGCAACAGAGCTGATGTTTCACTATGAGTTTGTCTGACTATGGGACAAGTTCTATTCCTCTATAAGAAGGACAGTGAATCTCTGTTTATTCCCAGTGATTGCATGTGGTACATAATAAAAAAATTCATAATGTTGGCTAAGTCTCTGTAAAATAAGATACTAGACCTCCTGCCCCTGAGAGGCGGCTGTTTGTCAAATAATATTCTGAATATTATTGAATATTCAGAAATGGTAGGTTGCCGAGAGCAAGAAAGCTGACTCATGTGCTCCTGGAGACACCCAAGGAAGCTACAGTTGAATGGTGGGAAGTGTGTTCAGCAGTGAGAAGGAAGGTCCAGGATTTGGGATACAGTTTGAAGATGGGAATGTCCTCAGAGCAAGAGGAAATGATGCCTGAGTGGAGTCTTGCAGAGTGATAGCCTTCATTATCTCTGGCAAAAGCCTGAAGGTCCAATCTGAGACCTTGGTTTGGGTAACCAATCTCAACAATGGGTGCAACCATGGCCATTAAATGCATTATATAAGCCAGCAATTCTCAATCTGTGGGTTGCAACCCATTTGCGGGGGTCGGGGAGGCAGGACCTAAAACTATTGTAAAATACAGGTATAGACTATGATTATAGCAGAAGCAAAATTACACTTATGATACACCGAAAATAATTTTATGGTTGGGAGTTTCCCCACAACACGAAGAACTGTATTAAAGGACCACAGAATTAGGAAGATTAAAAGCCACTGCACTAAGCAGTATGTCTTTTCCCATGCTTACCATACTACTTTCAAATATTTTAAGCATCTATTGTGTGAGATGTTGGATTTTGGGAGAGGGGGTACACAAAGACAAATATAGTATAGCCTTCATGTGCCTTCTATTCTTAATAAGAAAGGGGAAAACTGTATTTGTGTATTCATAAAAGAAGACAAAATATGGAGTTTCCTAATAAAACATAAATGTGCTATGGCATATTGACAAGAGAATGGTGATTAACAGCAGATGGATATACACACCCAACCACTCATCCATCCATCTATCATAGTCATCCATTCCATCTGCCACATAGGCAACATACACAGACAGAACATCATGCACTAGGTTTTGAGGAGTGTCTGCCACATAAACTGATTCTTATGTCCATGTTGTTTATAATAGGATATGATGGCAATGAAAAAGAAAAATGAACAGAACCCTATGGCTTTCATCAAGGTACAAGGGTGGGAAAGCCTGTTTGTTCTTGAGAACAGTGCTTAACCGTTTTTCTTTAGCTGCGGATCCTAGCGTAGAAGGTGGGAGACCAGGTTGACTAGGCAGGAGTAACAGTAAGTACTAAAGAGTCAACAGGGGTAGACCTGGGTTTTGGAACTTCTTTGAGAGCCACTGAAAGATTTTGAGAAAAGTGATGTGGTCATCTTTAGGAAAGCCCTGTGGTTGAAGCAACAGCATGGAACTGGAATCCCGCTATGAACTTAACCAGAACTACTCCAATCAGTTTTTCTAAGATTTGACTCTATGGGCTTGGAGCAGTTTGTCAGCGAGCGTGTGTGTGTGTGTGTGTGTGTGTGTGTGTGTGTGTGTGTGTCTGTCTGTCTGTCTGTCTGTCTGTCTGTCTGTCTATGTATATGTTGCCTATGGGGGTCAGAGGCATTAAATTTCTTTGAATCTGGAGTCATGGGCAGTTGTGAGCTTCCTAGTATAGATTCTGGGAACTGAAACCAGATATTCTGCAAGAGTGATACACAGTCCTAACTACTGAACCATCCCTCTAGCCCAGAAGTCTCGTTCTATGGGTCATGACCCCTTTGGGGGTAGAAAGACCCATTCACAGGAGTCATCCTAGATCATCGGAAAACACAGATATTTACATTATGATTCATAACTAGCAAAATTACAGTTAGAAAGTAGCAGCAAAAATAATTTTATGGTTGAGGGTCACCACAGCATGGGGAACTGTATTAAAAGGTCTCAGCGTGTGTTCTTTACCACAGCTGCCTTCCAGCTAGTGGACATCCTGATTGTTGTGTCGTCTCCCTCCTGACTTAGGCTCACAGTCCTTCAGTAATTCCCAATACTGTGTTACGGTTGTGATAAATCTTCTGTAATGTGTGCACACACACCCAAGGCATTATTGTTTAGTATATACAGTTCCAATGCTGAACTTCTTATTCAGGCATGGGAATCCAGCCATAGATTGGAAATGTGCCTTTTATTCTGTGTATCTACATGGAAAAACGTAAAGTTAGTTCCTGTAGTTTCAATGTACAGAGATATTTCTAGGACAATGTCATGAGACAGTTTGACATGTGACTATCTTTGTATGACGCCTGTGACATCTTCCAGAGTCCAGCTGTATGAGGCACCATGCCTTTGAGACATCTTACTTTGTGTGCCCTGATGGGCCCCAATGCAAATAAATTGTAGAATGTCCTTGAGGCATACAAACTGAGGATATATTTGAATAAAGGGAACATGAAGGGAAAGTTGGCCTTAGCTGACCTTTCTAGTTCATGACTCTGGTGCCTTAGCCAAGTTGATTCTGCCTACAACCTACCCCTCGCCAGCTCTTGGCTACTGCTGTATTGTTCTACCACCTGCGTAGCTTTTTCCTCCAATCTCTGCCAGTTAGAGTCTTCCTGAGTCAGCTTGTCAAGGCCTGGATTTAACATCACTGTCCTTGGCTGAGCCAACTTTGATTTCTGCCACAAGAAAGACACATGCTCTCCCCTTGAATAATTCTCTAATGCTTATGAAGAGTAGGTGCTGGGGCTTTGTGGTGGGGTTGTACCTGGTCCTGGGGCCAGCTCCTTATAACCATTGAGACCTTAGAGCATTATTTAACCATTGTAAACTTTAGTTAAAATATGGGAACAATACCACTTACTTCCAGAATTATTTTGACAAATAAATGAGGTGACTACATATAAAAAGTTAAGCATGATATTGCCAAATTATATATGTTCAGAAAATATTAAATTTATTTTTGTCTTCTCTGGTAATACATCCTGAGGCTGCATTCCATCTCTTACTTATTTTCGTAGGTTCTTTCCTATAAACTTCTCTGGAAGAGGCTATCATAGTTAGTGGAACAAAACAAATATTTTGTATATGTTCATATACCTAAATGTGATTTCTGGATTGGGGAATGACCTGTGTATAAAAAGGCTTTAAGACAAATGCGACTTCAGGCTTTGGTTTTAAAGGATAGTTATAAAGGGCAGTCCTAGAAGGGTGTGTTCTGAATAAGCTGCACCCCGGAGAGCCTTGGAAGATCTCTTCCTAGAGAACTCCTTGGCAAACCCTGGAGGAGAGCAATGGAAGGAAGGCAGGATCTCACGGTGCATCCACTCCCCTCTTCCATGGTGATGAAGAGCAAGACCAGTGGAAAGATTCCTGTGTTAGGTGGAGGGACTTCTGGCACCTCTCCATGATGTTCTCAGAGGGTGGCTGGAATGTCAGGGCAGGGAGTATCTTGAGAAGGAAATGTTCTTCCAACGTGCTTCCCTTGCTCACTGTAAGAAGCACAGGCTGTCCCCTTTGTGCAGAGACCAGCTAGAAGAAGTGGCCCAGGGTGATGCACCATGTACTTCCGGCCCCTTAGGCTGTTTCAAAGCATTTGCTGACATTACTAGTCCACCCTGTACGCACGCCTCTGCTTATGGCCCATCCCATCTTGTTGGGCATCCACTTAGCATTTAATTCATCTTAGAAAGGAGACAACCTCACTATATTTTACTGGTATGTTGTTAAGAAATTCGTGCAGCTTTTTGTTTCATTTATTTTTGGATAAGGGCAACGGCATTGGTAGGTGGAACTTACGGAGTTCGACTGAAAAGACTCATCTTGTGTTTAACTCTGTTCAAAATAAGTATCTGGACTACTGTCTGGGAATTTCTGTGCATGAAGTGGGAACACCATATGTTCAGGTACGCGCTGTTATTATTTTGCTGCTTTCTCTGTTTTCTGTTCCCACAGACCATCTTTGGAATATTGAGTCTGTATGTCATTTATGGGCCAGACAGAGTACCAAACCTCCAGTAAAACAGCTTTTATCTTACTTTGTGCTTGATACCTTAAACAAAGGTCAAGAGAATGATCCCTCTCTTAGGCACCCCAGGCAGAAGCGAGCCTGGACCTTTAAGCCAGTACTCTGGGTCAGCCCTGTTTCTTCTTCAGTTGACTCACCCTGAGGTCAGAGTTTTACTCTCCATTTGACTCTTGGCCCCTGCTCTTCTTGTTTCTTCGCCAAGCTCCTCCTCCCATCTTCATTACCTGCCCCTGAAGAAAAGAGCTGCGAACCTTGATGTTCTGAGATTTATCTTGGGATCAGGCTAGGTCAGGAACGCATAAACTTCACTGTACCATGCACCTTACAGCCTCTCTGTTTGTGGATCCATCAACCTGTTTTAGCACCTGTGTAATTATTTTTTTATTTTGGTCTGCAGATTTTTAAAGCTGTCCAGGCCACACCATACGTGATTATTTATAATTATTCATACGCTCATACGTCCTGTGAGCTTTTTGCTACTAAGGCATGGCTGTTGAGGCTGTGAACGAATTCTTCCAATTAAAATGTGTGTGTGTTGGATAAAAATAAACTGGCGTTATATTTCCACGTGCAATTAAATTCGGAGCCTGAGTTCTGTGCACCGTGTCATGTACAACTGGATGCAGGAATGAAAAGAAATTGGAGAAACAGGTAAACTTTTGATATTCCTACCTTAGGGATCCTCCAGTGGTTGAAGTCTTTGTGAGTTCAACAAGTTTGTATGAAAAGGAGAACATTTGAGTTCCTTCTGTCCTTCAAAAATCAGGAGAAGCATTCCCATAAGCAGGTTGCCTGAGAAGGCATAAGAAGAGGAGACCCTCTAGGCGACTTGGGCAAGGTATCCTGCCTGGCCTTTAATGAAGAAGAAATGTATCTGACCTTTTCCTTTGTTCTATCCTGATTGAGCTGTGCAACTGTGGGGTCAGGATCACTACTGAGCTGACGTTCAGTCCCAGCTTCTGTGTTGACTTGAGCCCAGGGAGGATGTGTTCTGTCTATGTCCTGAAGGTTTGTGTATGTGTGTGTCTATACATAGTTGTGTGGGGTATTTTCCACCCAGTTGTTGGTTGTAACCATGAAATCCACAAACAGCAATTGCTTCCCAGTTTAATAAACCTACGTCTTTGTGCCCACGTAGTGTAGGAGAAGTCTTTTCCCCTCTCAACCCTCGTCTTCAACTAATTATATGCCTTGCCGATGCAACTGTAATTATTTCACCAGCCTTTGCAAAACCTTTCTTTAAACTATAGTCAGAAAAATAGCAGAAATGAATCTATTTTGAGAGCTTGTGTGGTGAAGCAAGTTCCAGCAAAAGAAAGGGATCCTCTGGATTGGACCCAGAGGGATAGCATTCATCACTTGTAAGTTGAAGTGATGGTGACATATTGGTGACTGGAGATATACCCAGTTTCTTACTGGATCGGAAATATACACTTGATAATTTTCTTTCCTTAAGAATTAAATGCACTGCAATCTTGACCTTGTCAAATGGTGGCATTAAAAAATATAAAACAAAAAACAAAACCCACAAAACTTTCCATCTGCACATTTTCTGTGATGCCCTTGGAAGACCGCATGTTGCCCTTGCTGTTTGTAACAGATTCTGTGTCAAATGAATGTTTTAGTTGTCATCCATGGACTTGATCAGTTTCTTATCTTAGCTGACTTTAAAAGCTCACATAGGTATGAAATATGTTGCAACATCCAGCTTAGTTACAGAACACGGCAGGACTCTTCTTCTAGATATTAAAAGGTGCATTTACAAAGTAAGTTGCACAGTAAGTGGACTCCACCCTGCTCTCCACCTTTTCTTTAAACACTGCCAGTAAGCGAGTCACTGTCATGACTGTTCCCTCTCCAAGGCATTCCCTTATTAGGGGATGATTCTGTTTTGGAAACTTAACTTTTCTCATAATGCTTTTTGTAATGTTTTTCTGGAAATGTCACATTTCATCCTTGAAACTAAGCTTGAGTATATTAGGGAAAGGGAGAGCCAAGCAGTTTTTTTGTGAAATTAAGAGAATTAGAGCTGTGAATATTTTTTTAACATGGAACTTTTATTTTCCTATTACTATTGCATGACCACAGCAAAGATAAGTCCATGCCCTCACACACCAAAGAGAATCTTTTTACCTTTAGTGCATGGCAGAGATGCTGGCTGACTGGGTGTCAAGCCCATGCCCTATCTTCTCAGGGCTCACTGACTTCAGCTCCTGAGCTCCCTGCTATTGGAGAAACCAGGTTGCTGAGTGATGGTTCCCGGATGGGTAGAAGGCTTCCTGGCCTGATTCCTAAAACTCTCCCCCAATGACTCTCCCTGTTTCTCCCTTCTGCCTGCTTGAGTCGGGGTTGGAATTTCTATTGTAGAAGATAAGACCCTAAATTTGAAGAATACTTAATCTTCAAATTACTCCGAGTACATACATTTCAATTCCAGCTGCTATTATGAAGAGACTACAACTGGGAAAGGAATCAGGTGATCCACAGCAGAGACTAAATCATGTAAAGATGCTGTGTGTTAGTCAGTATTCCACCTTATTAAACTTGAATCCTGACCTTCTTACAGCAGAGGCAGAGGTGCTTAATAAGTGTTAATAATGACTAATATCATATCACAGATGTTAATTGAATGTTGATAAGTATCTAAAAATTACAGTAACAGAGACACTTCAGCAGCTGAGCATGGTGATGCTCTTCCTGGCTGCAGTTTGTGTGTGTGTGTGTGTGTGTGTGTGTGTGTGTGTGTGTGTGTGTTTGTACACGCATGTGCAAGAGCAATTAAGACAGGTTTTTTTCACCAGTCAAGTACAGACATTTTCAGTATCTTTGTGGTGCCACCCAGCTGTGCTGCCATCCAGACATCAAGTCTGAAGTAAGGGAAAATATTTGCTGCTTAATCTAATATCGGGGAACATTCTTGGGCAAAAATACTAAGAATAAATAACCTTTAGCAGTTTGACCTGGATTTGAAAAACATCTGGGATTTCTGGCATTAAGTAATTTATATATGTGGGGCATTCACGCATAAGGAGGAAGGTAAAACTCAAGCTAGCACATGATGCAGCAGCTATGGAAGAAGCTTTTTTTTCCCCTAAAGGGCTGGATTCCAGCCCCAAGACTTCCCTGCTTTCTGACATCACCAGCTGTTCCTCCTCCACCTTGAACTTTGATCACAGTTATACATTGTCTTACACAAGTTAGTTGAACAACTGATGTTGAACACTCAGAAATGCTTGGTAATGTGGGAGATATTTTTCATGCTTCTTACTTTTCCAAATAATTTGTTATTAAAATAATTTTAAAGCGCCTTGCTACTGTCCTATGCTGAGGTTTTATTCTGTGGGTCAGAATAATGTGTGTTTTCTGTTGCTTCAAGGCAACGTGGTGTCTGATGTTCCCCTTCTTGCTCTGAGTATTTTAGTGCCATGCAGAAGAATGGTTCTCCTCATGGCTAATAAGGTCTCTAGTCCTCTTTGTCCTTTAGAATCTCTAGGTTGGTACTATAGATAGTGTTAAGGCACATACCTACCAATAAGTCAAAGAATAAGTTTGTTTTATGGCTAGTGATCCTGTCATTAAAAAAATTCCAGTATAAATAATAACTATGAAATATCTAAGTAGATACCCTTTTAAACACTTTTATATCTATACTGGACAAAATATGTACATTTTACATAAACACACTCACATGAGCTTACATACATACAAAATCCATTTCAACTATAGATCTACATGTTATTCTTAGGACTCAAATAGCTTAATTTTAGTATCAGCATAACAGGTATTAATTCTGGAAATTTAACCTCTGCCATTGTAACAAGAAGAATGAGAATAATTTATGACATTTTATGAGTGATGGGTGTTGTCCCGAATGACTTACATGTGGCATTTTATCTGACTTAAAACATCCTTCTGGCATCATAACTATTTTAAGATGAGGAAACAAGTTGGGGGATCATTTATTTAACCAGGGTCTCATAGCTGGTGAACAGTTTGGGAGGATTAAGGCCTGGTTTTATTGTTACCCTTAAAGTCCACTGCCTTCTTGGCATGACCCAGAGCAGCCAGGAGCAGAACAGCTTTTTGTTAGAGAAAATGAGCTATGCAGAAAATTAAAACCAAGATAAACAACTGTAACTCCTTCCTCATGATATACAGGAAATCTGGGGAGAGGGAAACACCATTGTACCTGTGCAAGATGTTCTAGGTAGACTGTTGGTTTGTGTCCCTTTGATAGCAAAAATGGAGCTCATATCCCAAATGACCCAAATGAGCGTGTATTGTTTATTGCTGATCCTGCTTAGCTCAGGGCAAGGAACCGACAGTCAAGGCTCATTCAGATCCCTTGTTACCTATTTATTTTATTTATTTATTTTTTGGGGCTCTCCTATTCCTGGCTCTCTCTTCTTGGTTAGTAGATGTCCTGACAGATACAGTGACAGAGATTTGTGACTTCTTCTCACCCACAGATCCAAACAGGAGAGAATTTCTTCTGTTTTGTTGGGATAAAAATCTTCCTTCACCTTTGACAGCTGTTACTCCTCGGAGCCCACTTCAGGAAGTATTTCAAGTACTCATCCCTTGTGTAAAATTACCACATTTTTTGACAAAACCAGATTTTTCAGACATAGGTGCATATTAGGCAGATATGTAGACAGTGGGAAACCGGTGTTCACGAAGCACTTTTGTCTTTAGCTTGGGTGTTTACTGGATGTATACAGTCTTAGTGACAGTGCCCTTGAGGAGAGTATTTCTAATTAGTTGTTTTTGATGAGTTGCTCCTTTCTTTGGTATATGTAGGGGTTATGAAATAATTTAGAGTTAAATCACATTTTAATTCAGTTTGGTATTACCGCCTGTTGAGATGAAGTTTTGTTCATTAATTCCTTAAGAAAAAGCAAGCAAAAATAAGTACTGGGTTTGGAGCTAACTACACAACTGTGTAAAGAGTGTAAGTTTGCTGCTAACAGATGTCCTTAGAAGGTTTATAGTTTTAATTAGCTGTAAAATAATCATGTTAGCCTATTGCATACAAGGCTCATCACTGTTACTGTGTTCACTGAACTCTCTTGGTGCCCTATGTGAAGCAAGAATCATTAGTCAGGAGTTAGTCTTTTGACTTTCTTCTACACTTTCCTCCATCAACAATAAAACCGCCATGTTCGTCAGTACCAGCAACAACAGCGGTAATTATTTGGCATTTAAAGTGATTTAACTTTCCTTTTCCTTTTAAATCAACCGGCTACCTTATCATGGCATCTCAATTTTGACTTACCAACATAGTGTGGCAGTCAGGTCACAAACATTATTGTGTTCATTTTATATACTCAGAAACTCAAGATCAAAGAGATAAGGACTTCGCTCAATGTTAGTTCATACAAGAGGAGTCAGGAGACCTGTGTCTATTGTGGTCCATGGAAATAGCCCTGTTCTGTTCTCTGAGCCTCAGTTTCTTCATATGTTTTTATGGTAGAAAGACGTTGAGGCTGTAATAAACTTTGAATGAGGAAGGCATTTTTGATAATTTTTCTTTATATTTCTTGGTGTTAAGAACAACATTATAGTCTGTTTGCTCAAGTAATTTATATACTTATTAAAAATCAAGGAGCAGATGCTGAAGTAAAATTAGTCTGGGCATCTTGTCTAAGTCTTTCAGTGAAAGCACAGCAAGGCGCCTAGAAGTTAGACAATACAATTTTTCATTTTGTAATTTTCTATTATATTTGTGGGTTGCTGTTTGTTGTTATTTGTGTGGTTTTGATATTGTCTTATTTTGTTTTCATAAGACAGGGTTTTTCTGCTATAGCTCTGATTAGCATGGAACTACTGACTTTCTTTCTGAGCCTAGAAAATACTATTATTTCTAGGTATGAGCTATCATACCCACCTCTTTGTCTTTATTTATTTATTTTTTATCTACTTCTATTTGCCTTGAAGAAAGTATGTTAATGAAGTTGATTATGGCATTGAATGGTTTTTACAGTGTTGAGTATCAGCCCCAATGCCCTGCTCCTGTTGAACAAGCACTCTGTCACTCAGTGACACTCCAGCCCCAAAGCATTTTTATTGGTATCGTCTCTAGCAACTTTTATTTCCTTCAGTGACAAATGAGAAGGAATGAAAGTGAGATTGCAAATGACATCAGCCAGTGTGGAAGGAACCACTGAAATTGTGTCAACTGCTGCTATTTGAGGGCCTGGATATTTTGGATAACTGCTTTCCAAGCTGATAGATACAGATGTTGCCTGCCATAGTGTTGTGGTCTTCTAGAGTGGATAACTGAAGATTTATGTAGGTGTCAAAATTACACCTACGTAACATTACACCAACATTACACAAGTAAGCCCATGTTGGGCATTGATCACTAATGTTGACTAAACCACAACTGGGAATACACTCTAGTGTTTGCATTTACTTGAGAGGCAAGATTGCTTTAAAGCACATGCAACTGATTAATCAAAATGACAATTTGTTTCCAGACTCTTCATTGTTTAAATTTTAAATAGCACTTAGTATCATTAGTGCTTGTATGTTAACAGATTAGGCAGATTTGAGACTTGATCAGATGGACTCAACTCTGGTTAAAGTACATGTGTCTAAATCTGATTTTTAACCCTTTGGATGCTCAACAGATTCTTCATCCAACCCTAGATTAGACTGCAGAAAGTTGGGATGTGAGATCTGCCAGCCTAAGTTATCTGTGTCCAAGAATATGTCAAATATATTTCCCATTCCTCCTGCTGAGGCTTGACAGTAGCTGGAAACTTGACCATGTCTCAAAGATAATATAATTTGACCATATTATTTCCTATTATTCATACATAATTTCTTACAGAAGGAAAGGGTAATATATGTTTCTATTGAGTTGTATTGTTTGCGTGCACTTTTTCTGTTGCAATTGTAAAACCTTCTAGAATCAATATGCTACAGTTAAGGATTCGGAAAGAGAAAAATACTTTGGTGGTTTCCATTATGTTTTTTGTAGACCTGGAACTAATTAGTTTTCCTAGTTGTGCTGTCCAAACATGATTATAAAGTACAAATAGATTCAATTTTGGAAACGGTTCCTAACAGTACTTATGATGTTTCTTGCAATATTACCTCTTTCTGAGACATGTGTGTGTGAATTTTTTAAATGTGGCTGAGACAAGAAAAAAACACACAAACAAGCAAACAAGTATTTCATGGTAGTAATGATATTAGTGACCAAAAATTTGCCTTGAAACAAAACAAACTAGATACTTCCTTCAGAGAGGACATAAATTTATATGTTAACTTTTTGAATCAAAAGGGGCTAGTAAATAGGCTGGAAAATATCATGTCTAGGTTGAAGTAAAAATAAAATTCTTGGGCTAATGAGAGATTAGTGGGCAATTCCAAAGCATCTTGCTCTTCCATGCTCAGGTCTGAGGGTTTAGAAGGTTCTTTGGATACCAAACAAGAAAGGGTTTTATACACACTTCGGATACCCACTCATGAGTGAATTCATACCCATTTCTTAGTTCATCTATTCTTTATATTTACTTATTTATCTACTAATGTAAAAATATGCACCAACTTTCTACTGTACTTATCACTGTAATATGCTCTCTGATATGTTCAAATGCCTCTCTCTTTCTCTCTCTCTGTCTCTCTCTGTCTCTCTGTCTCTCTCTCTCTCTCTCTGTGTGTGTAATGCTTGTGTATGAGTGTGCCCTCATACACAGAGGCTAGAGCAAGACATTAAGTGTCTTCTCGTGTTATTCTCTGCCTTATTTTGTTTAGACAAGATCTCTTACTGAACCAGAAGCTTGACATTTAGGCTAGACTGACTGACAAAACATTCTCTGGATCTGCCCTTCTCTGCCTCCTAATGCTGGGGTTACAGACATCAGCAGTCAAGCCTGGCTTTTTACTTGGGGATTCACTGTTCAAAGTCACATCCTCATGTTTTATAAACCAGCACTCTTAAGCACTGAGCCATCTCCCCAATGCCACAAATGAGTTTGTGACTTTCAGGGTGCTTCATAAGTGGTTAAGCATGCAGTTCATAGTTAATTTAATAAAGCAAGGAGTTTGTATTCCAGATGATAAATAATGGTTTGTGTTTCTAAAACCTCCAAAAATTTTGAAATCAGGACAGCTCAGTTTTTACACTTAGGACATAAAAGGAATTGCTTCTGTTGTAAAGAAATTGTGTGTGTGTGTGTGTGTGTGTGTGTGTGTGTGTGTTGTATAATTTTTAATGTCTCAGATCTGTTTATAGATACTGGCTTTAAGTTCATCATCTAGAGATTTTTATTAAAACATAAATGGTAAACTATTGGATATATTAGCATTTACCAGCTCAGATAAAATTGGCATATATTCTGAAGAATAAAAAAAAAACCTTTGAAAATGGCCCTTGGAAGAGAGTTTTCTGGGACCTTCAGTAAAGTACTTACTTTGCAAGTATGAGGACCAGAGTTCAATCCTCAGAACTCTCATGAAAAAGCTGAATGCATCCATAGGGAGATGGCTCAGAGAGTAAAATCACTTTCTGCTTTACCCGATGACCTCAGTCCAGAATGCAGGTAGAGGCCAGACATGGAGTTACAAGACTTTATAATCTCAGCTTGCCTTTAGGAGATGGAGTCAGAGACAAGAGAGCCCCCAGAAGCTCTTGGCCCAGATATCCAGCATTCCTTGTTCTAGAGCCAGCATCCCTTTGCTTGTCTGCTGCACTGTAACGTGTCTACCTGACCCACAAGCCCTCTTTTCGTGCCTACCTCAGTACTTTCGACATGTGGCATTGCCTAACTATCTCTGGGTTTTCCTAATGAGCTCTGAAGTCTCCACTGCTCTTGCTGCTTCTTTTTATGTCCCCTCACAGTACTGCACAGAAAGATTCTTGAAGGCAGGACAGCTTTGACAGCTGTGAGTTATTCTTAATTCATATTTTGTGTCACTGAAATCAGTCCCCCCCACACACACACCTCAGTATAATTCCAGATAAGCTTGGGAAAGCAATGCATTGAAGTTATGTCTTTGTTAAGTTGTGCAGTTCTCACTGTTGTCCAGGCATCAAATAAACCATTTTATTTTATCCCCGTTCCTCCAAATATTTAGTTCACTAGTTAATGCTAAGTGAGATGCCATGAAGTGAAACAGTTGTTTACTTACCATAGTAACACTTAAGATAGGATAAAGAGAATTGCAAAAGGGAAAAAAAAGAAAAATTAGAGATTGAACCACAAACTGAGAAAAAAAATACTATCATTTGTTTGGAGTGGGCTGTGTAAGACAATGTCTCACTGTAGAGCCTGGGCCAGCCTTCAATTCCCAATCCTCCTGCCTCAGCCTCTTGAGCACTTGGGTTAGAGGTGTGTGCAACTAAACTTAGATAACATGACATTTATTTTAACTAAACACCATCTGTTTGGCTCTGCCATTTTGCTTAAAGCTAATCTAACCTACAGCAGTCAGCAGAGAACCCTATAGCAATGGGGGTTGTCTCTCACCCTTGGCCTCCTTGAACTGTGTGGCTCACCTCTGGTGGCTGTGTGAAAGGGATTTCTTTGATTAAAATGTTTACTTTGAAAGTTTTTTTTTTTTTTAAATTATTAGAGGCTGGGGGAAAGGGATCATAAGAGGAGGCCCTACCAAGTCTGAAGAGTGAGTTAAATGCAGGCATCTTCAAGAGACCAGTTTTGAAGTGAAACAGGGATAGAGAAAGCAGGAGGGAGGGGGCAGGAGGGAGGGAGCGGAGATACAGCAGGAGGGAGGGAGCAGAGGAGCTGCAGCAGCAAGTTGACAGAAAATAGCACACACAGAAAGCTGGCTGTGGATTAAATCACTGCTTTTGCTTTGGATACTAAATAATGCACTATTTGTAGACATCGACTCAGCTGACGTCTGATTTTTGCTAACAATTACCCCTTTAGAGAAACTTAAAAGTTTCATTAAACGTTTTTTAATAAAACTGGAAGTAATTCGAAGGCCATCGATCATGTTTTGTCCTCTTACCATCTCCCATGTCTGATAGATTTAGCAATAAAGTTCTGGGTTATCAATGTCTTCTTTGAAGGTGAAGATCATTTATTCCCAGGGTCCGTTCTTGTTCTTCCTCAGTTGGTTTATGTGACAGGCCAGGTTATTAATGTCCCAATAATAAAGACTTAGGATAGTCATAAAGAAGAAAAGGAACTCTGTTTGACTTAGAGCTTACAGAATTAAGCCCAGACTGGAAACATCACAGCATGTCTTGGCTCTCAAAGCAAAACTGACTTCTCACCTTTCCATCTCCTACTTGGGCTGGATGTAATGATCTGGAAATTAACATTATTATATTATTATTTTATTAAATATTATTAAAATTTTACTAACATTATCTAAATTAATATGTTATTAGGCTAAGCACAAAAACCCCCAAATGATAACAGAAGTCTTTAACTATTTGCTCCTAGAGCCAATGAACTTATGTGACTTACTGATTGTCACACATGCTTTTGGACCTTGGTTGTAACTACGGTCTTGGCAGACATTTCATGAGCTGATGGATTTGTGTGGGAGAGTTGGTGTTGCCAATACCAGAGGAGGACAGCAGCTTGCAGGCTGGTGCCTTGATCCTGGGGGAAGGAAGAGGGAATGATGACACTGCAGGATCCAGGGCATCAAACAGACATTCACTTACTTCCTGTAGACTGGAACTCATGTTCAAAGGCACATCAGCCTAGAAGAAGTGTATAGTGGGCATTCAGTGTGTGCTTGAAAGTGTCATTAGATAACCAGAAACATTAGGTAAGCAGTCATAATTGGCTGACAGTGGTGCACATGGTTTTGCCTTTAAAAGAAAAAAAAACCTTGTAATTTACTGTGCTTTGTTGTCTAACTTTTCTGTGCTCTGGAATAGCAATACTTCATAGATCACATCAAATCAACCAACCTACCCACCCTCCTTCCTTTCCTTCCTTCCTTGAATCAAAACTAGAATCCTCACATTCTGCCATAAATAGCATCACCAACCCCTAAGTTTATTTCATTGATAGCAATTTATCAATTCCATACCTATGTGTTGAATTCCATGTGACACTTTCATACACATGAAAATGAGCCTTTGCAGAACCAGGCCCTATGCAAAATGGCAGAGTTCACTTGTCAAACCTCCTTTTGTGATGACTTTTAATGCACCCTATTCAACTTTGTGTGCTGGAGTGTGCATGCATGTACGGTATGTGTGTGGTGTGTGTACTATGTGAGTTGCTGTGTGTTCTCATGTGTGTGCTTTTATGTTCATGTGTGGCTTATATGTGCATGGACTTACGTGTGTATGTGTGTGCAGTGTGCATTTGTGTGTGGTGTGTGGGTATATGTGATTATGTATAAATGTATCTGTGGTCATGTGTGTGCTGTGTTTGGGGTGTGTGCATGTGTTTATGTGTGTACATTTGTGTATGTGATGTGTGTATTCATGTGTGTGTTTGTGTGCGTGCATGTAGATGCTTCCAGCACATGGAGATCTTCCCTTGCCCCTCTAGAATCTCATAGCCACTTGACACTTCAAAAGTGAACAATGAACTGGCTATGAGAGCACCTCCCTCCCCCTTTTTTTTTTGCTGAGGATAAAAATGTGTCTAAGTCTTCCTCTTCTTTCAAAATACAATTAGAGCATAATTATTCCTATTTGAACCAGTGAGGTAGAGTAAGGAGAGGAGAAGATGAAGTAGAGGAGAAGCTAGGTGATGAGAGAGAGAAAGAGAGGGGGGCATGGAGGCAGAAGTTCACGTGTCTCCAGCAGTCAAAGATAGTTTATATATCTAGACTGGGTATTGGGTTACACTTCTGATTGAGCATTACCAAACTTATAAAGCCTTTGATTAACTTTTAAAAAGATTGTATAAAAGCAAAAAGGAAAAGGGGGCACAGGATAGGGGTTTTCTAGGGAGGGGAAATGGGGAAAGGGGATGGCATCTGAAATGTAAATAAAATATCCAATAAAAAATAGAGATAAAAAGAAAAAAACGTGTCTAAGTAAAGCTTGTGAGAGTGACGGGACACACCTTGAACATTGCTATCTGTGCCCCTCTCGCTTCTTTAGCCACCACTTCCAAATCTACTCTCAAAACCCAGTTACAGATCCACCCTGTACCTGAGGAGCATCAATCCTTCTGTTAGACAGGCCATGCTCAAACCTTCCCTTTCACAGGAGACCCAGGAGTCACATCTGTGGCATGTTCTACTGGTCCAGTTGTCACAGGATTTATTCAAATGATGGCTGATTTTATTTTGGAGAGTTTGTATCTTAAAGCTGGTAGGTTTGTTGGAGTCTTTTCTTAAAACTATGATTTAGCATAGATTTTTAACCTTAGAGAAAAACAAAGATCATTGGAAGTTCTTATAGGTGCCTGAGAAGGTTGGTCAGGGAAATATTAGCCTCTTTCAAAATTCATTGAGATCTCATTAAATTGTTTTTTAGAATAACTCAGGAAGAGTGGAGGCTGATGACAACTAGTCCTACAAACAATGGATCATCTTCAGATACCCATTTATCTGTCTTCTATGAGTATAATCTTCCTCTGCTAATTTAATGAAAATGTGTTACAATCCACAAGTAAATATCTGATCTGAAGGACTGTTTTCTTTCAAGACTAGAAAGGCCAACAAACTACTTAGATAGAAACAGGGCTATTTGGGTTTTCCAAGATTCAATTATGCATTGGAGATGAATGTTTGGGAAATACTCTCAACAGTAACCTAAAGAGTAACAAGCCTGCCAGTGACAGAGTAGCCAGCCTGTACCAGTTAGGGAACCACACTCACTTTATGTTAAGGAATCTAGTTTATAGGTGTCTAACATTATTTTCTTTTATTTTTTAGACTATATTGTGATCACATCATTTCCCCCTCCTTTTTCTCCCCTCCAAATCCTATCAACTATCAGTCCTTGCTCTCTTTTAATGAGTGGCTTCATTTCTGTATTTAATTTTTTTATATGCATAAATGTATGTACATATGCATTCCTAAATCTAACCTGCTTAGTTTGCATAATATGACAAATATGTATGTCTTCAGGGATGACCTTTTGGTAGTGGATAACCAGTGAGTGAGCTCTTCCCTTAGAAAGAATATTTTTGACAGTCTCAGTGTTCCTTAGTTGCTTGTACTTCTTTACCTAAGGTTGAGGCCCTGTGCGGTTTCCCCTGTCTATTTTGGCACGTGTATTGTTATTGTTCTTGTTCATCTCATGTTTAGGCAGCCATGGTGGTGGGACTTTATGGGCGTGGTTTCTAACATGAGAAGACACAATCTCCCAACAAACCCTCTGATCCCTTGCCTCTTACAATCTTTCTGCCCTTCTTCCATGATGTTCCCTGAGCCTTAGATGTGGGAGTTGTTTTCTAGATGTTTCCCTTCCACAAGTCTGCTTTTGAAGGGGCTGAAGTTTTCTGTGATGGTCTTCGTTCATCTCAAGGATAAGTTCCCTTGGTCAAGGATGAGAACACATACTTATCTGTGGCACAATGACAAATATTTAGGTGGTAAAGGTTATGCTGGCTCAAGGAAGTGGTAGTTGTAGGCTCTTCTCCGAGATCTGTGTGAGTCACTAGCCTTGGGTAGCTCCTTGAGTAGTGACCTGGAGATTTTTAAACAATGTTCATCAGCGCTCTTTCTGACAAACTCAGTATTTATTAAACATGATTTGGTCACCTGTGATTTCACATGAGTCTAATAACCTAAAAGTAAAGTTTTTTTTTTTTTTAATGACATTCTTCCCACTTTCATTATAACAACAATGTACCACATAAACTATTCATTTCTAGGAAATGGAAGCATGTAATCTAGCAGTTTGAAGAAATTTTTTTCTTTTATTTTGATGGAGAAGCCAGGCTTTAAAAGCTCACTTAAAATTAATGAGAAAATTAATTTTCCAAGAGAGTTTGACTGTGTCTTCATTTTAATCGTGAAAATAATTGCCTAGCTTGCAGGACCATAACTGATTGCCTGTCTGGGCAGACTCACTCCAATCGCTTCTGTGATATTCATCTTAATATCGTTGGAATCACTGCTTTGAGATCACACTAATGCCTGGGACAGTCCTACAAGGTTAGAGCATAACAATGTCACTAAGGTTTGTTTATTTCCAAGAGAAAACCAAGCTTGCAATAAGTCAGGTTAAGTCACACAGTTACACATTTCTTGAATCCATTTTTCTCCTCTTGATGTGAAATAGTCATCCTGGGTGAAGGAGGAGCTGTAATCTGAAGCTTTAGTGATAAGAACGGGGTGTGAGAAGAGTATGCCCCACTTCCTGTAACCCTGCTCAGCCAGAACTGAGAGCATTTCCCTGGTGTCTACTTATCACCGGTTCACAGGGTGTGCTGGTCTGTGAAGGTGGCTGGCAGCAACAGTGAGTTCGAATTTGTCTTGGTCTACTGAGAGCTGAGCTGTCTATCCCTTTCTTACCTCTTCCTGTAGTGAGTGTTGGATTTCCAGTCATATTCAGTGGAAACTATACAAAGCTGTTGCCTAAAACTATCTGTTATCTATGGCATCTTGGTCCATTTATGTCTTCGATGACTTTTTGAATGCAAAGAGTTCAGTGATTTGTTTTCTTTCTTTTTTATTTTTTTTTCTGAGAGATGCCATGTTTTGTTTTTTTTTTTTTTAAACTTGAGTTTAATCTCCTATTATCCAGGAATTTTATTTTCCTTTTTAAGAAAAAAAACATTTATTAGTAAGGAAAATAAAATTTCAAGTATTTAAAAAAACATCACACTACACAATTAACCAAACCTAAAGTCTATGCAACTCATTTGAATTTTGTACAATTAGAATAAACCTTTGGAATAGAATCTGTGGAGCCTCACATTAAATCTCACACTTTTTGTATCAAATATATTTTATCCACCATCCAAACCCCCTGCCCAAAAATCCGGAATGGACTTAGAACTAGAAAAACAATTAACTTTACAACCTTTTCCATAACTCACATTCATTGTCTAGATTCAGTTTCTTCCTTTGCTGTATATTAGCTTTTCTTGTTCTCCATTCTTCACGTACTATATGTGTATATGCTCACATGTATACGTATACTATTATATACATGATATTTCTCTTATATTCCATATATGAGAGAAAATAAGATTCTTTTCCTTTCTGAGATTGTGTGACCATGCTTTTTTTGAATTAATTTCATATTTTAAAGAGATGCTATTTGAGTATGGTGGTGTTTTGTTTAATTTGATTTCAATTTTGTCGTTTAGAAATTCTCACCATTCTAACGGTAAGCAGTCATCTTTGTCTTTGATGACATTTCCAGGTTAGAGAGGAGCTTGACAGCTGTCATTTTGAGTGTTCGCAGTGGTTGATTTGAGGCAAGAAGAACCAAGTTTAAAACAGAAAATAAATCCAGCATTTGCTTAATGATTTGCTGTTGGCTGTGGTATAATCTTATCTGGCCACCCACGTTCATCTGCTCGCTGACGTGGCTTCTGCCTCAATCGCAGAAGCTATTTTTTGTGCCTTTTGTATCTTTAGAGGAACCAAGTGGGCCTGCTTGCTTGTAATGATTCATATCTTAAAGTGCACAGGGTGTCCTGAAGTCCTACTTCAGGGGTACAATAAGGTGATGAGGAGTAGGGAGGAGGGCTGACAGCCCTTGAAATCGTTGTAAGAAATGATCCAGGGACAAGGCAGTTTTTGACTCTTGGATCGTGGTTCTTTAGTTCTTTTGGCAAACGTTTTGGGGACATCTTGTCACACTGTAGACCAAGGTGGTGGTGTTGTCTTAAATAATAAAGGTACAGTGTCCATCTGTGGGCATAGCAGTCATTTTTTTAAGAATGATGTTTTACTGGGTAGCCCAGATTGACTTAGGATTTGCTTATCTTCTCCCCTCAGCTTCCTGAGTTCTGGGATTACAAGCAGGCAATACCACAGGAAGATGTTTAATGGTAGTTTTTGTTGGCATCTTATACATAGAGCCAAAGAATCTCCAATGATTATATACTTGCGTTAAGTAACACAGTTTTCCTTAAATTTCTTTTTTTAAACCTTTATTTATTTTTTAATTTACTTATTATATGTACAGAATTCTGCCTGCATGTATTCCTGCAGGTCAGAAGAGGACACCAGATCTCATTGCAGATGGTTGTGAGCCACCATGTGATTGCTGGGAATTGAACTCAGGACCTTTGGAAGAGCACTCAGTGTTCTTAACCTGAGCCATCTTTCCAGCCCTTCCTTAAATTTCTTTATATTAGATTTAGCTAAATATTAATTTATGGTATAGTATAGTCCTTTTCTTCATTACTTACTAGCATCTATAAAGGGACTCTCGTTTTTTCTTCCTTATTTTTTTCTTTCTTGGTTTTAGATTCCTAGCTCAGAAATTAATTTTAGCACAGAATGTTGCTGCTGAAAAAGGAATTTTTATTCGGTTATCTGAGCATATGAAGTTAGTTACCTGACGACTCTCCATAGAAGCTTTGTAGGAAACCTCTGAAGCTGGGAGACAGAACGGCCTCCTGGACTGGGACACAGCTTCCACATCTGGTGCATTTGATTTTGATTTGATTTGACATTGTGCCTGTAGTGCACATATGTGCACAGTTGCACACACATACTTATACATGCATGCACATGGAGGCAGTATTTGGGTGTCCTTCCTTAGGCACACAGTCCACTGTAGTTTTTGAGACAGTCTCTCCATGGCTTGGAACTCACCAAATATGCTAGACTAGCTGGCTAGTGAGCCCTGGAATCTGCCTAGCCCTGGCTTCCCAGCACTGAAATTACAAATGTGGAACACTTCTGGTCTGGGGGTCGAACTCGTGTCCTCAGGCTTGCCAAGCAAGCACGTTAACAACTGAGCTATCTCCCTAGCCTAAATACATCCCGTTGTAATTTTAGCATTGTGTTTTAAATTGCTTCTGCTCTGTTACAAGGAATTTCCTTTTAATTTATTCAAAGATTTGATTATGTTAAAAGAGGATCATTTTAAATTAAAGTAATGCTTTTTTTTTTGAGAGATATAATCCCAAATTTTATTTTTTTGAGAGCTGGCAGTTTCTGTGGGAGAAGAATAAGCATTCCTACTAAGTTAACTGTCAGCACCAACAGCTTACATGTTCTTGTTCATCCTTCAGATTCACAGAACTTACCTCAGATTCTCAGCTCTGGTGGAGAGTGTGGGAAGCAAAGACATTGTGATGCACTTTATTGATATGAAGATAGCAGGTTAATAACTAAAGTTCATTCCCTATTGGTCTTATATGTATTTGAAGAGCAGTTTGGTCCCCCAGTGAACACATATATAAACACCTTCAACCTGACAGGTGTATTCAATTTAGAGAGCAGTATGTTGTACAGCTTTTGTTTCTTTTGATTTCTGTGATAGGCCCACTTTAATTATAACTTTCCCAATGGGGAGAGTCTCATTGGAGAGTACTTTTTTCCTGGCATAGTTTATTCTTATATAAAGTTCTTAGTTATTCCAACCCTTTTAAGAATAGCTTTTGCAGTGCTCTTTTGGGGAAAGAGGTCACTGGAATCATAAAGTCACGACTGTCTTAAGGTTCTAAAAATGTTATGATCAGACGTTAAAAGTGTCATGCTAGAATCAGAATAAGTCATGTGCCTTGACTATATCTGCAATGATGGTGGCATGGCTGCCCAGTTAGGAAAACACCTCTCCATTTGCTCGGCCCTCTTACATGTCACTGCAAGCAGGTCAAAGTATAGGGATGGCATCAATGGTTTGATCTTTCCAGAAGCTCTCCCAAGTTGTCTGGCAGGGTTCCAGAAGATACACAGTTCTCTCCTCCTATTAGTAACTCAGCCATTTTACGAAAAAATAATGTTTATATGGAGATTTTTACTAAAAGAAGCATTTTTTGCATAATTCATCTTTGAGGAAAGTATTTTTCCAAAATGATGTCAAGGAAATCTGTGTTCTTCTGAACATTGGCACTGGTCTCCATTTTGAGAGGTCCCTTACATCACTTCCTGGTACTTTCGGACCTTGCTTTCTGAGCAGTAGTCCATCAATTGTATCACAGTGGTAGTGGTGACTCCTACATTTACAAGTCGTGATCGTGTGTGTGTGTGTGTGTGTGTGTGTGTGTGTGTGTGTGTGTGAGTGTGTGTGTGTTGTCTCCTCTCTAGACAGGACCTCTTGTAGCTCATGCTGTCCTATGTAGGTAAGGATAATCTTGAACTGCTGACCCTCCCACTTCCTCCTCCTGACTTCCAGAATTACAGCTGAAGGACACTATGCCTGAGCTCATTTGTTTCTGAAAATATTTGATTAATGATCCACAGCAACAGGAAAGTCTATATGCTTTGTTTTTAAGTACAGTGCCACACAGTCCTCCAAACCAATAAGAATGGCAAACTAGAGCTAAGAAGCTATCTTGACTTTTAAGAAATGTCTTATTAGTAAAATATTGGAAGCAAAGAGTCTGAGCTTGTTGCCTGCTGTCATTTTACTACTTAGGCTATGATAATCTAGTAATGGTCACTTAACAGTTGCTACCACTTAAGTAAGGATTAATTTCCCGAGATAAACTTTTTTTTTTTCTGAGATGTTTTTCTCAGCCAAAACCCAGCACAGTAGGGTAGGTCTCCATCACTGAACCAAGCCAGCCCACTTGTGTGGCTGCCTGTTTCACCCACCCTCTCATGTTGTGGCTCTTTCTTGTGCTTCAGTTTCTCTACTGCCCAACCCCCCGACACACACCCTGCAACAGCCAGAATGCCTTTTTCAGAACAACCTCTGAAAAGTGTCACTGCCCCACAGGATGGTGACTGGCTTTCCCGGTGCAAAGATACCTTTTGGCTGTCACCGCATCCACAGGAACCTCTAAACCCATATGTCCTCGTTGCATCGAAACACTGGGAAAATTTTAAATGTGAATGTGAGACTGTTCTTGGAATATCAAGTCCTTTGTTGGTAGTGAGTGCCAAAAAAATGACTTTGTGTGGGTTTGGTTACCATAAAAAGAAATCCCAGTGAATAACATGATAAATAGCTGCTTTCTTTTCATATAAGAATTGCTCTGCCATTGAATTTTTTGGCATATTAATCGATTAGGGAAAACTGGTATTTACATCCAACATATGTTTTGAAAATATGATAAATGGATGTATATGATCACAAAGAAATAATCTAGCTGTGAGTAACCAAGATTATAGAACTTTATGGCTTTAAGCAGACCTATATCAAGAAAGTTAGAGTCAAATCCTGAAATATGCAATGGTATATTTGATTTTTGAAATAATATTAGGTCTCATATTTTCCTGGACTCAATAATTCATTTAATGTGAATATTCTCCCTAGTATACTTTTCTTCCTAATGTATGCTAATATAATAAAATGTTTTCCCATTTATGACCATTATCATACATTTTAGTAATAAAACACAAACCAAAGAATTTATGTTTCTTTGGGAAATTAAACCTGTTAGTAAAAATTTCAAATAACAAAATGACATGTCTTTATCTCATGCTGGATTTAACTTCGGAAGTCTTGCGTTTTGTGGAGTGACTTTCTTTCCTTGGTTTAAGGGAAGGGAAACAGCACAGAAACTGTTGAGTATACCCAGAGCCTGCCTTGGGTGTAGAGAAAGAGCTGTACCACATGGAGTCAACGGCCAGGACTTTCTATCACATACTTTCACAGCCAAGATAAAGCAACTCAAGGCAGGCAGTTCATATGTCCCTCAGTGTCGGTAGTATCCATCAATGTGATCCTGAAATTCCCTGAAGGACACAACACAGTTTTGCCCTTTCCCACCTTTCCTGTCTCAGGAAATTCTAGTGATTTATGAGTAACAGTGAGTCTGAGGGCTCCCCAAATGGTGCCTGAAAGAATGATGTAAATGCAAATACATTTAAAATCATATATAAAAGGTTCATACAGAATGGAATTTGTTCCTAATTCCATAGGTCTGTGTGTGTGTGTGTGTGTGTGTGTGTTACATACATGTTGAGTGTATAAGTATATGTGCCTTGCTTTTTTACGTGGTTCCCGGGTGTGGGCGTTGAACTTGGGTTCTCAGACCTACCAAACAAGCACTTTTAAGCTGCTGAGTTATCTCCCTAGCCTTTCTTTAGTTACAGCATTTCACTGAAATGAGAGGACTGACTTTTGCCTTTAAATGACTGTGGATCAGAGCATCCTTGGGCTGGGAGGTTCACACGGCTCTTTCTGAAGGACCTGGCAGTAGGAAGGAAGTTCTGGGAAATGTGTTCCTGGATTAAATAATGTAGCATTGCTAGGAGCTTATCTAGAAAGTCGGCTTTTGAGTTGAATATGGCACTTTCCCTCCTCATCCTGAAGTCTATTTTAAGAATCGGCTTATTCTTTGATAGGAGTTTTATTTGGTTTGTCTGTTTTGTGTTTTGTCCTCAGTAAGGATGAGTGGTATGTGTCTAGTCACTGGCATAATGGTTTTAATTGAGTGCTGTAAAATGTAATGGTAGATGTCTGATTTAGAAAGATAACTATCTCATTGTCAAATGAAAACATGAGTACATTATAGTCTTTCTTCTCAAGAGAAGTGTGTCCTTACTTCACTTGAAGTTTCTGCTATACCAGAATTACATATTCCGTGTCATTCAAAGAATGGGAAGTGATAAATGCTAATTTTCACTTCTGAGGTTCATATTTTCCTTTAAAGTAATGATCGTTAAAGAACAAAGGAAAGCAATTTGTCTTGAAGGTTTCTCATATTCTCCTAAGGAGCTGCCTAAGTCATAGTTAGAACACTTTTTAAATTATGGAGTTATTCACTAAGAAGCCACAAAGAAAAGTGGCCATTTTCTTTATCTCCAACCTGGAAAGCTGAGATATTTTCTTCTAGAGCCTTCAAAACTAGAAGACTTGATGTAAGCGAGTTTTGGGAGCTAGGTGAAAATACTTAGAGAAAAACATTGAAGATAGAGGATTTTTTTGTTAAGACATTAGAGTGTGAAGATGAGATGTTTAGTGTTTAGAGGTCAGCCAAGTTGGATTCCAGTCCCCATGCTCAGTCTTCTGATGTCTTTCTCTTCAGTGGAACACATGTAGTAAGTCTATAGCCTATAAATGTCATGTACACCAATTGAGATAACATACATGCAACCTTTTGTTTTTAATTGCGTTGGTGTAAAACAAATGTGTTTTGAGTGACAACTAGTGTTGTCACTGTAGGTTGAGTCTTCCTCACCTGGAGTGCTTAGAACCAGTATATATATATATATATATATATATATATATATATGTATATATATATATATATATATGTATATATGTATACATACATACACATACACACACACACACACACACACACACACACACATATGCATGCAAACCTAGATATCTGGGAGTTCAAGTGTAAATTCATTTATGTTTCACATATGCACTATCAGTATAGCTTGAAGATAATGTTTATAGTACTTTTAGTGTATCTTCCTGGAACTCACAAGGACTGAAATTTTACACCTGGACATCATGTTTCAGGGTGTTTTGAATTTTAGATTTTGTTCAAGGGATATTCAAACAGTATTCACATTAGGGTTGCAGTCATAGACCAATATAAATATAAAATACCAAACCTGAGAAGTAATTGGAAATCATGTCAAGCTCTGAATCCTAACTGAGGATGAATATGTTTCTTCTTGAGTTACAGGCAAATTCTTCTTTCATCTTAAAGGGTGATAGTTGCCTCTAGAAGTCCCAATCAGACTGTGCCTACAGCAATCTTCAATATTGAATTGTACACAGAATTTCGGCAGTTTAGATGCAATGCTGTGGACTCTTGTTAGTCTCATACCTAGAATTGATAGGAGTAAATTCTCAATGATAAACTTCAAGGCCATCACGTTTCTTTCAAATTAGCAAAATCACCACGAGGAAACAAACTTGAATTCAGTGTTAAACTTCCCCCAAAAACGAAGTTAATATGCTTGTGGTTTCTTTTCACTATGCATGACTTAAAGATCTATTTATCATGCCTCATCAGTACACTAGTGGAAGGTACATCTTGCTACTAACATTCGCTCTATTTCTACAACTTTATTATTATAAAAAGATGTGGGAGAACTGGGGAGAGAGATCAGTTGCCATAGTCCTCAAAAGCACTAGAAAAGGCAGACATGATGGCACGGGCTCACAGTCCCAGTGCTGGCAAGCCAGGGACAGTCTGATCCGTGGGCTTTTTGTCTTGCTAGCCCAAAGTACTTGACAAGATTTAGGACAGTGAGAGACCCTATCTCATAAGAACAAACAAACAAACACAGCAAAACAAGTGGACAGCATCAGAAGACTGACATCTGACATTGTGGCCTGCACATGCATACAGAACACACACACCCACACAGCATCCAGGTATATACAACACACACACACACACACACACACACACACACACACACAGAGAGAGAGAGAGAGAGAGAGAGAGAGAGAGAGAGAGAGAGAGAGAGAGAGAGCACACAGAGCACCTCAGCATCCTTCTGAAATTGTCTTTCAACCATTTTTATTTTTATTTCATTTACTGTTTTACTTTTGGTTTTTTTGAGACAGGATCTCTCTGTGTGGCCCTGCCTGTCCTGGAACTTACTCTATAAATCAGGCTGGCCTCCAACTCAGACCTGCTTGCCTCTGCCTACTGAGTGCAGGGATTAAAAATGTGCACACCATTGTTGGCTTCCATCATTTTTTATTAAAGTAAGGTTATAATATGTATATTCAAGGGCAGTAAGCTTTTCTACTCTTAATTTTTGTCTCCTGAGCAAGTATTTTTATCAGTACCTGTATTGTTTCTTTCTGTATCTCTTTCCTCTGTGAGCCACATTTTAGCCCACAGACACACTTCTTTGTGCATCTGTACAAACACATCCTCAAGGGTAGCTTTTCAGGGAAGGGATTTTCAGTCCATGTCAACTGTTTTGTTTCAGTAAGCACTACTACCCAGGCTACCGTGGGGACACCACCACTTCATCTGATTGGTGAGATTTATCTTCACAGCCTCAGGATCCATGAGGTCCTACATTGATGATCCCTTGATGGGAGTCCAGGATTCACTTAAATTGTCAACAGTGACCAAGTTGTTCCTCCTCCTGAGCTGAACTGGCCTCTGAGGGACTCTGCTTCTCTTCTGCAATGAAAATATTATGAAAATAAAAAAATCCATTTAAATATTCAAATCCTAGAAACCATTTTTAACACTACTATTTTCAAATTTTGATATCTAGGAAATTAGTGATTTAATCATATTTTAAAAACTAAAATCTTTGTGACACACACACATACACATTAGTCTTGGGAAATATAAGAATCACTATTTAAAACTTTAAGTAGACTTTAGTTGTTATATAAAACAAAATTCACCCAGTTACAGGGTCATCATGCAATACTGTGCAGTTTACATCCAACTCAAGATCATTTTTTAAGTTTTAATTGCAGTCAGTATTTTTCTCCCTATATCATAGCACACTAAGACAGTTTGCTCTTAACATGCATACAGAACACACCCGCACAGCATCCAGGTATATACAACACACACACACAGACACACACACACACACACACACACACACTACCTGTAATACCCACACTCTCCCCTAACCTCCCAAATCTGTAGCACATGCCATTCTGACTTCACCTTTCATGAGACTGTTTTAGGTTCCACATAGGAGTGTTATGTGCTTTATGTCTTTTCATATGTTTCCCTCTCCCTCTCCCCCTCCCCCTCATTCCCTCCCCCTTCCCCCACCCTTCTTCTCCCCCTTCCCTACTCCTCTCCCTCCCTTTCCTTCTCCCTGTCCTCCCTCTCCCTCTCTCCCTCTCCCTCTCTCCTCCCCTTCCCCTCTCTCTCCCTCTCTGTAATTTTACTGCCTGTAAGCATCTTAGCTACATGAGAGTTGTTACAAATGATGAGATCCCATCTTCTGTGTGTACATGTTTGTGTGTGACTATAGATGTGTGTGCAGGTGTCATTCATTCTTGTGTGACAAGCACTTTTCCAACAGAGCCATCACAATAGCCCCTCAAATTTCCATCCTTTTTAAGGCAAAACCATATCACAGTGTATGTGCTTCTGTGTAAATTCTAGAACTATATTTTTCTGGGACTATGAAGAATATCTGTTGGCTTCTTGATGAACATTAAATTCGTAGATTATTTTTGGGTAGTAAAGTCATATAACAATATTGCTTCTTACTATTCATGGAGCTGAGTGGACCTCCCAAGTTTCTGGATATTCTTCACAGTCTCTTTCATCAGCGTTTTATAGCTTCTGTGGTACAGATCTTTCAACTCTTTGGTTAAATATGCTCTATTGTTGTTGAAGCTATTACAAATGGGATGACTCTCTTGATTTCTATTTCAAGTATTTTGCTATTGGTGTATGCCTGCTCTAACATTTTTTATACTGTATTGTCTTTAGACAAACACTGCTACATCCCTCAGCCTCCTGAACTCTTATTACTCCTGCTGTGGCTCAGCAGAAGGCATAGCACTAGAATAGTACACTGTAAAATAGCCCTTGTATGTAATGGTATGACTTTATCCTTAGTGAAATGAACATTAGACTTTCTGTGTTTGTATAATAATGCTATCCTTTGATGGAGTAGCTTTTTCCTAATAGCATTTGTTGTGTACGCAGGAAGCGTCAGGACAATCATGCCCATGAGAACTCTCAACTGTTCAGGTAATCTCTTCATGTTTAAATGACCCTTTAAACTGTCCCCAAAGCAAGCCTTGCTTTCCAGGAAATGAAAGCTTCAGGACTGTTCTGTCAGGACACATCAGTGTGATCTCTCCAGAGTCCTTTGATGATCTTTGTGTCTTCTGTGTTTGATCTAGCTCTGCTGATTGCTCTTTTGAATCTATAAACATACCAATGTGTTATATTAACCTATCATATAAAATTCGATGTAGGTATGTGTTATTACATATGCATTATATAGAATTGATTATATTGGTTATTGACTTTTTATATTTTATATTAATACATATATGTAAGTAGAACTTATTTTAAGTTATACAGTTATATAACACACTTCTGCATACAAGCCATAAAACTTGGCTACGGATAGCTCTAAGGTTTCTATTAAGGCTTTAAAAATCACATTATAAATATTATTGAATAACATACTGTCCTTCAAATGCTTTGTGATGTGCCCATTTGGTGGCACAAAGAGCCTCATAGATAGATGCTTAGCACGCTGCTCTATCACTGAGCTCTGGCCCCCACTTATACTTCCTAAACAAAATGAAGGAGTATTCATAAAACCTGTCTGCACCTTGTCCATGAAAGAATTCATGCCTGTGACATAATTCTGAGTTTAAAATTAATATCTTGTAATTAGATACTTAATGCAATAGCTATAAATAATTTACTGGAATGAAAAACATGTTAATTTCTCCAACTTGAGGCTGACAGTTTAGCATTGGTCTTGCCATCCTCCTGGGCAAGTCTTATGGCATCCTCTTTTTCTTTTCCTTCAGGCCATTGTACTTCAGTGAAATTGGCTGTTGAAGTTTGCTATAGTTGATGAACAGAATTTCTCCTGGACTATTCATCATTCCAGTCCCATCCTAGTTGAAAAAGATTCAAATGCCATAAGAATCCTTTGTAACTTTGCACTTTGCTTTTGAAGAAGGACATTTCTAGGATGGAGAGAACTGTGTTCTAGTTTGGTTCCAGGACACTGGCATCCAATGCCCACTGACTCCAGTGTGAGCACAGAAGGTTCCAGAGAGAGGGAACAATCCATGAGTTCGCAGACAACCGGGAACCCAGAAGAAACCTGGCTTTAAAAAGCACAGAATTGGAGACACTCCATGAGTCTGCTTGGCTTCCGAGCAAAGTAGCACTTAAGACCTTGTGTTAAAATGGACACCGGGGACACAGCTCTAGGACAAAAAGCTACCTCAAGGTCTGGAGAAGCTGACAGCGTGTCAGGTAGATGGAGGCAGGAACAATCAGCTGTTCTTAAGATGAGCACTTTCAGCAGTCAGGAAGGGCAGAGACAACCGCAAATAGATCCCGAGCAGATCGGAAATGCAGCTTCAGCTCAGCTGTTTGGTTCTGGGAAGCTGGCCTCGCCTGGCGAGGGCATACATCAAGTCACAGAGAAGCAATACCCACCGCACCGTCCGAGTCCCTACCCATGCCAACACTCACTTTCTTTCCCTCAGCACTCATTGCCACAGGGCATGATGCACAGCAACAAGCCGCACCAGAGCCTAGAGGGCCCTCCCTGGCTTTTCCCTGGCCCTTTGCCATCGGTTGCCTCTGAGGACTTATTTCCTTTTCCAATGCACAGCCACAGTAGTGGCTATCCTAGAAAAAAGATCTCAAGTCTCAACCCTGCTTACAACCAATACTCCCAGAAAAGTATCGAACAGGCAGAAGATGCTCATAAAAAAGAGCACAAACCCAAAAAGCCGGGCAAATACATCTGCCCGTACTGCAGCAGAGCATGCGCGAAACCAAGTGTTCTGAAGAAACACATCCGGTCCCATACTGGTGAGCGGCCATATCCGTGTATACCTTGTGGTTTCTCTTTCAAGACAAAGAGCAATTTGTACAAGCACAGGAAGTCTCATGCCCATGCAATTAAGGCAGGCTTGGTACCCTTCACAGAATCGTCTGTATCTAAATTAGACCTCGAGGCTGGTTTTATTGATGTAGAAGCAGAGATACACTCAGACGGCGAGCAGAGCACGGACACAGATGAGGAGAGCTCTGTATTTGCTGAGGCTTCTGACAAAGTGAGCCCTGGCCCCCCCATCCCCTTGGATATTGCTAGCAGAGGTGGCTACCATGGGTCCTTGGAAGAATCCTTGGGTGGTCCGATGAAGGTGCCAATTTTGATTATCCCCAAAAGTGGGATCCCACTACCCAATGAGGGCTCTCAGTATCTGGGCCCTGACATGCTCCCAAATCCGTCTTTGAATGCTAAGGCTGATGACTCTCACACAGTGAAACAGAAACTTGCACTGAGACTGTCAGAGAAAAAAGGACAAGACTCTGAGCCATCCCTCAACCTCCTGAGCCCGCACAGCAAGGGGAGTACAGACTCTGGCTACTTTTCTCGCTCAGAAAGTGCAGAGCAGCAGATAAGCCCACCCAACACAAATGCAAAGTCTTATGAAGAAATCATCTTTGGAAAATACTGTCGACTTAGTCCAAGGAATACACTTAGTGTTACTCCCACAGGTCAGGAGCGCACTGCCATGGGGCGCAGGGGCATCATGGAACCATTACCTCATGTAAACACCAGGTTGGAGGTCAAGATGTTTGAAGATCCTATCTCACAGCTGATTCCAGGCAAAGGAGAAATGGACCCCGGTCAAGTCAACATGTTGAAGACCACGAAATTCAACAGTGAGTGTCGGCCACCACAAGCCATCCCATCCTCTATTAGGAATGAAGGAAAACCTTACCCAGGAAACTTCCCAGGCAGCAATCCAATTCTCTTAGAAGCTCCTGTGGACTCTTCACCCCTTATTAGAAGCAACTCAATGCCAACTCCTTCAGCGACTAATTTAAGTGTCCCTCCTTCTTTGAGAGGAAGCCACTCATTTGATGAAAGGATGACAGGGTCTGATGATGTGTTCTATCCTGGCACTGTAGGCATACCTCCCCAGCGCATGCTAAGGCGACAAGCAGCCTTTGAGCTGCCATCAGTACAGGAGGGCCACATGGAGTCTGAGCATCCTGCGCGGGTATCCAAGAGCTTTGCCAGCTCATCCCTGAAGGAAAAGAAATTACTTCCTGGAGACAGGCCTGGGTTTGACTATGATGTCTGCCGTAAACCATATAAGAAGTGGGAAGACTCTGAAACTCCAAAACAGAGCTACAGAGACATTTCTTGCTTGAGTTCCTTCAAGCATGGAGGGGAATATTTTATGGACCCCTTGGTGCCATCGCAGGCAGTGCCAACCATGTTCGGGACTACCTGTGAGAACAGAAAACGCAGGAAAGAGAAAAGCGTAGGGGATGAGGAGGATGCTCCCATGATCTGTAGCGGCATGGGAAGTGCTCCTGTGAGCATGATGTCCTCAGAGTATGACCCCAAGCTGCAGGACGGAGGAAGGACTGCCTTTGCCATGACTGGACATGAGAGCCTCCCTCATGGTCACTCTGACCGTTTAGACCCAGCTCGACCCCAGCTGTCATCTAGAAGTCCATCTCTTGGGTCTGAGGATTTGCCCTCAGCTGCTGATCCTGACAAGATGACAGACCTGGGCAAGAAGCCTCCAGGAAATGTGATTTCAGTGATTCAGCACACAAACTCGCTGAGCCGGCCCAATTCCTTTGAAAGATCTGAGTCAACAGAAATGGTGGCCTGTACGCAGGACAAGACCCCTTCACCTTCCGAGACATGTGACAGTGAGGTTTTGGAAGCCCCTGTGAGCCCAGAGTGGGCTCCTCCAGGGGATGGTGCAGAAAGTGGAAACAAGCCAACCCCTTCCCAGCAGGTACCACAGCATCCCTACCATGCACAGCCAAGGCTTGTTCGCCAGCACAACATCCAGGTTCCTGAAATTAGAGTCACAGAGGAACCTGATAAGCCTGAAAAGGAGAAGGAAGCTCCCCCCAAGGAGCCCGAGAAGCCTGTGGAGGAATTCCAGTGGCCCCAGAGAAGCGAGACTCTTTCCCAGCTCCCAGCGGAGAAGTTGCCTCCCAAGAAGAAGCGTCTGCGGCTTGCAGATATGGAGCATTCCTCAGGGGAATCGAGTTTCGAGTCCACAGGCACCGGCCTCTCCCGAAGCCCCAGCCAAGAAAGCAACTTATCCCACAGTTCCAGTTTCTCCATGTCTTTTGATAGAGAAGAAACAGTTAAGCTCACTGCACCTCCTAAGCAGGATGATAGCGGGAAGCATTCTGAGTTTTTGACTGTCCCTGCGGGTTCATACTCATTGTCTGTCCCGGGTCATCACCACCAGAAAGAAATGCGGCGTTGCTCCTCCGAGCAGATGCCTTGTCCTCACCCGACGGAAGTCCCAGAAATACGGAGTAAATCATTTGATTATGGGAACCTGTCCCATGCTCCAGTGTCTGGAGCCTCCCCTTCAACATTGTCACCATCTCGGGAGAGGAAGAAATGCTTTCTGGTGCGCCAGGCTTCCTTCAGTGGCTCCCCAGAAATTGCCCAAAGTGAAGCGGGCGTGGACCCCAGCGTCAAGCAGGAGCATATGGAGCACTTGCATGCTGGCCTCAGGGCTGCGTGGTCCTCTGTGCTTCCTCCTCTGCCAGGGGATGACCCAGGAAAGCAGGTGGTTGGTCCTTGTGGCCAGCTGAGCTCAGGACCACCACTGCACCTTACCCAGCAACAGATCATGCACATGGACAGTCAGGAATCTCTGAGAAATCCACTGATTCAACCAACATCCTACATGCCGAGCAAGCACTTACCCGAACAACCACACCTGTTTCCACATCAAGATGCAGTCCCATTTTCTCCTATCCAGAATGCCTTGTTTCAGTTTCAGTACCCGACTGTCTGTATGGTTCATTTGCCGGCTCAGCAGCCTCCCTGGTGGCAGACACATTTCCCCCATCCCTTCGCTCCACACCCTCAGAACAGCTACAGCAAGCCTCCTTTCCAGGCCGACATTCATTCTAGCTATCCCTTAGAGCATGTAGCAGAACACACTGGAAAGAAGCCTGCTGACTATCCACATGCAAAAGAGCAGACTTACCAGTGTTATTCCGGAACATCAGGGCTACACCCCAAGAACCTCCCTCCAAAGTTTCCGTCAGACCCGGGCAGTAAATCCACTGAAACTCCCTCTGAACAGCTTCTTCCAGAAGACTTTGCCTCAGAAAATGCTGGGCCTCTGCAGTCCTTACCGGGAACAGTGGTTCCTGTTCGGATCCAGACCCACGTTCCATCCTACGGAAGTGTCATGTACACAAGCATTTCTCAGATACTTGGACAGAATAGCCCCGCCATCGTCATATGCAAGGTCGACGAGAATATGACTCAAAGAACACTGGTCACCAACGCAGCCATGCAAGGGATAGGGTTTAACATAGCCCAAGTTCTTGGGCAGCACACGGGCTTGGAAAAATATCCTCTTTGGAAAGTACCTCAGACCTTACCCCTGGGCTTAGAGTCCTCCATCCCCTTGTGTTTACCGTCAACCTCAGACAGCGCAGCCTCTCTTGGAGGAGGCAAGCGGATGCTGTCTCCAGCCAGTAGTTTGGAGCTCTTCATGGAAACCAAGCAACAGAAACGGGTGAAAGAGGAGAAGATGTACGGGCAGATTGTGGAAGAGCTCAGTGCTGTGGAGCTAACCAACTCAGACATCAAGAAGGGCCTCTCCCGCCCCCAGAAGCCCCAGCTCGTGAGGCAAGGGTGTGCTTCAGAGCCAAAGGATGGCTGCTCCCAGTCAAGGTCATCTTCCTTCTCCTCTTTGTCACCCTCCTCATCTCAAGATCATCCGTCTGCCAGCGGGCCTTTCCCTCCCAACAGGGAGATACTTCCAGGTTCCAGGGCACCACCGCGACAGAAGTTCAGTGGGCCCTCAGAAAGCAGAGAGTCCTCCGATGAGCTGGACATTGATGAGACCTCGTCAGACATGAGCATGAGCCCTCAGAGCTCTTCACTGCCCACAGGAGGTAGTCAGCAGGAAGAGGAAGGGAAGGCCCGTAAGCTGCCTGTCAGCATGCTAGTCCACATGGCCTCTGGTCCTGGAGGAAATGTGGCAAATTCCACTCTTCTTTTCACAGACGTGGCAGATTTCCAGCAGTTTCTTCAGTTCCCTAGTCTGCGGACAACAACTACTGTGAGTTGGTGCTTCTTAAATTACACAAAACCCAATTTTGTGCAACAGGCCACCTTCAAATCCTCCGTTTATGCTTCATGGTGCATTAGTTCCTGTAACCCAAATCCATCAGGATTGAACACCAAGACCACGCTGGCCCTTCTGAGATCCAAACAAAAAATTACTGCAGAAATTTATACTCTGGCTGCTATGCACAGGCCCGGAACTGGCAAGCTCACATCATCCAGTGCCTGGAAGCAGTTTGCACAGGTAACCACAGAGCCTGGGTTAGAAAGTACGGTGTGTTGTGGGTCAAATACAGAGTAGACTGAATAGTGAAGGATAGAAGATCTAAAGGTTAAAATGTACTAGGAATATTCTAGTAACCTGGTCTTATTCAGACATGGGCGATGCCATAACCTCCCTTACTTTGAGGGCTTCCAGGAAAGCCTCAGAGGTTCAGAGTGCTTATGTCAGCCTAGATATGGGAATTTCTCCTTCTGGGACTAATGTCCATCTGGGAAATTCTCCTGGTGGGACTAATGTCCGTTGGTCATTTTCTCTTCTTTCCTCCTAAGTGATAGTGCAGGCATGAGGAATTCTGGGACTTATAAAATGAAGAAATAAAATATGGAATGGATACTGAAAAAAAGATTGAGGAGGAAGAATGAAGGATGTTAGCTCCCGGATGGCAAATGTCATCAATGATATCAAGGGTGTATTTAACTAAAATTTATATTCTATGTACTCTTTCAAGAGTGAGCTTACCCAGTTATTGTTTCTCCTGATTTTACCCCTAAACAGTCTTTACATGTAAAAATTTAAAATACGATAACTTTTAGAATAAACAAAATTAATAGTGAAGAAAATAGAAATTTGAAAAATATATTTTGGATGTTATAAGGATTACTTTCCCTTCATTGATATTTGAAACTACTTCCTTAATAGGGTTGTTTGGCTTACTCCTTCAAACGGTAGAGCATGTGCTGTAAGTCTCTGTTAACACTGCGCAGAGAAGATGCAAGCTAATCAGTTTCCGTGCACTTAAACATTGAATTGACCATATGGAAACTGACATTTTCCCTCTGATTTTTATCCCAGTGTCCATTGTTTTCGGCAGTCAATTCATAGCCATTTATCATAAAATTTAAGCTAACCTGCAGGGATGATAGACGCGCAGGACGTATAGGCCAGAATATCCTGGAGAAAGCCTGTGAAATGATTCTCTCTTTTGATCCTGCAGATGAAACCTGATGCACCCTTCTTGTTTGGCAACAAACTAGAAAGAAAATTAGCTGGGAATGTCTTAAAGGAAAGAGGGAAAGGAGAGATTCACGGAGATAAAGATCTTGGATCCAAACAGACCGAGCCAATCCGAATTAAGATCTTTGAAGGGGGGTAAGGAAAACATAAGCCCAGATGTAAGGTGTTCTGTTGTAAGTCGGCGTGATCGGTCCTGAATGGCTGCATGTGGTAACTAGTGTGTGATCTTGTAGACACTCAAAATAATTCCTTTTGCAGTCAAGTTGATGAACGCTGACTGGAGAAAGCTAGCAACTACATACATTTTCTTCTAGGACCTGCCTTCAGTGAGCATGGTCCCCTTATGCATGCCTTAAGTTCTCCCCTAAATTGATATGAAATTTTCTACATTGGCAGCCTCATGGTGTCTCTTACTTTCCTTTATCTGTTGCCACTTCATGAGCATTTGGGTTACTACTTGGACATACTTCTATTGTGTTGATATGAGCAGAACCATGCATACTTTTGTACATTTCTAAGAAATAGTTTCTGTGAACCTCAGACTTTCATGAGAATCTGACACTTTTACTACCCTGCCTCATTTGCTCCTGAAATCAAGGTATCATACTGCACTAGCTCACTGTGTTCTTTGTGTCTCTACTGGTATATAACAACCTAACAACCTCTTCTCATATGTTCTAAACCAATGGAACTCAAGTAGTAAGGGCCAATGGTATATAGCAAGTATATTTATATATAATTAAGAAAATATAAGAATATGTGATAACTAGGTTTCTGTTTCAATAGAAATATATTAGTTGTAATTCATGGAAGAGGTCTAGATCTCTGATTTTAGCTAAAAATAATTAACTACATTAATTATATTTGGGGGATTTTGTCATTTAGTCCCATCTTACCAATCTATTAATAAATTACATAGTTTCATGAACATACTTTTATCCCAATGTTATTTGAAGGATAAAATGTTATTTTTGATCATAAAAATGTTGACTGTTAGTGACATAAAATTTCTCATACATCTACCAATTTGGAGTTGGTTGTTAAAGTTACATTGCTCTTGGATTTTTTTTTTTTTTAATTTAGGCATCGAATCTTTTCTTCACAGTCACATGCATGCATGAACTTTTCTCCACAGTCACATGTATACATGAAGTTAGCCTTGATATTTTTTGATGTCTGTCATATCATTACATAAATGACAAGAATGTAGATTTTGTCTTTTCCCAGAGATATGTCTCTCAGGTTCCCGTGACCCAGTCACTATACTTTTCTGCAGCAGCTGTCTTCAGAGTAGTGCATATGTACTTACATATATGTCCACAGGTACTAGTATATATGGCTTATGGTGGCCATCAGGATTACTGTATGTTTTTAGGAATCTAGCTCTGCTAACAAAGAACACAAGTGGAAAAGAAAAACACTTCTGGGACCCTCTTCCTCTGTGTTTTGATGATCTAGAAAAATCATATATATTTTTTATTTTCTGTTTCTAACTTCTCTACCCATTTCTGGTAACCAGCATTCATTCCAAACAGCATGTTTCCACCTCTTAAGTTGTTGATTGCAATTGGTAACCAACAATGACAAGAATTACTGATTGGATTATCCAGGTTATCTAGTTGATATGGATAATAAGTATTTCTTTAAATTGCTGTTTTTTAAAATCCATTGTGTACCTGGTAGATTTGTGGGTCTTCAGAAATATTATGGAGTAAATAGGCTGACGAACACACTCTTCCCATGCACAGATTTATGTAGAATTTTTCTTTATTTCACTCTTTAAATGAGTTAATCAGCTAAGACACTGAAAATAAACTTTTTTGTTTGAGAAGAAAATGTGTTTCTTATTAACTAGGTGTCTCAGTCAGGGTTTCTAGTGTTTTGAGGGAAAATACCATGACCAAAAAGCAAGTTGGGGAGGAAAGGGTTTATTATACCTCCAGATCATGGTCCATAGTTGAAGAATATCAGGACAGGAACTCAAAACAGTCCTGGAATCTAGATGCAGAAGCTGATGCAGAGGCCATGGAGGGGTGCTGCTCATGGCTTGCTCAGCCTACCTTCTTATAGAACCCAGGACCACCAGCCCAGGGGTGGCACCACCCACAGTAGGCTGGGCTTTCTTTCCCAACATTCATCACTAATTGAGAAATGCCTTATCTCATGCAGACATTTCCTCAACTGCGACTCCTCCTTCTCTCATGACTCTAGCTTGTGTTAGTTGACAGATAAAACCAGCCACTATAACTGACCTCATGTCATCTTGACACACAAACATATCACTATTAAGCCATCACCCTTCCTTTCTTATTCATCACCTAGATCTCACATTAAAAAAATGTAAATAAGTTTAAAAGTCCTACAGTCTTTACACACAAGCTCAAACATATTAAAATTTAAGTCCCTTTAAAATAGCCAGTCTCCTTTTACAATTTAAAGCCTTTTAAAATTCCATGTCCTTCATCTGTGGGCTCCAGTAAAATACTTTCTTACTTCAAGAGGGAAAACTCAGGGCACAGTCACAATCAGATCGAGACAGTCACAAATTCTAATCACCCAGTATTTTGGATTCACTCACAATTTTCTAGAGTCCTGCAAAGGGCTTGAGTGCCTTGCTACAACTGGGCTATACTGTAGAAGTTATGTCCTGGTTCTTCTTTCCAGTCCCAGGCTCCCAGAAATAAGACAAAGACTAAAAATGTATTTACAAATACCATGGCCATATAGCTAAGCTCATCTTTGACATTTATAACTTAAGATAACTCATTTATTTAAATCTACATTCAACCATGTGGCTGGTTACCTGTGATCAGGTACCATGTCTTCTCATGTCTTCTAGGGACAATCTTACTGCATCTGATTTTAGCCCAGAATACTCTCTCCTCCTAGATGTTTCACCTCCTAATTCCTACCTAAGCTATAGGCCATCATATTTATTATTGATTGGTGCCACATCCATACAGACATGAGACCTTCTTTCTATACTGCACTTTGACCAGTGGCTTCTCCTGGCCTCTCACAGGGTCAAGCCTTAGTGCAGCTCTCCATGACCCATGCATGGCTTCAAAATGAGTCCACCTTGGCGACTCATATATATTACCAAGTTTGGCTACCAGCACTAGGTTCAACCTTGGCCACCTCTGGAACACAGCTTCTGTGAGCTCCCAGGAAACAATACCAGAAGATTTCATCTTAGTGATGCTGGTCTCTTCTTAGTTACTGCTAATTTCTTAGCTCCAGCTGACCAGCATCAAGTATCCAAACAAAGCAAAGTTTCCATTTAGTAGTCCTAGTACCTTTTAATCACAGGTACCATCTTCATCCTCAGCTAACCAGAACCACATAACCTTACTTCAACATAGCAAATGTTGTTGATAGAGTCTTCAAACTCCCTCTGACATTTCCCAAGCCAGATCTCCATCCTTTGCACTACCCTCAACATTCGTATGTTCCAAGCTCCACAGAACATCTCACAGAACTCTTAACATCCAGTGGCTCTTCTAAGCCAAAATTCCAAAGTCCTTCCACAATCTTCCCCACAACATGGTCAGGTCTGTCACAGCAACACTCCACTATGCTGGTACCAACTGGCCTTAGTGAAGGTTTATATTCCTGCAACAAAATACTATTACCAAAGAGCAAGTTGCAGAAGAAATTGGTTATTCAGCTTACACTTCCACATTGCCGTTTGTTACCAAAGGAAGTCAGAAAAGAAACTCACACAGGGCTGGAACCCAGAGACTAAAGCTCATGCAGAGGCTATGAAGGGAAGCTGCTTACTGACTTGTTCTCATGGCTTACTCAACCTGTTTTCTTATAGAACTCAGGACCATCAGCCCAAGGATGGTCCCACCCACAATAGGCTGGGCTCTCTCTCCGATCAACCATTAAGAAAATGCCTTATAACTAAATCTTATGGAGACATTTTCTCAATTGCAATTCCCTCCTTTCAGATAACTCTAGCTTGTATAAAGTTAACACACAAAACTAGCCAGTACAACCCAATATCCATAAAGCTAGAGTATCCTTTCCAGAAGAATATTGGCATTCTGTGAGATCATCATATCCCCTTGAGCAGTTTCATCCTTGTTAGGAACAGAGAGTGAAATTGAATGTAGAAGGAAGTTTTTGTGCCTTGAGGATGTGCTCTGATTTTTTTTTATAAAATGCAAATGTGAGAAGAAAACAAGTTTTAAGGCCAAGCTACAGTTGGACTGTTTTATGAAAGGGGAAAGGGCATGCAGAAGTGATGGAGCTCAACTTCCCCTTTGATTAGTACTGACCAAAATGCCAAACATGCTAAGATGAATCTTTATCTGTAGCAGAGTTGGTATTCCAATACATGGATGGATGTTTCTTCCTGGAAAGCCTTCTACAAACTGGATAATTGACTTTGAATTTGTTTTTGTACCTGTTGGGGGTATTAGCTGGAGCAAGATGGGAGTAATCAGAAGTCTCTTAGAATGGAAAAACATAATGGAAAACCAAAACAACTCTAGGTCTAAATACCACTAAGGAATTTCACGATGAACAAAGATTTTTACATGCTAGCCTACCTTTGGAAGCTATACAAAGAGCCCCCAGAAATGCTTTCTTGCCACAGTGACATGGGATTTAAAATTGTAGCACCACTGTGATGTAAGGGATCATAGATCATACTATTTATTGAGTTGTGTGGTACAGGTCTAGTCTGTGATAATCTAGATCTGTGTGAGTTATCATGTGCTGTTGCTTTCTAAGCAAAATGAGATTGCAGAGCATTGGGTAGGTTTCTCCTCTTCTGTCTAAGACTTTCTTCATCTCTAGTTCATGACTGTAGATGGCCTCAGATTCCCTTTCAGACCAACCCTTCAGGAAACAAATGCTAATTTTATCCCAAAGTCTCTAGTTCTCATTATGCAACGGTGCTTTCAAGAAGCCAGTTGAAATTTAGACTCCACACAAGTACAGATTCATGATCCTGGGAAGAACAGATCAAATCTGTAGACAACAGTTGGTGAGCCAAGCTTAGTCTTGGTTAAGTTGAAATTTCAGAGGCACACATGTGCCAGGATTGTAAAAATAGAGTGGAAGCTTGCAAGGGAGATTTCTATTCTTAGTCAGGATTATTCCTACAAATGTAGAGGGGTGTCTGTGTATGTGTATTATAGATGATGTCATGTCAAGAGACTATGTGTGACACATGATTATTCTAATACATTGGTATGCATTTAGTGATGTTCCTTGCTTGGAGTATATACTATGCCTGAAAGTGGGAGATCCAGGCCTGTATCTCTTTGGGTTTATGTAAAACCTGTTGGAACATTTGTATACTCCATTGGTAAATCTGTAATTCTACATAGAATAAAATTTTGCTTAGAGCAATAAATTTGCTACATCATTGTCTCAAGTGTTCACTATATAAACTTCACAGGGTTCGTAGAAGTCAAGGTGAATAATTGGAAAAAGACAGTCATAAAAGTTGAAGTCAGGCAGTGACTAGGTTTTGGCTTGATATGTCACATGCTAAGAGTATTTAAAATCATAGTGGTCTGTCTCTTCTTCAAATAGGTACAAATCCAATGAAGATTACGTGTATGTCAGAGGACGTGGAAGGGGAAAGTACATTTGTGAAGAGTGTGGGATTCGCTGTAAGAAGCCAAGCATGCTCAAAAAACACATACGCACCCATACTGATGTTCGGCCTTATGTATGCAAGTTATGTAATTTCGCCTTCAAAACGAAAGGTATGAGCCTGACTTTTGCTGCTGCCGTTGTTTGGAGAGGAAAAGGTTTCAGGAAAACTTCTGGCTACTTAGGATTCTGAATATTATTTTGTAACTCACTTTCATCAACCATAAAGAGTGTTTTGTTTGTGAAAATATGACCCCCTGGGACATATTTCCTCCTTCCTGTCCAAGAGCAAAGGATGTATGTGAGACTCTGAGACTCCTTTTATGACTAATTAAGAGCTACAGACTGTGGGCCAGGCAGGTTGTCTCTGAAGGAAGTGGCTTAGAAGTGCCTGGATGGCTATTACTTCATGTTGGGAATTTATGTGGGCTAGATAATATTTGCACCAATATTGAAATTCTGCAGGGAGGCAGTGCATGAGTGGCAGTGGAGAAGCAAGGGAAGCTACTGGGAAGAAAATATGTGGCCATGGTCACTTTCAAGAGTATAAATAATGTAAAGATCCACAGACTCCCTGGTGGGCCCCCTCTATCCTCAGCTGCATTAATTATACATAGAGATTTGATAGCTTCTGTTCTGTGTATTTATCAGCATTGAGACAAGTCTTACTCTCAAACCTCAAGAGTTAAATCTCATCCAGCTAGGACTTGCCTTGAGACAACCTATCATTTTCAAATATCTGTTTTAATAGGCTGATTTATACAGAAGTGTTTCACTCAAGGTTGCCAGACTTGCAGTTCTATAATTCTGTAATATAGTGAACATCTTCATGTTGGATGTCAGATCTGTGTAAAGTTAGCTTGTACATAGCCCCTCGTCAACCCCACTTCATTTCCAGTATTTTAATGTTTAATTTTAATATCAAGTAACCTGCTCTGATACAAATAATTAAAAACAGGTCCAAATTACGATAATCTGGTAGGGAGATATGTACCTATCTCAGTTGTAGCCCACACTCTTAAACTGTGCTCTTTTGGCAGAAGTATTAATGTTTAGAGTTTTCAAATATCTGTGTATTAGGATAGTATTTAGGTGTCTTTAATGCCTCATTTAAGTGCAGTAGGGCAAGGGAACATAAACACCTGTATATCAAAAGAAATAAGCTGCTGCTTTTCAAGTATCCTCCTCCCTTAACATGACCCAGCTTTCTGAGAAGTCCGTAGGAGGAAAGAAAGTTTAAAAGTTTGATTTTAGGACACACTGCAAGTCCACCAATCACTGTGAAGTTTACAAAACAGTACTCTAGGTAGCTGATTATATCTGATTGTGAGGACTCCATCAGGAAAGAGCACCCTTTTGATCATTAATAAAATTTCCTTGTCAGCGTTTGGAAGTACGCAGGCAGAGGTCTAGAAATTGGAGGGTGAGCAGTGAATTCTTGGAAGCCACACAGGGTTCATCTCCTGCTGAAATATCCACTTTTCAGATTTTTGTTCTCTGAGCACAAGTGTGTTATAAGGATGTATCCCATCTCCCTTGCCTTTACCAATTCCTAAGGACCAATCCCTCCCCCTTGCCTTTAGCAAACTCCCACTCTTCTGTCTTGTCCTTGCTCTGATCTGGTACCTCAGATGCTCATGGCTTCTTCAAACCAAAGTCAAGGTGGGATTGTTTCCAATTCCAACTTCTAGCTAGAAATCTACTCTGAAGATTACAAACCTACTCAGAAGAAGGGAGCCCAAATGAGTTCCTCTTTGGAGTATGAATATGTATATAGTTCATGTATACCATATATGAAGAAGCATACAAAAGTTCAGACACCGTTCACTCTGTGTCTATGACGGATTGATTGTAGGAGCCCCACACATGCTCATTTCCTATATAAAGTGGTGTATTACTGGCACACTGCTCACATTCTCCTTTATACTTTAAATAATTTCTGGGTTACTTGAATACCTTATTCATTGTAATTGCTAAATATTTTTAAAAAATCGTATTATTTATGCAATACTCAAGAAAGAAGATTGGACCTTTTCAATACAGACAGTCTTTCTTCCAGTTTTGATCTTTGAGTGGCTGAGATTACAGAGGTAGATGTCATGGATATGGGGGGCTGGCCGTAACTTACACTTAGCATCTGAACCCATATACATGTCATGCATACACACACAATAGCAGGAACAGATGAGTTTCATGAATTCATGGAAATTTAATAAAGTTTAATTCACTTACATCCTTAAGAATTAACAGATCCAAAATCTCTTTGAGCTCTTTCAAAAATTAGAGATGTTTTGATAAGAACAATAGAAGTATAGAAATATTTGTTTTGAAGATATAAAAACAATATGTAGAATTCCTGTATATATGCAACAAGTTAATCATATTGTAAGATAGTAATTTTAGAAAGAATAGTTTATTGTGATTTATTTATTTAATTAATACCAAGCGTAGCTATATCAGAGCGAGAAAAACAATGCTTTCATCAGGCTTCCGGGAGCCTGCACTGGAAAATCAGGTGCACACTCGTGTGCAGCTACTGCATTGTCAAGATGACCACAGACAATAACACAGTCATTTCATGAGAACAAATGAATAGACTCTAGACCCCTGAATTGATCCCTGAGTCTCTTGTGATACGTTTTCTAGTATAGAAAAATGCATATGCATAAAGTAGTTCATTACACAATGTTTTACCTCAGTTGTCACAGTCTGATAGTTAATTTTCTTGTTCTCTTGTTTGTATTTTCTAGGAAACCTAACGAAACACATGAAATCTAAAGCCCACATGAAAAAGTGTCTGGAGCTGGGCGTCTCGATGACATCAGTAGATGACACAGAAACAGAAGAAGCAGGTGAGTGGCTTACTGAATGGACTGGCCTCTTAGACTGGCTTTGTGGCCTAGTGATTGCATGTCACTTTATTAAATACTCTTTGGAGGAGATAAAAGGATACACGGAACTGCTTGAGAACAATGAAGGAGAAAGGAAAACATTTGCAGTGTTACTTGTTTTAGAGGTGGGGAGGGCTGTATTAGCAAAATAGCTGTCTCTAAACACTGTAACGGATGTGTGCACGAGGCAGGGGATGGAGCTCTGATTTATGTGCTGTGAAGCTTTGGGAGGAAATTGAAAGCATTTTAATGTGTTAGTCTTCCCATTGAGAGGAAACGTAGTAGAAGAAATAGCCATCATTCACCCCGTAGAGGATCTGGAGGTCGGCAAAGCCCCTGAGGTATCCCTCTTACATATAACTTGCATCTGAAAGAGGAGAGATGGGCTGTCACTCTGCTTTTTCTCCTTCAGCATCGGTCATTAGCACACATCCATTTGTTTGGAGTTGTATTATGAGACTTCTCTGAAGTCTGAAATGTGAGATCCTTATTCTTGAGTTCTCAGAGATGAAACCAAGTAGGTAGGGTAGGTAGGCACAAGTAAGTGTCCAGGAGTAGTTCAGAGGCATGATCCTTTCAGGGGGCCAAGGGGGCTAAGGAAAGCTTTTGGGAAGACTGCTGGAGCAGATACAAGCTTCTTGCATGCAATCTTAACCACTTTTATTACTGTTGGCTTCTTTCAGAAAATATGGAAGAGTTGCACAAAACATCTGAGAAGCATAGCATGTCCGGCATTTCAACTGATCACCAGTTCTCAGATGCTGAGGAATCTGATGGGGAAGATGGAGACGATAACGATGATGATGATGAAGATGATGATGAATTTGATGACCAAGGAGATTTGACACCCAAAACAAGGTCAAGAAGCACCAGTCCTCAGCCTCCTAGGTTCTCCTCTCTGCCCGTCAATGTTGGCACTGTAGCCCATGGCGTCCCTTCAGATAGCTCTATGGGACATTCGTCATTGATCAGCTACTTGGTTACTCTACCGAGTATTCAGGTTACTCAGCTCATGACACCCAGTGACTCTTGTGAAGACACTCAGATGACAGAATATCAGAGGCTGTTCCAAAGCAAAAGCACAGACTCCGAACCGGACAAAGACAGGTTAGACATCCCAAGCTCCATGGACGAAGAGGCCATGTTGTCTTCAGAGCCAAGCTCCTCCCCAAGGGACTTCTCCCCCTCAAGCTACCGTTCCTCACCAGGGTATGATTCTTCTCCCTGCCACGATAATTCACCAAAGAGGTATCTGATACCCAAAGGAGATTTGTCACCCAGAAGACATTTATCACCTAGAAGAGATCTGTCACCCATGAGGCATCTGTCACCAAGAAAAGAAGCTGCATTGAGGAGAGAGATGTCCCAAGGGGATGCTTCACCAAGAAGGCACTTGTCCCCAAGGAGACCATTGTCTCCTGGAAAAGACATTACAGCAAGAAGAGACCTCTCTCCCAGAAGAGAGAGAAGATATATGACCACCATCAGAGCACCATCTCCCAGAAGGGCTTTATATCATAACCCTCCATTATCCATGGGACAGTATCTGCAAACAGAGCCAATTGTATTGGGGCCTCCTGTAAGTATAACCTGAGTTCTCTTCACCAGAACGTTGGTACCTCCTATAGCATAGTTATAAGACATTTATTATAATGTGGGTGTCTTGATAAAGGAGGCGTGAACCTATTATACAAATAGCAAGGAGACATTTGATCACACATCGTGTTGGTGACATGGCTGTGGCATTATTCCAAGTATAAAATTGTATCAAAGCAGGAGTGAACTTCCAGCTAGGAACAGGTGAAGCCTTCCAAATGTTTTGTACACTTAACTAATTATAGACATGAGCCAGAACCCTGAGGTGAAGCCCCAGGTATGACATGCTTATGTAGACAAACATGAAGACAGCAAATTGTTAGTGGTATGTACGCTTCAGCAGGTGAGGACTCTGATCCAGGCTTCATCCTTGACTTCCGAAATGATTCTTAAAATATTCTTATTACATTGTCCAATATGTGTACATGTGCAAATGGTCAGGACCTGGGAAAAGGCGGTGTTTCACTCTAGTAGCTCAGAAGGTAAAGACATAAAGGTTTCTGCATCTTTTTTCTGTTGGCATTGCTATTAGCACCTGATGTAGCTGCTAAGGGAGAATGCAGGCCAGAGAATGAGCTGTCAGAGAGCTCGGGAGAATATCTGAGGTTGCCACCTTTTATTTTTATTATAAAGTAAGTTAACCGCAGTAGTGGCCGTGGGCCACACTGAAACCACAGGTTTAGGGAAAAGCCACAATGAAGACCCCTGCTCTGCCTCATTGCACAATAGCCCAGTAGATCATGGCGTCTCTTTACATTGGGGTAGGATTGTCAGAAGGCAGGTAGAGAGCACAGAGGCATGCTGCCTTCTGAGTTTATTTGCTTTAAAAGTGGTTTTAGTTGCCAGATCTTTTTTCTGCTTCTACCCTCTTTGCTCTGTATCTTCTGTCTGTCATAGCATGGTCTTTCTCAGGCATAGAAGGCACCGCTAACTCCTAGCTCTGTCTGCTCCTGCCCTGTAGCCAGTCCCCTCCTCCCATTGCCTACCGCTATCTTGATTCATGAGCTTACGCTGCCATTCGCAAACTTCAGGAAATCTCCCAGGCTTCCTTGCAGTATCCTCATCATCCTTTATTCGTAAACCAGGTACAAAGTTCATCTTGATTTTGCAATCCTGCAGAGACATGCCCTACTGTCTGGAAATCACTGATTTCAAGCTAATAAATTAGCAAGCTAGGAAAAAGCAACCACCTCTCTGTAAGTTTCTATATCTTGTGCAGCCTAAGTCATTATATACTGAATAGGAAGCTGGAAATCCCTCTGGGGTGTCCTCAGATGATTTCTCTGATAGAGACATGGTAATGCTGGCAGGGTGCGTTAAACTAGTCCCGATCCCTCATTCATGAAGCTTTTGAGTCAGCTTTTTGCCAAGTATACCATAACTGGCCTATATAAATCGATGGAACTCATGCAGGTAACCATGTCATGAAAACAGAGCCATTGATTTAACATGCTTTAAACTCAGGCAGAGGAATTAATTAATTAATTAGAAGAATTAGTTAGAATAATTCATTTATTTTTGACCTCTGATTCACTACCAAGTTAATCAAGAAATGTAGTGCCAAACAAGAAAGTCAGTTTTATCAGTTACTGAGTTTTCCCTAATTTTTATGTGGTTTTGTTTTACTTTATTTTGTTCTTTTTTAAATCTCTGGACACTTCACAGAGCTCATCCTTTATCCCCCACAAATCCTTTGGCTTGCCACCCAGTCCAGTTATCTTTACAGAAAACAATGCCACCTGCTGCCTGTTCTTATAGGAGGGAGCAGACCCGGACTCAAGCAGGAGTCCTACCCTGAGTCCTCATTTTGTGTTGACTGGTTGCCTTTGGAGGGGCAGAGAGAACTGCATCTTTCTGTGATGGGTAAAAGAGACCTTCCTGGTCATAGAAAAATAGACCAGACCGTGCTCGGACAAGTGTCCCTCCTGACTGCTCTGTCGAATAAAGACTGTCCTCTCTCTAATAATGTAGGAAAGGAATATGACCAGCCATAGTCCCTTTCCACAGAAATTCTGTTCTGCTACCTTGTCGCTTTGCAAACCTTGATAGAAGCTTCATAGGACAATGACTGTTGTATGAAGGGACCCTGACCCAGGATGGCATAAGATATAATTGGTTTAGTCTGGACTTAGAGCCAGAGAGAAGGTTTAGACAGAGAAACACACACCACTAGGATTCCTCCCCTAACACCATCTGGTTCGTTTTAAGATAGAGAATAGGATTTAAAAGTGTGTGCATTTACTTCAGTCAGTCACCATTTTTGAGGACTGGAGCTGAAATATGGTTCAAAGAGGAAATAATATTACAGTTACAGCCTAATTTGCTTATGCATATCTGTCCCGGTGTGTAGATGAAGATTGTCTTTAGTAAAGCAGTGCTCAGGCTCTCCCTTGTCTGTGGGATCTTGGGTAGGTTGTCTTGCCTCATGGCCACTTGTGTAAAGCCGTCCACATCAGTCAGACATAGTCCTTACGTAGATATTGTCTGTCTCTAAAAGATGTTGCACAGCTGTAAGCAGCACATTTAGGATAGGTCCTTTCTCAGGTAAGGACTTCTGTTCATTTACTTTTAGCTGGTGCCAAAAGCATTAGGGTTCCTCTGCCTTAACTGCTGTTTAATTAAGACTTGCACACCATTTACAGGATTCTTCTTGAGTTCTGAAATGGACACATATCCCATCTTGCGAGATTCTGGTGATTCCAGGGATGCTAATTGGGCCATTTCATCTGTGTTGCAAAAAAAAAAAAAAACATTTTTGTGCAGTTTGGATAATAGCTGTAGCCCAGGCCACACAAATTCCAAGCATGGTAGACAATAGCAGGCATATGCATAATTTAGAGTTCCTGGGCCAGGCTCAAATCTAACTAGAACTAGGTGGATCCTTAATGGTAGGATTTGGTTTTTGAATCAGAGAGCTGAAGCATCCTTGAAATAAATTACTACAAATTTTAAGACAGCTTTCCTAAATTATTACCATATTTGATAAGCTTTAATCTATCTACCTTAACTTCTCATAGAAACAAGCAGTGAAGTCCATTATTAATGAATCCTAGCAATTAAATTTCTGACTAATTCACTAGAGCCAGATAATCTGGTGATCTAAGCTATGTTCTGCTACAAAAACAAGAATAACAAATAAAGTCTTCACTTCAGGATGAAAACCATGAAATCCAGAATTGTGACTTTAAATTTTAAATACTTTTACTTCATTAATTCCAAGAAGACATTCATGTTATAAAGTAATGCCAACAGAGAAATTCAACCATAATCATCTTTGATTCCCAGCTATGAAATTGAATATAAATGATGAACTGTTAAACACACATGATAATTACTGAGTACTTGCTTCCTTTCAGACACTGCCATTTCTATAAGGTCTAGCTTTGATCTCGGACTTGCAGAAATCTGCATTCTTCATAGGGCCTCGTCTTAGTCAGGATGTGTTCTTGTAGCCCATACCTTGCACACCAAGACCTCTCTCCTTGTAGTAGGTTCTCCCACTAGATTAGTGCTCAGCATAAAGGGACTTCTGAGTAGGGATGTATTCCTGCAGGCCAGACCTTGCACAGCAAAGGAACAGATTTGCGGTTTCTCAAAAACACCCTGCCTTCCTTTGTGTGAAAAGGTGTTTTCTATAGTGGGAAATATTTTTTTTATTGGATATTTTATTTACATTTCAGATGCCATCCCCTTTCCCCATTTTCCCTCCCTAGAAAACCCCTATCCTGTGCCCCCTTTTCCTTTTTGCTTTCATACAATTTTTTTAAAATGTTAATCAAAGGCTTTATAAGTATGGTAATGCTCAATCAGAAGTGTAACCCAATACCCAACCTAGATATATAAACTATCTTTGACTGGTGGAGACATGTGAACTTCTGCCTCCATGCCCCCTCTCTCTTTCTCTCATCTACTTCATCTTCTCCTCTCCTTACTCCATCTTTTCCTCTCGGTCCTCCTTCCCCCTTAGCTCCTCCTACATATCACCCTTCCTGTTAAAATAAAACTTTTCTCTCAAAATACAATTAGAGCATAATCATTCCTATTTGTAACAGTGAGGTACAAGATAGTCTTAATACCCAGTCCATCATTTTGTTGACTAACCAGAACCTCTGTCGTCTCTCTTGACTAAAACACTTAGTTTTGATCCTGGCTTTTTTCTTGGCTTTAGAATGAATGTCAGCTGAAAACCATCCACTCAGATCTTTTCTGTCAAAGTAAATAGCCAGGATTGGCTATGAGACTATAGGTCTTCAACCCCATCAGAAATCCAGAATGACTGAGTTAACTGAAGTTATGGGAAGCACTAAGCATAGCTTCTAAAACTTAGCCAATTTATAGAGACCACTGAACACCTGGACAGCCCCTATACTACCGAACATTGGAGCATCAAATCTTCAGCCTTCTGGCCCAAACTCATCGGACAGACCTTAGTGATGCAGAATTATTAAGGGCTGATTACTCTGTCTAGGCAGATATAATCAGTCGACTATCTTGCAAGTGTGTCCTTTTCTGGACAGTAATTTGTCTGTAGATGGAGAGAGGCAATTCTTGCCTAGTGACTGTCTCCGCACAACTGGAGTAACTCCAAGGATGCTCAATTTCTTCTTAGAATCCAAGACAGGAAGCTGTCAGGAGCAGACAGGTCTCTAATCAAAATGAACATTAATATAGAAATATTTATGACGTCAATTCTATGGATTTCTGACGTTTTGAAATCCAACTATCCAGTAAGGTAACCTGTACTGCTGTCTGTTATCTCCTCTCAGCTATTTCTAAATGAAATACAAGAAACACCCTAACAATAAACTCAAAGTCATGTATTTGCTATAGTCCTTTAACTCACAGGCTAACCATCCCAAATCAGTTAAAAAAAGTTAAAGAAGGACTGGGTCTAAGCCTCGTATTCCTAAATGTGTTATACAGGCACAATACCCATGAGAGTATCAATATTCATTTCACTTTCATATCAATAAGGAGCTCATACCAATGAAAACCTTAAATTTGAAATCCAAGTGAATTTTGTACCATTTAAGAAATTATAACTTCATCTTAATACTAATTATACAGATTTCTACCAATAGGTTATGGCTATGCCATAAATCCTAGCTAATCTTCCCTGTTCCAACAAAACCACTACTTTTCCCCAGAGAGACAGCCCAGTATTAACCACCTTAGTCCCCAAGCCTAGGTAATAGGGGCGCTGACTCTTCTTTAACTTCTTCAAGCTGATTATGGGTGTTGAGATATTAGAAGAGGGGTGGGGGGAAGAGTAAATTGATAAGCCTCTGACACTGTGTCTTCCCTCTATCCAGATGGAATTCCCGGACACTGGAGGTTTGAGCAGTTCTGCTCATTTTGCTTGATGAGTAGATACACCAAGGCTGTGTATTCTGCAATATACAATTCTCAGAACAAGTTTTAGTATCAAGAAAAAAATTTTTTTTTTCCTAGAGGGCTGACATTTTTTAAAGATGTTGGTTCTAACAACTTTTTTTTCCCTTTTTTGTAGTTGGTTATAATATTTACATTTCAAGTTTTATCCTCTTATCCCATTTCCTCCACCACCCAGGAACCCCTTCTCCCATCACCCCTCCTTGTGCTTCTATGAGGCTGTGCCCACACCTACCCCCCACCCCCACTACCCCCTATCACCCTCACATCCCCCCCCCCGATTTTGTGTTAGTTTTTCATGGGACCAAGAATCTCCTCTCCCACCTATGCCCAGCAAGGCCATCCTCCCCTACGTATAACGCTGGAGTCGTAGGTCCCTCCCTATGTGCTAGTGGGAAATATTTATAAAGCAATCCTCACTATACTGGCAGGGCACCGGCGGACAGGCCGGCCTGTTCTCAGCTGACCCAGAGCTCAGAAATCTCTTCAGCTGGCTCGCTAAGTTACCATGGTGGGCTCTGCCACACCAGCCCCATGCTTCCAAATTCCCATGGCTCTTTGGGGTTCACTTCTTGCAAACCCATGCTTTGCTACCGTACCTTTCTCTCTGGAAGCCAATGGAGTCCCAGAGTGAAGGAAAACCTACCACACAAACTTAGTCTAGAACCAACTGATAACACAATCGCTAGGCGCAGCAACTAGCATCCTAACTTGTAAGCCATTCTAAGTTAAAACCTCCAGTAGCGGATCCCAGTGAATCTGCCACCTGAACTGGAGGCCTCTGCTACCTCCATTTGGCCTCCATGATCATCTCCCACCCACTAGCCCAGTCTTCTCTCCTCTTCCAATGTCCCTTTCTCCAACCTGAAAGTCCTGCCTAATTACCCAGTGATTGGTTCCTGGAAATCTTTATTCATTAGAGAAACGTTGTCACCTGAGTACTAATTCATTCCTTGTCCCAGGCAGCCCCTCTTGGGGAACCGGAATTAGCAACAAAATAGAAACAGTACCTGGGCTATCCACAACAGTTTTCTAAAAGCCATTGCCATCTTCTTATTTCTACCTCAGGACTATCTTTCATTGCAGCCTAGTGCATAAATAGTTGATAATCCTGTTTCCTTTGAGTTTAAATCTCATCAATATTTACTAATCATCCTTTGTTTTGTTTTGTTATTTTCTTTGTTAGTTGTTTTCCTAGTGAATCCATTCTTTTTACTTGCTCTTATGAAGAAATAGCCATCACTTGATTTTATGCCTACCGGAAATGCACTGGTTGCTTTAGCATTTAGCACTTGAAAAACAAAAGGCTTCATTAAAGAATGGGAAAAAGATAGCTAAGGAAGCTATTAAATTTTGAGAAACTCTTTCTAGGTGCTAGGCATCCTGAGGGTGGGAGGGGGAAGGAGAGGGAGAGAAGGAACAGATCTAAACTCTGGGCTCTGTTTTCCTGTGTAGAATCTAAGAAGAGGATTACCTCAGGTTCCTTACTTCAGTCTCTATGGAGACCAAGAAGGTGCTTATGAACATCCCGGCTCCAGCCTTTTCCCTGAGGGTCCTGCTGACTATGTCTTCAGTCATCTTCCACTCCACTCTCAGCAGCAAGTACGAGCTCCTATCCCCATGGTGCCAGTTGGTGGGATCCAAATGGTTCACTCCTTGCCGCCCGCCCTTTCCGGTTTACATCCTCCACCCACATTGCCTCTGCCCACGGAGGGCTCTGAGGAGAAGAAAGGAGTGCCAGGGGAGGCCTTTACCAAGGCTCCCTACACCATTTCCAGGCGGCATGAAAAACAAGCCCCTCACGTGTTGCAGTCATCTGGTCTACCTAGTTCTCCCTCCTCCCCGCGGCTATTGATGAAACAGAGTACTTCAGAAGACAGCCTGAATTCCACAGAGAGAGAACAAGAGGAAAACATACAGACTTGTACAAAAGCCATCGCCTCACTCCGGATTGCAACAGAAGAGGCAGCTCTGCTTGGGGCTGACCAGCCCACATGGGTGCAGGAGTCCCCCCAGAAACCCTTGGAAAGTGCACACGTCAGCATTAGACACTTTAGCGGGCCTGAGCCAGGTCAGCCCTGTACCTCAGCCACCCACCCTGACTTGCATGATGGTGAAAAGGACACTTTTGGTACATCACAGACTGCTCACCCCACGTTTTACAGCAAGAGCAGTGTGGATGAGAATCAGGCGAACTTTCAGAGCAGCAAGGAACTATCTTTAAGCACAGAGGAAGGCAATGAACCTTCATCAGAAAAGAATCAGCTCCATTGATCTGCAACGCATGGATACATTCGTTTCCACATTTCTCCCCTTCCTTCTTTTTGTTTTTGTTTTTTCTAGGAATAGAAGTAAACGAGTTGATAGCATGCCTGTCCTAAGTTACAGTAGTTGGCTATTATAAATACTTTTGTTATTTTGAAAACAATGAGGTAAATTAACAAGTCATCTTGAGCCTGACCAAAACAAAATTTGAAATTAACCTATTGGGTCTGGTACTTTGAAAATTGTACAGATGTTTGTGCCTTTTCTTTACTTTGCTTATATTCTTATAAGCATTTTTTAGCAGTAATTTGTACATATTTTAGAATTTGTGTATCTGCTTTGTAATAAATGTAATCTCTTTCCTCTTTCGGGCACTTGGATCTACATGATGTAAACAAAGCAGCATCTATATATATGTGAGGTTGCACTAAAACATATTTTTATATGATAAAAAACTGAACAGCTTTTATGTACAGCTCTGATTCTGTAATACTAATATTTATTTTGTTTCATAAACTGTACATTTTTTCTTAATGTTGTGGATTGCTTTTCTATGTGAAGCATGGATTTAACTGTTGCGTAACTAGAACGGAAATGTCCATTGTAAGCAAGATATTTAAACTAGAATATCTTATTCTGCACTTATGCATTAGTTACAAAAACAGATAAAGAACGTATCAGTCGGTTCTTGTAAATTCTTTTTGTCTCTTGTTTGCCGGATTGACAATAACTTAAGTGCTGATTGTGATTTTAAATGGATAGTACCGTAAAGCATTAAAGTAAACAATGTGCTAATGTGAGTTTTTTCAAAGCTTTATAAATCAGTTATAAATAATATTAAAAGTATTTGGTCTTATGTGAACATGTTGATCTATATACTCATCTAAAAATATGGGAAAAACATTCCGCCCCATGTAAATATGTACAAGTGCATCACTGGTACAGTTTTCTGTTACTCGGTTGGACACGAGGTTGCCACAGACCTATGCTAGAGTGTCTTTAAAATTAAAGTGAGAAAGCACATGGACTGTGTAGAGCATGGTTATCGGCCGGCCCGGTGGCTTGGTAGGCAGTGCTGTGCGCTGCCCATGGAGAAGACCTGGGCTTAAAAATCTTGGTTCTTGCTGCACAGGATAGTGACTGGAACTAAGGCTGCACAGAGGGTTCGCACTTGGACTCGAGGGTTGGGTGTGGAAGTGGGGAAGGGGGATGGAGACCTGCTCCCCAGCTCTTCCCATCAGCCTATCCATATGGTTACAGGGTTACCATCAGCATTAGGAAATGTCACCTTACCCTTTTGTACAGGGAAAGAGTGTCACTCCTGGCTGTCTCAGGGGGAATGAAGAAGAGAAGCCTTCAAGAGAAAGCAGCTCTTGGGAGGAGGAAGTGATTTTGTATATGACCTTCAGAACGGCTTTTGATCAGTGTTGAAGGTGGGAAGAGCCTTTGCAGGTCCGGAAGAGTGGAGCAGAGGGAGGGGTACAGCAACATGTGCACACGCATGCACATGTACGTGCATGCACACACAATCTGGGTTATCTTTGTGCTATATAGTGGATTATAATTCTGTGAAACCAAGTTTGTATATTGAATTACATTAAGGAGTGTTCTTTAAAAAGAGAAATAAATATACAATTACATGCTTGAGGTGTCTAGTTATTGTGTGCCTGTGTTTTACATTTCACTTCTGATTTTGTTTCTTAGAGGACTTTGATGCTCTTAACCTATACTCTAATTTTAATTGCTAGGTTCTCTCTACTGAGGAACATCAACCACAGATGGTATCTAACCAAATGACAAGATAGTTATTGGTTTCCATCGGTCATCTGACTAGCCTAGATGGCAGGCAGTTTCTAGAATGTAGACCTGAGAAATGAAAAGGCTTGAGCTGGGGAAGCATCCACTTCGAGTAGAGGCACAGCTTTCCCTGTCACTACACAAACACATATGCAAATTAATTGCACTTGAGAAATCTCTTTTTGATGATGTTTCCAAGGTAAACAAAACCAAATCAGAAATGTACCATAAAACATTCACAGATCAAGGGGATTTTGAAGACCAGAATCTTCTTAGTAATAAAAGTGATTAAAATGACCATAAAATGTCAAAATCTCAGTATTTTTATTATAAACATTTCAAGTTGGTAAGTTTATACGTTACCTGTTTGGTTTATGAGTCAGACTGTCGTAATTCCTTTACAAGCATGAACTGAAGGTGAACAAACCTGACCAACTAAGAATCCCTGAATGATTTTGATTATGTAGGGAGAGTTTTGTCTTACTCCTCTGACATGCTGTGTGAGAGAGATGGAGAAAGCTTTTGCCCAATTTATCACATATGTGCTCCCTCATTCATTACCGAGCAGGGCGTGGGTGCCTGTTAGCAGCTGAGAAGGTGATAGGAATCTAGAGTGTGTGAGAATGTCCATTTTCCAGAAGCTCACATAAGTAGTGGAGATTTCTATGTGAGCAAATGTTAGAATTAAAAACTGCACTGGGGTGTTTTGTCAAAACCAAGATTTGTAATCAGGACTGTGCTTTTGCAAATAGCGAGAGGGAGACCCCCACGGCCTTAGAACACAGCCTAGAAATAATATGTTGACGAACTCAATGTATTTTTTCCTGAGCTGCAATGGAGCATCATTCTGTGTGCTGGGTGCACATTGAAGAGCAAAACCGATTCGTGACTTTCTGTCATCTTGTTTCAATGGGGTAGGAGGGGTAAGTTAGGGGGAAAATGAAGTGAGAAAGCACAAGTGTGATGACTCAGGATGTGTGAAGTTGTATTACACAGAAATCGAGCAAAGTGAAGCTGTTTCCGTGGGGAGCTGGTGGAGAGGTACACATCTAGGGCAGAGACCAGAATAAAGTCTTGTTTCCTAGTCCACTGTGTGCATCTGGAGAGCCAAACAAAACAAAAAGACTGGAGCAAGAAAGTAGCTTTTGGAGGGGGGGGGAGAGTTACATACTACATACCTATGCATATGTAAAGTTTAGAGGAGGTCATGAGGCAAGAGAAGAACAGAAATAATGTTTAATGTAAATACAGGGTCCTCATGTGTGAAGTGATCAAAACCTGTAAATTCAATTTTAAAATGCTGGGAGTGATAGTTGATAGTTTTAGTGCTGGGAAACTGGAGAAGGGAGGAATCCTAGGACCTCCTAGCCAGCCAAACTACTTTGTTTGGTGAGCTATCAACTATACAAAGAACTTTGAAAAAAAAAAAACATGTTGGGCAGCACTTTAAAAATGACAACCAAGGTTTACCTCTGGCCCCCTCATGCATGTGCACCAACATTTGTACCCACACATATACAAATACGTGTATAGATAATTTGTGTATGTATATGTGCACATACACATACAAATATGTATATATACATCTGCATATACTTGCATATATGTGTATTGTATGTACATGTATTTGTATGAGTATACACATAATTTTAAGGAGCAACACTATAATGATTTAACAACAGTACTTACTTAGAAACATTAAACTAACAATCTTTTTTTTCAAAACCTATAGACTGATGAATGTAGAAACAGAAATTATTGAAAAAGTAAGCTGCTAAAATTCTCTGACCAACTCTGCTCTTAAATTACAAATTGCTTGTCATCGTTGGCTCTCAATTTCTAGAGAAAACTGCTAAGGTTAAAAAAGTTCAGAAACACATAGGTTGTCTTCATGAATGGTAGCCAAAGCTATTAGTTTAGAACTGTTATCAAGTATGGCTGTGTTGCCTTTACCACAGATATTTTGTTTTCTCTGGAGCTGTTTGTCATTATAGAGACCAAAGTACCCACCAGTTTCTGACAGTAGAGAAACATGTTTGCCATGATTGATATGCAGTAATCAACCAGGTTTGGCTTTGTGGAAATACTCAAGAACATGACAAAATGATTTTATTTTCATTAAGTTATAACTAAATATTAACAAACAGAAGAAGCTATCTTCAATTTTCTAAAATTCACTGTGAGTAATCTTACTTATACATACTCATATCCATTACTTAGCTAAAACTAGGGTCACTTTCAGTTGTAAACACTGTGAAAATGAACCCAACTAGCAGATTTCCCCTATTTGTTAAGTGGTTATAAAGTATTTCAGAATCAGATGTAGTCCCTGATCTGTCTTTTCGTTCAACTAGAATTCTAACTTTGTTGTATTCTGTAAGCCAAATTTCATTAATATGGTTTGATGTGAATGAAATTTCATCCCAACACAAATACAAATAGAATGGCTAGTAACAATACTTATTGTTTCATTCATTCATTCATTCATTCATTCATTGCATTTGAGGACACAAACACAGGTGCCCTGGCACACATATGGAGGTCCGAGGAAAGAGCATAACTCACAGCAACCTGTTCCCTCTTTCCAAAGTATGGGTCCCGGGGATCCAACTTGGATCATCAGACTTGGTGGCAAGTGCCCTGTTTGCTGAACCATCTTTTTGGGCCGAAGTATATAATCCCTAGAAGATAGCCTATTTATTACTCCATTACAAATCATGTTAAAGAATAAAACATTTCTAAATAAAGACTTTTCTATAGAAATATTCAAAGATTTGTGGGATGATGGTTGGCAGGTTCTGGCTTCTAAGGAAACATGAAAAAGCTAAACAGTATTTTGACTAATTAAGAGAAGAAATGGTACAGACTGTCTAATATGACATTTCCAATGGGAACAAAGCTTGTGGGTTCCTGGATATTGGGCAGGCTTTCTGAGCTCATCGTAAGAAGGCATGGCAGCATGGGTGTGGAACCTTTTGCTCTGAGCAGTAGTTCTGCCAAAGAAAGCTGATAGAAATCTTTAGGCTCCTAAGCTCTGTTCAGTTACACAAAAGAGCCCAGTTCCAGGAAGGGCATGCATTATGGGCTGCATAAAGAAATCCTGCTCATCTCTCTTCTTCTTAAGTGTGTCTGCCTAGAGTTGTGTTCTGACTGCAGAATAACAAGGACTTCAAAGATATGAATATACATTGCTATGGTTTAAGTTTGATGGCAGTGCTAGGCACCAATACTCAAATTGTTATCCTCAAGACAGTTGATTGTGTCTGTAGCAACAATTACAAGTAGAGTACATGGTGCAGGGACCATAACACACTGATCAGGAACAACCCTCTGCAAAAACATTTTCAGTAATAATATGAACTAGTGGGTACTAATCTCACTTCAATCAGCCATTCTCCCACTTAATAGTCAGAAACTAAAGGAAGTAATTTTGTTTACCTGGCATGCCTAGTTAGTAAAAGTAAAGGCAGTTAGGTTTGGGTTTGGGTTTGGTTTTAACTATTTGAGTGTATGCATGATATGTATATGTGGCGTGCATACCAAAATATGCGTGTGGAGACTAGGTATCAATCAGATGAGAAAGTTCTCTCTGTCAATTTTACATGGGCTCTGGGGTGTAAAACTGAAGTCCTCTAACTTGAACAACAGGCATCTTTACATGTTGAGCCACCTTCTGGCCCTGGGTTGTTAATTTTTAAAGCATGAGGGACCAATAAAACCTTCAACAGTGATGAGTTCATTGCATGTTTGCACTTTCCAAACAGAAAAATACCCTTTGGCCACACATGGCTGGTAAGCACTTGGAGCACTCTGTGTACAAGTGAGGGATTCAAATCTTAATTTGTTTCCAATTATATTTAGCTTAAACTTTGGCAGCCATGTGGTTAGTGGCTCCTGAAATTGGACAGCCATCTGTGGAAGATACATGTCACTCTTACTGAAGAATGTGACACAAGATCCTAGTGACATGTCTCTAGGAGTATGCATTCACTTGACAAAACCTGAGCACTTGTCACATGCCAACTCTATTCTTGGTGCTGAGGAAATAATGATGGGCTACAACAAACCAAGCATCTCTCACAGAACATGTATGTACCCAGTACCCTGCACTAAGTGTTCAGGTAGGGATTTGCATCATGCTGATGGCTCTGTGTTCAGTTGAGTTTTGAACATTGGAAATCATGCTAGTAGCCAAAGTATATTCTTACAAAGAGACAAAACTTGCTAATGTTACAATGGAAAATATAATCTCCAGACTAATATGGACCCTTTCAGTCTGCCCCAGTAAAAATGTGCCTGCCCCTCTACAGACCAAAAGGAAAGGGCTGGGACTGGACTCCAAGAAGGACTCAGATTTCTATGTAAATCTGAGTCGTGGGGAATGCACACATGGATGTTCCTATATGGATATTTATTGTTTTAGGTATGACAGGTGTTATTTACTTCTGATAATCTTCATCAAGTGGATATCATAGTTAGCATTTCCCTGACTAGTAAATCACCGGAAGAAAAGAAATACAAATTGTAGAGTATGACAGACTAAGTTTTAGGTCCAACTTGGTCTGACTCCAGAACCATGCACTCTGTAACGGGGTTTCTTTGGTGTTGATTTGTACCTGCAAGCAAGGAACAAAGGAGGTTCCTCATTTATTAATCCACCCCTCCATTCAAACATACTTATCAGCTCTATTCTGTGCTCCGCCGTTAAGTAGACAAAATGGGATGGGGACAAGAGACGGCAAGGAATGCATCGCAAGGCTTTAGTAAGGGAATCGTAAAGTGGGCATGGGTATGAGGCAAGTCAGTCTGAAGGAAGAAAAGGGACTTCCCACCTCACTGAAGGTGCTGGGGAGGAGCAAGGTTTCTAGGGATGTGGAGATAGTTACCAGGTGTAGCAGAATGTGAACAAGACAACAAGCCCAGGGAAGCCCCTGGAATGATCACATAACAAGAGAGAATAGAACATGTGAGGTGTGGGACATAATAAGACAAATTTTAGCTGGAAGTTGAGACTGAGATGAGAAGTTGCCTAACTGTGAGCTCTTCCTGTCACTTTAAATCATTTGTGGCTGATATGTACAGTTGGACTTGATTCCTGTGCAAATTTATGCAAGTTGCATATATAATTTTAGTTATAAATCCTATATCAATATAAGGAATATGAATGCAATAAATAAAGTTTATACCTATATCTATTAAGTTAATTTATTGAAGACATAATAAGAGCTAGTTCCAAAATGCCATTGAATTATGTGTTGTACATATAGAATATACGAATAAAAGTTAAAGTGAAATTGGTTCTGTCTGCCAAGTGGCTTTGACTGCCCCTAATTTCACTTTAAATAAAGTACAGTTGGAACTTAGGGGTTTGGACAGCTACGCTTCAGCTTCCTGACCGCCTGGCTGTGTCTCCAGCCACAGACTCCAACAGAAAGGAAAGCTAGTACAGATATGCCATGTTGAGCAAGATGCTAAGTGTAAACTGAAGTGAAAGGCCTTTAAGTGGTATGCATCAAATTTTTGATTTATTTTACTTTTTAACTGACCAGCCATTAGCTCAGATTCCAATGTTGAGATGACTTTTTCCATTCCCTCAATAGTTTCTGGAGTACAGGTCAGCAGGAGCAAGCCACAGCTAACAACAAGGTAGTTACAAAGCAAAGGCAAAGTACATAGCATTCACAATCATTTGTTTCTCTCTCAAGACTGAAGTCCAGTCTAAATAGATTTCATACATAAAAATAATGTCTCTGCCTTACCTTCCTGGACAATAACAGTAACAAAACAAAAGCAAAAAAACTGGAAGGGAAATTCCAAAATGAATGCTTACTAACAGTTTTAGCCTTAACCAGCTTAGGTCTCTGTGTTAATCATCTCCCCAGGCTGGAGATGGGGAGGAGAGATTAACCAGCTGCACCTTAATTTTAAAATGAAATCATTGCCACAGAAACCTCCTTTTCACATTCCTTAACCATGAGCAAGGCCTCAAAATTAAAATAACTATTCTGAGGTCGACCAGTTACCATAAACACCAATATAAACAATGCTGCTGTGGGGGGAAAGATGGCAAGAATGAGCAGGAACAGTACTCTGAAATGCTAATTTATTGATTTCCAAATTTACACCAAGAATGCTCCTTCACACCCTTCCTCCCCTTACTCTAAGCCTTCTAATACTTTGGGTCAGGACATTGACACTAAGCCTACTAGCATCCTTTCTTTTTCAACCAAAATTTCATAAACATACCCTTTGTTATTTCTTTGGTTGTTTTAAATCAAATGTCAAAACTCTCCAGGAGAGATATTGAAGACCATAGGTTGAGGTCACAGCTGTGTCTTCCAAATGATTCTATTTGATCTCTCTCCTCAAATGTGGCCTGCTTTGAGATCTTTGGGCCTACAGTTCTAGAGATGTCCCTGATAAGGTGTCAAACAGCCAAAGACGCTTTTGAGAATATTTATAAGGTGTGGAACATGGCTCACTCAGGGGCCTATGCTTTTAGGAAGAACACATAAGGTTACTGCCCTTGATTCTACTGGATATGATTTCTTTTGCTTGTGTTGGATACCTACTGGCTTTTCAAGGGGCATTTGTTCCAAGTAGAACCTCTCTGGTTCTTATCTTTGTGGCAATCTGCCATTTGTTGATAACTGAAGAACACACCTTTGGCTATTTTTTTTTTTTTAAATATCAATGTACCTGAAAAGCTTTCTTTTTATTTCAGATAAAACTTCCTGATGAGCCCTGAGCATGCCCACAGCATCCTCCTCACTCGCGCCTATAATTTTAACCTTTTAAAATGTGCTTCATGATCTCAAGCTAAGCAAACACCAATGTCGATTGACCAAATTTTGACTTTATGCAGTACCTGCTCAGGAATGTGCTCACCCCTGAAATGCTTTCCATTAGGAATATGTGTAAGTCGCCTGAATGAAACTCTCATCCTTTCTTTGTTCAGGAAGGGCTTTACTCTGGAGTTCATTCCTATGCTCCCCTAACCTTTTTCAAGTAATAATTCTTTTTTTCCAGCATTTACACTGTGTTATATTATGCTTTTAACTTGATATCTGCCCAGGAATGATAACTGAAAGCATAAGAATGGTCTCAGCCACTTTCCATCTCTCTGGCAGCCATCAACAATCAAACTTGATGTCTTTCTCTAGAACAGTGTTTCTCAACCTTCCTAATGCTGGGACCCTTTAATAGAGTTCCTCGTGTTGTGGTGACCCCCAACCATAAAATTATTTCATTGTCACTTCATAACTGTAATTTTGCCACTGTTATTAATTGCAATATAAATATTTGATATGCAGAATATTTGATATGCAACCACCAAAGGGGTCATGGCCCAGGGTTGAGAACCACTGATCTAGAGGGAACATTGTGTGATGTCAGTGAGCAGAGTTTTGGAACTAGAAGCTGTGGATTCAAACCTAAGCTCCAGTATATCGTAGCTGGTGGCCTTGATACAAGAGAATGTTTTCTTTTCTTTTCTTTTTTTTTTTTTTTGAAAAAAATCTTTATTGAATATTTTATTTACATTTCAGATACCACCCCCTTTTCCCATTTCCCCTCCCTAGAAAACCCCTATCCCACCTCAACTTCTCCTTTTTGCTTTTATACTATTTTTTAAATGTTAATCAAAGGCTTTATAAGTTTGGTAATGCTCAATATCAATCAGAAGTGTAACTCAATACCCAACCTAGATATACCAACTATCTTTGACTGGGGGGGGACACGAAAACATCTACCTCAGTGTCCCCCCTCACTTGTCACCTAGCTTCTCCTTTCTTTCTCCTCCTCTCCTTATGCCTTATCTTCCTCTCCTTACTCCTCCCACCTTAGCTTCTTCTACATATCACCGTTCCTGTTAAAATAAAACTTTTTTCTTAGAATACAATTAGAGCATAACTATATCAACTTGTATCAGTAAGGTACAAGATAGACCTAATATCCAGTCCATCATTTTGTTGACTAAACAGAACCTCCTAACTAAAAGACTGTCCCTCCTAACTAGAAGACTTAATTCTGAACCTGGCTTTCTTTCTTGACTTTAGAATGAATGTCAGCTGAAAACCATCCTCTCAAACCTTTTCTCTCAAAGTAAATAGCCTGGATTGGCTATGAGACTATAAATCTTCAAACCCATCAGAAATCCAGAATGACTGAGTTAACTGAAATTATGGGAAGCACCAAGCATAGCTTCTAAAACTTAGCCAAAATATAGAGACCACTGAGCACCTGGACAGTCCCTATACTACAAAACATTGGAGCATTCAATCTTCAGCCTTCTGGCCCAGTATCATCTGACAGACCAAGTGATGCAGAGTTATTAAGGGCTGTTACTCTGTCTTAGCAGACATAATCAGTTGAATATTACGCAGGTATGTCCTTTTCTGGACAGTGATTTGTCTGTAGATGAAAAGAGGCAATTCTTGTCTAGTGGCTGTCTCACCACAACTGGAGTAACTCCAAAGATGCTCAGTTTCTTCTTAGAATCCAAGACAGGAAGCTGTCAGGAGCAGACAGGTCTCTAACCAAAATAGACATTAATACAGAGATGTTTGTAATGTCAATTCTGTGGACTTCTGATGTTTTGAAAACCAATTATCTATGTAAGGCAATCTGGACTATTGTTTGTTAACTCCTCTCAGCTAAATAAAATATAGAAAACAACCTAACAATAAACTCAGAGCCATGAATTTGCTATAGGCCCTTAACTCACAGGCTAACCATCCCAAATCAGTTTAAAAACTTAAAGAAGGACTGGGTCTAAGCCTTGTATTCCTAAATGTGTTATATAGGCACAATGCCTATGAAAGTAACAATATTAATCTCACTTTATATCAATAAGAAGCTCGTATCAATGAAAACCTTAAATTAGAAATCAAAATAAATTTTGTACTATTTAAGAAATTATAACTTCATCTTAATAACAATTATACTAATTTCTACCAATAGGTTATGGCTATGCAATAAATCCTAGCTAATCCTTCTTGTTCCAACAAAACCACTACTTTTCCATAGAAAGATTGCCCAATATTAACCACTTCAGTCCCCAAGCCCAGGGAATAGGGGCGCTGACTCTTCTTTAACTTCTTCAAGCTGATTATGGGTGTTGAAATATTAGAAAAGGGACAAGGGGAAGAGTAAATTGATAAGTCTCATCTGTGTCTTCACTGCATCCAGCTGGAATTCCAGGACATCAGAGGTTCGAGGAGGTCTGCTCAGCTCACTTGATGAGTAGATACACCAAGGCTGTGTATTCTGCAATATACAATTCTCAAAACAAATTTTAGTATCAAGATAATTTTTTTGTTTGAATTCTGTAATCTAGTCTTCTGGCGGCCTGCCTCTGTCATGTCTAATCCATGTAATTCTGGGAGTTTCTATGAGGGTGTACTCCCACCATCCTCCCATTTTCACCTCCCTGCTCTCAAATTCCCCAGCACTAGGGAATCCAAACTTTCAGGCAACAAGGCCCTCTACTTCCACTGATGCCTAACCCTTTACACCATCCCCCCCTCCAATTACTATGAGGGTATGCTCCCACCATCCTCTCATTCCCACCTCCCTGCTCTTGAAATTCCCTAACACTAGGAAATTCAAACTTTCAGGCACAAAGGCCCTCCACTTCCACTTATTCTTGGCAAGGACATCCTCAACTACCTATACAGGTGGCGCCATGAGTCCTTCCCTTTGTGTTCTCTGACTGGAGATTTTAGAATGGCTACTCCAGCTTGTTTCTTAGGACCATTTGCTTGAAAATTTGTTTTCCAGTCTTTTACTCTAAGATAGAGTCTGTCTTTGTCACTGAGGCGGATTTTCTGTATGCAGCAAAATGCTGGGCCTTGTTTATGGATCCAGTCCACTAGCTTATGTGTTTTAATTGGGGGATTGAGTCCATTTATGTTAAGGAACAGTGATTGTTGCTTCTTGTTATTTTTGTTGTAAGAAGTGAAATTATCTTTATGTGGCTATCTTCTTTTGGATTTGTTGGAAGAGGATTACTTTTTTGCTCTTCCTAGGGTATAATTTCCCTCCTTGTATTGAAGCTTTCCTGCTATTATCCATTGTAATGTTCGGTTTGTGGAAAGATATTGTATAAATTTGGTTTTGTCATGGAATATCTTGGTTTCTCCATCTATGATAATTGAGAGTTTTGCTGGGTATAGTAGCCTGGGCTGGCATTTGTGTTCTCTAAGGGTCTGTATGACATCTGTCCAGCATCTTCTAGCTTTTATAGTATCTGGTGAGAAGCCTGGTGTAATTCTGATAGGTCTGCCTTTATATGTTACTTGGCCTTTTTCCTCTTACTGCATTTAATATTCTTTCTTTGTTTTGTGCACTTGGTGTTTTGATTATTATATGACAGGAGGTATTTCTTTTCTGGTCTAGTCTATTTGGCATTCTATAGGCTGCTTGTATGTTTATGGGCATTTCGTTCTTTAGATTAGGGATGTTTTCTTCTATAATTTTGTTGAAGATATTTATTGACCCTTTAAGTTGGGAATCTTCACTCTCATCTATACCTATTATCCTTAGGTTTGGTCTCCTCATTGTGTCCTGGATATTTTGTGTTAAGAAGTTTTTGCATTTTGCATTTTCATTGACACTTGTGTCAATATTTTCTATGGTATCTTCTGCACCTGAAATTCTCTCTTCTATCTCTTGTATTCTGTTGGTGATGCTTGTGTTTATAACTCCTGATTTTTCCCTAGGTTTTCTATTTCCAGGGTAGTCTCCCTTTGTGATTTCTTGATTGTTTCTACTTCCATTTTTATGTCCTGAATGGTTTTGTTCAATTCCTTCACCTGTTTGGTTGTGTTCTCTTGTAATTCCTTAAGAGATTTTTGTGTTTCCACGTTAAGGGCTTCTATCTGTCTACCTGTGTTCTCCTCAAATTCTTTGAGAGTGTTATTTATGTCCTTCTTAAAGTCCTCTATCATTATCATTAGAAGAGATTTTAAATCTGAATCTTGCTTTCCTAGTACTATGGGGAATTCAGGACTTTCTTGTGTGGGAGAACTAGGTTCTAATGATGCCAAGTACCCTGGGTTACTGATGCTTATGTTCTTGCACTCGCCTTTTGCCATCTGGATCTCCTTAGTGCTACCTGCCTTATCTCTGACCGGAGCCTGTCTTTCCTATTATCTTGGTTTTATCAAAACTGTGTGGGGTGGGTGTTGCTACTGGGCTAAGAGCTGAGGTCCAAAATCTGCTCAGACCAGGAGTGACTTCCTGGGTCTTTGTGGGTCCCAGTTACTCCCTGTTTGGGGCAGGGGTTGCTGTTTGCTTACCTAAGATAATGCCAGGTTGACAGCACCTGGGAGCCCTGCTTCCTCTGGATTCTTGGAGATTGGGGGCAGAGCTGCAGCCCGGGATCTGCTCAGTGCTCAGGCCCAGACTGGAAGGAACCAGTGCTCTGGGCCAGGAGTGACTTCCTGGGTCCTTGTGGGTCCCACTTACTCCCTGTTTGGGGCAGGTGTTGCTTTCTCCTTACCTAATATAATGCCAGGGTGAGAGCACCTGGGAGCCCTGCTTCCTCTGGATTTTTAGAGATTGGGGGCAGAGCTTCTACCTGGGATCTGCCAAGAGAATGTTTTCTATTAGAACAAATGACCCAGACACTAAAGGCTTGTTCCACAACTGTGTGTTATCCACACAAAAATAGTGTTCTAGGTCTACAAGTATTAAGAAGATCAATATGAACAATCCCATCAGCTAGATGGTATTGACAATCACCCTGGAAACATAAATCTACGTGTGTTTGTGAAGTTCTTTCCAGAAAGATTTATAGGAGGGGAAATTAGTGATTATCATCAGATGAGTTGGGATCATGGACTGAAAGAGGAGAAATTAAGCTGAGTACCAGCATTCATCTCTCCCTGCTTCCTGACTACTGACATCATGTGACTAGCTATCTTATGTTCCTATCATTGTCCCTTTGCACCACAGTGGACTGCATTCCCTTCTACTGTAAGCTAAAATACGACCCCCTTAAGTTGCTTTGTAGGTGTCTCTTGTCACAGCAAGAAAACAAGTAATTAGGGTAGTTATTTCCTTGCCCGTAATTGATGATTTGGCCCCACTGAATGTTTTATTTATGTAACTAATAAACCAAGAATTCTTTTACATTTTTATAGACAGAATCTTCCTTTGTATCACTAGCTGACCTAGAACTTGCTTTGTAGACCAGGCTGACCTTGATCTCACAGACATCTACCTCCCAAGCACTAGGATTAAAAGTATGTGCCACCATGCCCAGCCCACCAGTTTTCACATTTTAAAATGGCAGATTTTAGATAGAAGGCAAGGAGACACTTTCCTAATAGTATTTTAATTGTACTTTTTGGCTCCTCAAAAACCTAAGCTACTTACTATTTGAAATTTTACACTAAATCGCTTAATTCTTCAGTGACCCATATTCCATCCACCTCATGGCTCTCCTCTCTTCACAGGAACTGGTTAGGGTCTAGATGCATATTCATAGCAGGCACATTGAGTTTTATAGAAAACACAAAATATCTTATCATATGTTTTTTTGACCCATGTCTCATATCAATTTTAGCATGTTCTGATAGAACTCAGCTGGACAGAGCCATTCCCAAGGGAAGCTGGGAAATGGAGCCCAATACTGACAAAAAGGGAAATTGAAAGGATGAAGGAGCAGTTACCTAGTCTTTGCCATGGAAGATCTATTACCTGCTCCATGTCTCCCTTTGAATCCACATAAAATAAGACTAATAAATAGGTTTTTAAAGAGAGTGGAATGAGTTGTGTGTGTCTTCTACTTAGCACTGGAAGGTAGTGCATGGTCTCTGTGTGTGTTTTCAATGGTTTCTAACTGCTGTCAGACTAGACATGCAGACACTGCCGTCACCCACTCTTCTTATTCATGGCCAATCACAACATTCTATTAGTGTGCCACCTAAAAGCCTTCAAATCTAACCTGCGCCTCTCCCCTTTGTTGTCATTTTGTGGTCAAGAACACAATAATGGAAAGAAGACTTCTGGTTTTTGGCTCACAGTGTGAGGGTATAAACCCCAAAGCAGAGGGAGAAGGCATGGCACTAGGATGATCTGCCGATGTGCCAGGAATAGTATGAGGCTCCTTGCTCCTATCTTGGTAGATCAGAAAGCAGACACTGGACATGGAACAGGTCATACTGTAAACCTAAAGCCTCCCCTACATCTTCCATGAGGCCCTATAACCCAAAGGTTTTATAACATCCCCTAAAGAGTGCCAACTTGAGGCCAAGCAGTCAGTGGAGAACATGGTGCCTCCAGATTATAGCACAACACTCTCTCTCTCCAGTCCCTGCCATGATTTAGGTGTGGTAAGGTGAACAGACCAAGAGATGCCACTGGACATTGTTTCCACAATCCTAAAAGGAAAGAATGCTGGCTATCCCATGATGTCTCCACAGGCATCAAGGATTGTTATGCAAAGGGAACAGGTATGTATGTGAGGGGAGGGGAGCATGGGCAATCTCTGTAGTGGATTTTTTGGCAGTGAAATGAATCAGGCAGGCTAAAGAGGCTTAGAGTTAGCTAGTGTGAACAATCTCACCAGACTCTGAAGTAAGAGGGCTGCTGCTGCTATTCTGGTACCTGCCCAGAGGTAATTAATGTGTGCACAGAGTTGTTTGGAGCTAGGTATGTGAGGAAGCTAGAGATCTAAAGTAAACTATTTGGTCTACATTCAGAAATGCATGCTAGCAGGCCATGGCTGGCTGACTCCCAACATGGTCTTGTTTTCAGATGACACCAAGTAAATGCTGACATGGCCCTATAAAACAGGACAACCACTCTCTCTTGACTGAGCATCTTATAGCAGCCTTACCCCTCTTAGCTTTTAGGAATAAGCTTCTCTCCTAGAAACAGAATACACTTTTGAGATCCAACATTTGATTGAGCCTCTGGCCAGCTTCAAACTTTCTAAGTTCTCCCAATGCCCACGGCATGGGGTTGTTGTGAAGACCCAGATCCTCCTGTGACTGCAGAGCCTTTTCCTAGCTCTACACTGTTCTACCACTCTAGTCCAGAAAACTTGACTCTTCCAGCAGAACTGGGCCTTTGCCCCTGCTATGTTTAAAGGCCCAGGTCGTTCTCTGTGTTCTCCCTGTGGCTTCTCTCCTTCTGTATTCACACGTGGTGTACATCTGAGCCCAAGTTCACTTCCTCAGCCACTTTTCACAACTCTTGTCTCAATACTGTGTGTTCACTGCTCAGGGCTTAAGTGATGAAGCTGAAAATCAATCAAGGTCTGGCTGTGTGAGTTTCAATGCCTGCTCATCATTTCTGAATGGCTTTGAGTCCTTTTGTGTTCCTAAAATTAATTTCATTTCCCAAGGCATGGGAATGACATTAAGAACATTCTCTTTGACTTGCTATAAGAGTTTGCTATGAAGATACATAATTTTTAAACAGTTTCTAAATGTTATGTTAAACTTTCAAATTCTTTTGTCACAGTTGTACGTATTTTCCTATGTATGTACATGCATGCAAGTGTGCACATGCAAAAGCCAGTTCCCACCTGGATGGAGTCAGTTCACTATTCTGTGGGTTCCAGTGATGGAACCCGGATCCTCTGGCTTGTCAGAACATTCTTAAACTGTATATACCACCCCACTAGCCTAACCTAAGAGTTCTTTAGAACTCAGAACTTCAGCTGAATTCAGCCGGGAATCTAACTGAGGAAATTTTCACATCACCAATTAGGAGAATAGCCTAATTATTATCCATTGCTTCAGGAAGTTAATATAAGCTGATTATTAATTTCAGAGTTTGCTTACCATGCTTACTATAGCATATACCATCACCCTTTGTATTAGCTATGAGTATGTTACATATGAGTAACATAATACATAAAAAATATTAAAAGTAATCTATGATGGCAGCAGATTCAAAATGTATTACCTGGCCTTTTGTTCCTTATGCAGGGAAAATTTCATTTTAATTGCTGGATTTTTTAAAGTTAATTGTATAATAGCTCAGCTATACTAAAGCACACACACTGTACTGACTGTGTAGATTGAGGACTACATGCCGCAGGGTAGGGTGCATGTGAAGCAAACATGCAAGGACTGACATCTGAGGAAGACCTGGTAGCAAAAGCATCTTTCCCTAATGCACCAACCATGGGAAACAACAGAAATCGTGTGAGTTTTGTGAGAACCCCTCCTGTTGCATGACTGTAGCAATGCTTTACTGCAATGTGGACTCGCAGACAAGGCAGACACAGCACAGCCAAGGGCAAGCGTCCAGCATCAAAGTGACTGGAGTCTGCTGACTATGTCTGCAGCAAAGGAAAGTTCATTCTTGGCTTTGACAGGAAAAAGCAATTTCTGGTATGTGCTTGGCTCTTACCACTCGTGAATACCTTCTGCAGAGACACATATATGGCTTCCTAGGAAGCCCGACTTATCATTGAGACCTAGGTGCAAAACCTCCATGACCTCCATTTCCCAAACAACCTCAAACAGAGCATAAGAAGGTGGCAGCCGTCCTGGGGCAGAAGCCATTCCTACTGTTGGTAAACTTCTCCAGAGCCGTCCGAGGCTCTTTCCTCTGTCAGGAGTTCTTTATGCAGTGAAACAGCACTCTGCTGTAGTGTTTCATTCGCAAGCTAGTTCTCTGCCTTCTCTTCTCCTTTCTCTAGAATGACCTGCTTTGGTCAGATAACTGATAGGTTACTTCTAACATTTGCTAGATATTTAGGAGTCCTTTGTTCAGTAATAGTACAGTGGATATGTGGAAGGCAAAAACCCAGTTCCAAGGGAATTTTGTACTATTAAATATTAAATTTTTAATTTATTATATAAATAAATATTATTTATATAATATAAATATATTATTCATTTCATATTTTATTATATAATTATATATAATGATATATATTTACTATATATTAAATAAACATTTAAACATTACGTAAATATGATCAAAATAAATATTTATTTAATATTAAATACTGATAATTTCTATCAATGTTTTAAAATCAACTAAGTCAATATAATTAAATTATGAGGCCTTCAAAATTATTTAGGGGAAAGAGTTTTTGTTTATCAGTCAGTAGTACTTAACCATCCTATAATAGTAATTTATAGCTAGTGCTAATAGCAAGTACCATGCCATTTACCACTGAAAGTTTTGCCACAACTATAAAAATATATATATATATATATATATATAACAAAGAATGAGCAGGTTGAGTTGTTTTGTTTCAAAAGAGTGGGGCCTGTAGACACATAAACCTTTATCTACTTGCTAAAAATGTTTCTTTGGGACTTGCTACGTGCACAGAGCAAGGTTTTAGATAGTGGAGAGATAGCAGCAAACAGGATGTTTGAGGCTTACCTTTGAAGATGTGTATCTCAGAGAGGTAACAGACAAATAAAGGGGCAGTTCTTCATGTGAGTCCAGAGACTAGTGCAAACATGGCTGAAGCTGTGTTCTTTTAGCATGAACCTCTCTCTGGTGAAGCTTTGGTAGATCAAAAATTGAAGATCAGGAGACTCCATTCTGATGAGGGAACCTGTGTCCATACAACACACATAGGCAACAGTAGTCTTTTCTTGAGCCAGGAAGAAGTAGTCCTTCCTTGAGCCAGGAAGGAAAAAGATTGGGAGGGACTAGGGTGGCTGCTTTCTGTAGCTGCCCTCCCTTAAGTAGTGCCTCAATCTAATGCCCTCAATGAACTTTCTCCCCTTCACTGCCTCCTAAATGTTCATTACCATCTGCCAACACCACCATGCTTACAAACAAGCCTCAAATACAGAAACTTTTGGAGGAAACATGAGAAAAGATAGCAGGAGATGAATGGGACCAGTGGAGATGGGAAGTGGACAACTGCATCCTTGGACTCAGATTCCCTTAGTGTTCACAAGCTGCTCAGTTAGCCTCCTTTCTGCCATTTAAGAGTAAATTCACTATAGTATGGTTCTTAATCTCTCATACATCAGCAGCATGCATTTCTGTATGTAAAAGATCATTTTACCTGTTGCTTTGACTATGCAACAGCATACCTGCGTTTTCTCAGACTTCATGGTAAATGTTTCCATGCTGGTGTTTTAAATGAGATAAATGTTTAAATCCACGGACTGAGAGAAGCAGATTGCAGTTCCTAGAGGAGGTGGGCCAGTACGATCGGCAGGAAAAGTCCAGCTCCTTCCCTGAGAGATTTCTTCCTGTCTGAAGGCTTAGAACTGGGAGGTGAGATTTCTGCCTGTCTTTGGACTCAGGTGGAGACATGGGCTTTTCCTGCACAACTAGATCACGGCAGGGAAATTCTCCATTAGTTTTCCTCTCCCGGGTCTCCAGTGTGCTGCTTTACCCTGAACCCACCAGATCCTTGGACTTAACTAGTCTTCAAAAACTCATGATCCATTTGCCTAACATTAGTCTCCTTCAAGAAACATATCCCATTGCTTCTGCTACTTGGAGGAACTCTGACAAATCAACCTTATCTAATCACAGAACTTAAGGAAAACTGGGCATCAATCCAGTTTTTTATCCAAACTGCAGTCTTGATTACACTTCTGCTATATTACTAATGCCCTTGGTCACATGGATTCCTCTGCCAGAGTGGTGTCTCACCTACAGTCACATAAGGTAGCTAACATTCATGTCTCTTCTGTATTCTTTCATCACCGTTAAATACTTCTCTTAGGCACCTCAGGAAAGTGTTCAGGATGTAAAGCTGAGTGGAGGGACTAGCTGGTCAATGGAAAGGTTCCCATAATGAGTGAGTTCTGGGAATGCAGGAAGAAAGCCAAGCTGCTACCCAGCTTTTCTTCCATTTTAAAGCATTCCTGAAACCAACACACATTCAATGCACATTCCAAAGAGATGAAGAAGCACAATGCCTTCGCCCATCATCCCAACGCCTGTATAGTCCGGCAAGAATATGATTGCTTCATGTCTTTATGTTTCCTTCCTGACTCATGAATGGGTGCACTTTCTACACAGAAGTTCTCATCGCATGCCTGATTTACCTTTTCATTTCTGCTCTTAGTTCTGAAGACCTCCACCTTTCTGGCTATCCTGTGTGGAACTCTTCATGTTTCCTTCTTCTTTGGGGCTGCTTACACAGGCACATGCACACACTCCTTCCCACAACACCTTTCCCGCAGAGGAACTCTCAAGCAAGCAAAACTCTCAGAATGCAAGCATCAGTATTCTTATTACCATCCGTCGCCTTATTGCTTATCTCCTGCCTTGCTCCAGGGTGAAAATGTATTTCAAGTCTCATAAAGAGACGTGATCAATAATTTATTGCGTGATCAATAATGGTTCGTGGGATTCACTACTGTGCTGTCAAATCTACTGCTGTATTTTTATGCAGACTACTAAGCACAGTTTGACTTACTGTCCTACTAGGTACATTGCTGCTATGAATTAAGCCCTAAAGAGTGGTAGCTTAGTCTGTACTGTAAGCTTACCTGTACAACCACACAATACCCAATGCCAAATTCACAAAGGAATCTGAGCTTTCCAAGTTCCCAAACACTGATGGAGGATTTCAGTGAATGGTGACACTTTAAGGACAGCTTCCTGTCTGCTCAGTGAGGGCTGCCATATTTTATATCTAGAGTGGAATTCCAACGTCTATCTAAAAACTTTAAGCATTGCTTCCTTATCTCTGAAAGCACAGGGGCCGTAGAAACAGCACTTCCTGAGCTGCATGAATAGCTGCACAGCTAATATGATTTATTTAAGACATCTCCTGCTAGAGCTTATGCATCACTAAATTCCCAGGCAGTCTGCAATGCCTGTGATCTCTCTTTTTCGGAACCTTTAAGGTCTTCAGTGAACTCACCGGGGAGATGGGAAGTTTTTGGTATGTGCAGTCGATGCCTGGACCTTTGATTACTTTCGAAACTGATTGGGGCTGTTCTGATAAAAAGAGGGAGCTGAGGCAAAGGAAACAGGCCAGAGTGCACAGCCAATTGTTTTACGGCAGCTGAGTCTGTGGGAATGTGATTTCACTCTAATTTTCCCATTACCGCTTTGTTCTCTGCCTCCCCTCCTCAATCCCCCACTCTCTGGGGCATAATATAAGGCAAGAGATTTTAACACGGATTTCAAGGGAATGCTGTCAAACAGATCAAAATTTAAACCTTAAAAGCCTCACACATAGTGCATATGCAGTGATAAAAAGGGATAATAAAGAATTTGCATTGAGGATAGGAGGCTACGACTTTCAGCAGGATCCATTTCTTTTCTTGGTATTTTCTCAGCCATTTCCTGGTAGTAGTTGTAAGCAAAGTGTTACCTGGAATTCTGCCAAATCATTCTTTGGCAATTTGTTACAATGTCTGTAGGTCGTAGTCTTTCACAGTTGGCAGGTGTTCTGGGCTTGTCCTCACTCAAGAAGCCCTGGTTAATCCAGTTTGGTTACAAGTCCTTTCTGTTTAGTTCTTGAAGACGCTTTTTTTTCTTTCTTTTTTTTTTTTTTTATACTCATGGACTTGAAATGTTAGCTGGTGTTGAGCTCTCGCATTGGCAGTCCCCATAGTGCCAATTTCTAAGGACTGTGGGAAATTTTTTTGAGAGCTCTTCACATATCTGTGTCTATTTGTAGAGGACTTTTCAGTGGGTTGGTGAGAAGAAGAAAGGGAAGGTGATGTAACAACTCACGGTCAAGAGTTACCTGACCCGAATGCACGGTAAATATGTGCTCTTTTTGTTGGGTTAGTATCACATAGCTCTGTAGGCTGGCTTAAACAATGAGCACTCATTTCTTATGGCTTTAGATGCTGGGAGGTTTAAGATCAAGGCTCCTGCAGATTCAGTTCATGATGAGGGCTCTCTTCCTGTTCTTAAGAGGGTTATCACCATCATTTTGTCCACTCATGGCAGAAGAGCCCTGGTTTCTCCTAGTCTTTGTATAAAGACACGTATTCTGTCCTGAAGTACTCACGCTCGTGCTCTCATTTAACCTGGCTATTTCTCAAAGACCGTATCTCCAAATTCTATCACATATAGTAGAAGTGCAATATGCTACTGTTTTTTCCCAGTGGGGATCCTTGTTTACTCTATAACACTGGTCAGATTTTGGTAGGAAACTCATCCAGGGTTGAATAACTTACTCAAAGGAGAGTCCTTCCTACTCTAAGCAGTTATAACTGTAAAAAGTTAAAGAACAATAGAATATCCCTCTGCCTGTGACTAAGACAGTATTGGGAGGTACCCCAGCATCCAAGGTATTCATTCAAAGTTAGGTTAAAAAAGGGAGGGGGATGGTGTTTTCCACACAACTTCCGTGCCTGACTGGATTCACTCAGTCCATGACACACTGCAAGAATCTGTCCTTCCATGTGTTAATACTGCAGACCAAGGGGCAAAAGTGTACTTCTCTAAGGATAAGACTTTCATATGAGGTTTTGATTGACATTTGGTTCTAGGGCAAAGAGAAAGTGTGAAAACCATTGTCTTGGGTCTTGCTGCCTCTCTGAAGGTCATTATTACCTAGCAACATCTAGGAAGAAAGTGAGAGGCATTGAAGCCATAAAATCATATTTTGGGCTATTATAAAAATTGTTGCAATATACTTGAAGCTCAGTGAGGATAAAACTTTCAGGATGCTTCTAGTATGATTTAGCTTATAAATCATATTCTTTTAAAAATTCATTTTACATTATTTGCCTGGTGTAGATAGATATCGATGGAGTGGTAAAAATAATCTCTCCAACCGGTATTTATCAAGTGCCTACTGCATGCCATAGTCATTGCTTGTAGCCTATATAAATGTCTCAAAGGTACTACCATTTTTTCAAAATCTATGAATGGCTTTACTACTGATTTAAAAAATCCAGATATGTGGGGAAATTTTGTCCACCTTGTCATGGCTCTCAGCAATTGCAATATTTTCTGTCAAGCCTATCTCCTCACATTCTTATACCTATTTTTTTTTATTTGAAAGAGAAGATATCATCATGTGTGAAAAATTAGGGAACCCTTATCTGACAGTGCAGCACTGTTTGCCAAGTGCTAAGTCCTTTTCTTCATGACCATAAAGCCCACCCAGCATCCTTCAGTAGTCAATAGTGTTTAAACACAATCTGCTGGTGCCATGGAGACCTCCCAAGGACACAGGCGAAGTCCTGATGTTCCCAGGAGCTTAGAGAAACACTGGCCCCTGGACCCCAAATCTGCCTGGTCTCAATTTTGTTAAATTCTACCCAAGTGCTCTTTGCCAAATAGTTTGCATGTTTATGTGCGTTATAGTTCTCATTCTTTTCCCCTCTTTAATTTTTTTCTTTTTAAAATTTATTTATTTACATCCCAAATACTGTTTTCCCCCCGAAAGTACCCTCTCCCAGAGTCCTCCTTCTTCTCGGAGAGGATGTTACCCCTTTATCCCCCCACTCTGGTGCATCAAGTCTCTGCAGGGTTAGGTATATCCTCTCCTATTTTGGACAGACAAAGCAACCCTATGTGCCGGAGTCCTCTGTCTAGCCTGTGTATGCTCTTTGGTTGGTGGCTCAGTCTCCTGAGAGCTGCCAAGGGACCAGGTTAGTTGACTTCGCAGCAGTTGGGATAGAACATAGGGATTAGCATATACCAGGGTAATCTCTTTGTAACTCAGCTGTATCCATAGGGCTAATGGCTTCTCTAAATCTCAATTCCTCAACCTGTGAAGTGAGTTGTTGAAGCCATATCTGTTCAGACAGTTTTGCTCTACTTTTAAAACTTCTTCCCCTGTCCCTCAAGATGCTAATTTTCAGCTCAGCTTCTATCCAAGAGGCTGACCTTCAAAACAGGGCTTGCCCCTGGTGAGAGGACATCTCTGTGTGCTGCAGAGAGTGGTGGGCACCAAAGGCCCTGGGCAACTTTGCTGCTCTGTGGCTGTTGAAAGGGGAAGTAACTAGAAAGGACACTAAATTCTGAGAATCTACTCCACAGGAGCTGGAAAACCCCAGCAGAAAGAAGGAAGGAAGGAAGGAGCTCCGGAAGTTCACTTCAAGGTCACGATCAGGAAATCTGTGGGGACAAATTCGTAACTCGAGGGGTAGGGGTGACAGGCAGGGGCGAGAGGCTTTCAATTCCTCAAACATCTCTTCCCTTTTCCTCAATTCCTCTTTTATCCAAAATCTTTCCCTTCTGTGGGCTCATAGGGCTGCCTTGTCTGGCCGCAGTCGGAGAGGATGTACCTAACCCTGCAGAGACTTGATACACTGGAGTGGGAGGATAACGGGGTGAGAGATATGCATATTTCTGCCACATATGAACAAGTTATCATAATTGAAGATTGAATATACAAAGTTCCATCCTTCAGAGGATCTGTCTGAGAAGAAAGTTCTAGAGAGTTCTATTTTCTTTTCTTTCTTCTTTCTTTCCTCTCTCTCTCTGTCTCTCTGTTTCTCTGTCAATCTCTCTCTCCCCTCCCTCTCTCCCTCCCTCCCTCCTTTCCCTCCCTCCTTCCCTCCCTCCCTCTTCCCCTCCCTCCCTCTCTCTTCCCCTCCCTTCCTCTCTCTCTCTCTCTCCCTCCCTCCCTCCCTCCCTCTCTCCCTCCCTCCCTCTCTCCCTCCTTCCTTCCCTCCCTCTCTCCCTTCCCTTTTTTCTTTCTTTTGAAGACAGGGTTTCTCTGTGTAGCCTTGCCTGTCCTGGAATTCATTTTGTAGAAGAAGCTGGCCTTGAGCTCATAAAGGTCCACCTGCCTCTGTCTCCCAAGTGCTGCGATTAAAGTCCACCAAGTCCAGGCAAAGAAGAAAGTTTTTAATGATAGTAATCTTACTGTGTGCTGAGCACTACTCCAGGGTTCTTTGTATGTTTTCTGTTTTTTAAATAAAGCTCTTTGCTACCCTGTGTTGCCTTTGCTGTTTACATCTTCATCTTCATGGGACAGGAAGGTTGAGATGAGCAAAGGCTAGACCAAGTCCCTTATGCTCACAGTTCTGTGTAAGTGGCAAGTGCTTAATTCAACAGCAGCACAACTCATTTGCTCTGTCTCTCTTCTGACCCAGGAAGCCACCATTTCTTCACACTACTGTTTTCACCTTGGATTCAATCAGTTTAAAGCCCCTCCTAGTCTTAACCCTGGAAATGTTTTGTGGGGAGATAGTACACTCTAATGGTCAGAGGCGTGAATTCTGAAAGCACACTTCCAGGGCAAAAATCTTCGAAGTGCCTCATATTAGCTGCTTACATTTGGGTGAATTATTTAATCACTTTCTGCTTCAGTTTTCTCATCAGTAAAATGAACTTTAGATCATACAATCAACTCAAAATGTGATTCGATGCTGCTGACATTAAACCAGACAAAACAGGAAATTCCTAACAGAATCTAGATAGATAATAAGAATTTGTTTCAAAATTAAGTATTATTAGCTTCCTTGCTTACAAGGAACACAGCCACTGAGCTCTGTCAGTAAGACCTGTAGCCACAGGCAAATGTGTGGCAAAGGTTGTGTCATGTGTATCTAGCCATCATGTCAATCACAAAGGTTTACTGAATATGTTGGGATGCTGCTGCATTATTTTGGAAATGTGTGCTTGGCTTCATTCCTCTGAAGACACACGCCCCATGCAGTAAAGCAAAGGTTGAAGTTGGTGGTATTATTGGACTTGGTGACACTGGCCTTTCCATGACTCACTGAGCCCGGGAGGGATGCAGAGACTCCTGAAAGCACAGATTACCATAACCCATCTGAATTTCTGGACAAATGAGCTGTCTGGGTTGCAACAGTTTCCATTTTGATCCTGGAAACAACAATCCTCCTAGAATCCAATGTTCTAGGTGTCAGTCGCTGCAGTTAGAGAAACACAGTAGGATTGTTTCATGTGGTAAACTTTGTTTCTCTCCTGGGCTTTCACAAAGACAAAAAGAAATCTTTAAATAACCATGTTATTATCGCTCTTTTGGTTCATGGAAATAACAAGAACACCACCAGCAAACAAACAAGTTTTCACATTCACTTTTGTTGATTCTCATGACAACCCTGTGAAGGAAATAAGACAAATCCGTCAGAACACTCACTTTGCTTTCTTCCCACCCCCAGTATATGAAATCTTCACATTTGGTTATTTAGTATTTTGTTTTTTAGAGTAGAAAATTGGTATCATCCATGATATGTATATTTTTTTTTTTTTGCTAAATCCTTTGAGTTTATGTATTTGTGCTTTGAGCTCCTCCTATCCTGTTTATTACCACAGCTTTCATCTCTGCATAAAACCTCCAATAGGGCTTTTCGGCTCAGGTCCAAACCAATCGTCACTCATTGCTGTCAAAACACTTGTCAGCCTTCGGAATGAATAAAGTTCTCTGATCTGAATTAATGCCCTGTCCATCAAATGCTGTGGCCTTTATTTAAAGATGTTTTCATGAGACACACAAGAAATGATAGTTTAACAGTACCTGCGTCTGTGTCTGTCTCCTTAACCACCGGGGAAGTCCTGTGAAGGTAAGAGCTCTGGTTTACTAAATTGTGCTTCTAGCTAAGTCCTTCCAATCAGTAATGCTACACTGTAGAAAGAGTGGAAAGGTCACTGCAGTGAAACACTCTGAGATAGTTTGTTACATTTTAAGACCAGTCACTCTTTCCATAAAACGCTACCAGCATGTCTTTAATGCCAATTGTTTAGTGAACAGATTGTTATTGTTATAATACAACTGAAGTTGCACTGTCTGTCAGGGATTTCAGGTTGCTGCCCATGGAAACCTATTTTCAGGGTAAGTGCAGAATTCAAGCTGTTCTAGACCTTAGAGAGATATTTAAAGATAGAAAGTTGAATCTAAGTCGGAAGAATTGCATTCCTGGGCCTCGTCAAATTAAGTAAGCTGTGGTTAACTTTGAAATTTCTGGAAGGTCGCTCTTGAAAAATACTGAGGTTTTCTTTCAGTCAAGGACAGAGGAAAACAATCTTGATTTGTAAGGAGTATAAATATGTTTTTTAAAAGGTGTCCTTTAGAGGACACTGGTTGTTTTGAAATTGTTTATAGAACATTTCAGGAGAAGCAAATTTTAACAAAACAAAATGAAGTACCACTTGATGATAAAATTATAAAGAGGCATCACATGGCAATGAGTACAGAAAAGCTTACTAAAATGCCTTAAAGCTATTATTTCCCTATATTTAATGCCGGATTTACTATTTTGATAAGACTAATTGGATATCTCAAAGATAGTGTATGGGAAGCCTGTCCATTATTAAAAGCAAACACAAGCAACAAAAAACAAAGGGGTACATAGAAAATATTATGTTTGTATTTTCACAAGGGTGAAATATATATGTATGTACTTACATAGACACATGAGTTCAGATTTTCAAAAGGAGAGAATAGACCAATCAGTTAACCAGCCAGCACCCACCCCACCCAACCAACCGAACCCCATAAACCTACAGATGGAAAAAAATTAATGTGGCAGACATGGAATTACCTAAACAAGCCATACAAAAATATATCCTATTGTTAAAACCAGGTCTGAAGAAGAAAGTATGTTTCAATTAAGTGCAAACACACACGTTATTGATAAACAGTTGCCTCAATGGCAACATGCTTCTGGTCAGATGCTATGCAAGCCAAAGACTGGCACTATCAAGTAATGAGAGAAAATCAATCTGACTAAAGTCCTCTACCCAACTAAATTGGCTTTCAAGTTGGAAGCCAGATGAAAAATTTGTAACAAGGACAACTCAAGAGAATTCCCTATCGACAGACTTCCACTAGAAAGAAAGTCTAATGAAAGTCTTTAAGCTGAAGCAACAGACAAACACAAACAAACGAACAAAAACCTCACAAATACAGATTTGGATCTTTGTGGATATTGAAAATATGCAGGCAAATTAACAAAAATTTTTCTCATTTTTAATAAGTTTAAAAGCAATTTAGTAGTTAAAGTATGAAAAAAAATAGCCATTCTTATGCTGACATACAGAAATACAACACACGACAACTCAAAATCCAGGGTGTTAGAGAGAGGGGACAGATTGCTGAAACTTTCTCGAAATATTTGTAAAGCAGTATAATATATTATCTAAACTAGAATGTGATTAAATTAGATGTTTGTGTTAAGTTAACCATAATCACCAAAAACAGCTGAAATCTCATGAAGATTTATTTCAAAGGCAAGCATGTTTTTGTCAATTTGCTCAGTAGTAAAGATTCAATAGCCATGTCAGATTGTTTTAAAATCTGTGTCACTATGCAGTGATGTGTGTCTGTGTGTCTGTGTGTGTGTGTGAGAGAGAGAGACAGAGACAGAGAGACACAGAGACAGAGAGACACAGAGACAGCATGATAAGCCTATAGAATAAATTTACAAGCCCCAAGCAAGTAAACACTAAATAAATATCCCATTAATAGAGTAGAAAGGCAACTACTTGAATAATTTCTGAGGAGCTAAATTTCATGGCATTTCAAACTGTAGGCCATTGAGTAATCTTTATCAGCCATAAAAGAAGATGTTTCCTTTAAATTGAAAGACCTGGTAGAAATGAGCATAGAAAGTCAAACTTGGCCTCCTCTGAGAAGGGACAGAGTGACACTCTGTGCTACTGGGTGAGATGCCACGACCATGTATTAAGTCTCTAGTATTATTGTCTTCATTCAAGCTCTGGCTTGAATGTAGGCTCTCTCTCTCTCTCTCTCTCTCTCTCTCTCTCTCTCTCTTTCCCCTCCCTCTCCCTCTTCCTCTCCCCCTCTCTCCTTCCTCTCCTTCCCTCCCTCCCTCTCTCCCTCTCTCCTTTTTCCCTCCCTCCCTTCCTCCCTCCCTCTCCCTCTTCCTCTCCCCATCTCTCTCCTTCCTCTCCTTTCCTCCCTCCCTCTTTCCTTTTTTCCCTCCCTCCCTTCCTTCCCCTTCCCTCCCTCCTTCCCACTGTCCTTCCCTCCCTTTCTCCCTCCAGGTCTTGTGCATACAAGACAAGTATTAGACCATTATACTGTATCATCAGTCCAAGTTTCCTCATGTTAGTAAGAGCCTCAGATGCAATGGGTCCCTTGAGTGGGAAACAGAGACTCCCCAGTTGTAAACAGCTTGTCCACGGGCACAGATCACACGTGACAGAGAGAGAGAAGACAAATCTGGGTGGGTTCACATCTTTAAAGCTATATTTCTGATTTGTCAGGTTTTTGGAGGTGAGGGGAGGGAATACAGGAGGACTTGTGGGAAACAAATGAGATGAAAATATGATCATATTTCATTGTATACATGTATGAATTTCTCAAAAGTAAAGAATATCTTTAAAGTTAGCCAAAATAAAATGGTTTTTTTTTGGAAATGCTGTTTCACAAAATTATTAATTTCTCCAGTTGGTCACCAAACAGGTGTGCCAATTTCAAAAAGCTTGTCGATCTCAGATCACAGAAGTGACAGGTTTTATGCAAAGAAAAGGAAGTAGGTAAACAGAGACACTCTAGGCCTGAAACTGTGAGGTCCGCTCTTCCTCTCCGGACTCCACCCATAGGCCCCCAGTTTTGAGGGAACAGGAAAGCAGGAAGTGGATGTGAGCATCCCGCAAGAAGCAGAGCATTTAACAGGAACACAATGTGTCTGTAACCCCGGCTCCATATTTAGATCAGCCACCATACATCATTTGCTGAGGAAAGCATGAAAAGCGCCAGGTTTGTGTTGAAAGGAGGAACGAGGAACGCGTGTGAGTGGCAGCCTTTCCAGCTAGGGTTGGAAGTGGGAGGCTATATTATACCTGAACTCGGATGCACTGTTGCCAGCTTCAAAACTGGATTGGAGAACCAGAGCTAAAAATTTAACATAAGCTGAAGCTTTTTGAAGTGTGAGTGAATGAAATGTGTGAACATGCACAGACCCGGTCCTTCTGTTCATCCCAGGAGGCTCCCTGACTGCAGATCCTGCGATCTCCACAAAAGGAAGAGACCTTCAGAATGAGGGCACGCTGTGGGAATCCCTCTGTGAACAGCCTGGGGGTACTGGGTAGACTGCAGTCTCCTCTTTGGCCAGTTTTAGATCTCAAGTGATGGGGCTTCCTAGGGTCTGCGATGGAGCAGCCTGGGCTGTCACGGACACCTGCAGACACTCCCTGGCATGTTCACAGTGTGGATATATCTGTGAAACACATTTGGCTCATTGGCATCCCTTGATGCTTGCCTGCATTTCTGGGCATTGCCGCCTGAGCTCGGAAAGCTAGCTGAAGCTGGCACTCCCCAAGATTTGCTTGTGGGGGCTTCGTTTGGATGAAAGTTACCCTCAGGAATTCAATTCCTGGGGATCCAAATTGGAAGCCAAGATGTTAGATGCAGAATCATCCCTGTTCTCCAAGATCTGGGGCCTTCTGGGTGATTTCGGTGAGAAGCGAGAACACAGAGCACAAATACAGCATATGGAGAACAAAGACTCCCCGTGTTTAGTAAATGGGAACACTAAATTCTTTTATGTGAACAACTGATCTGAGCCTTCATAGCTGTGCTTCCTCCTGCAGTTCAGTGCCTCAACTAGTGCATGAAGGAATAATAGGCGATTCTTTTGCTTATTTCTCAAGGCACTGAACACAGTGCTTTTTAAAATCCATGCAGGTTTCTCTGTGACCCCTTTCAAGCAATCTTCACTGTGCCACAGTTGTTTTTCTCTTTTAAATTCTGGTGGCAGCAATGTCACAGCCATTCAGTTCCATTGGTGGCCATGTCACCGTCGAGATGGAGAAACAAACACCTGCTGTTTATCCCATGCAGTCTAGAGCTGAAGTGAGGTCTGGATGTCAGACGTATAGGCTTTTGGGGTTTCTTTTTAAAATTGTCACTTATTTATTTATTTGGGGTTTTATTTGCATGAATGTACATGTGCCATGGCAAACAGGTGGGTGTCAGAGAACAAGTTTGTGTGTGTGTGTGTGTGTGTGTGTGTGTGTGGTGTACTTGTATGTACATGATGTACAAGTGCTGATCAGTACCCAGTTTGTGAAAGTTAGTTTTCTCCTTTTATCTGTGAGTTTTAGGGATCAAACTCAGGTACTCAGGTTTGGTAGCAAGTCCCTAAACCTGCTGGCACATCTTGCTAGTCCAGAGATTATTATCTTTCCATTGTTTCAACCTACACACACACACACACACACACACACACACACACACACACGACCGCATGCACGCGCACACACACACACACACACACACACACACACACACACAGAGACAGAGAGAGAGAGAGAGAGAGAGAGAGAGAGAGAGAGAGAGAGAGAGCGCCAGCCCAGTGAGCATACCTTCAGCAACTCTTGGTAACTAAATGGAATAGGCTTACAGCTTGGATCTAAAGGGTCCCCACTCGGGTTCATGTGTTTGTACCAATTGGTTTCCCAATTGTGGTGCTGTTCGGGGTGGGGGGTTATGAAATCTGTAGGAAGTGGATCTTAGTTGGAAGAAGTGGGTCCCTCAGGGATGAGCCTTAAGATCTATAGTCCATCTTTCATTTTCTGTCCTGAGTCTGTGTTCTGGTCCACCCAGATGAGAGCATTCTCCAAAGGTCACAAACAGCAACAACCCTTCCCTTCTTTGGTTGATTTAGTCAAAATGAATTCTCGTTTGCATCCTTGCTTTTTGTTAGGTATTTTGTCACAGCAGTGTAAGTCAAAGAGACCTTTTCCTCTCTAAGTTGATTTTTGATAAGCATTTTATCATACCAATAAAAAGCAAACTAATACAACAGCAAACATATAGCAAAAAATATAGAATGTTTGTATGTGTGTGTATGTGCACACTCATGTGTGTTTGCATGTACATGTGGAGGCCAAAAGTCAACTTCGAGTGTCATTTCTTACATGCTGTCTGCCTTGGGTTTTGGGTTGTTGTTGTTTTGTTTTCTGAGATGTTATCTTCTCGTTGGCTTGGAGCTATCTGATGAGGCTAGATTTTCTGGTCAATGAGTCTTAGAGATCCTCCTGCCTCTCCCTGGAACATTAGAACTATAACAGAGGACTGCCACACTGGCTTTGTATATGGGTGCTAGAATCAAACTCAGGTCCTGACGCTTCACAGACTTCGCCATCTCCTTAGCTCAAGCATTTTCTTGTCTAGATGCAGTCCACATTCTTCTTCTTTTTTTTTCTTGTTATGACTCTTAATATTTTTACTTTTAGAAATTTTTTAAAATTTTATTGGGTATTATATTTACATTTCAGATTTTATCCCCTTACCCCACTTCCTCCCACCACCCAGAAACCTCCTATCCCATCCCCCCTCCTCATGCTTCTATGAGGCTGTGCCCCCACCTACCCCCCACTCCCACTACCCCCTCCCCACCCTCACATTCCCTCCCACTCTGTGTTTGTCCTTCATGGAACCAAGAATCTCCTCTCCCCCCTGTGCCCAACAAGGCCATCCTCCCCTACATATACAGCTGGAGTTATGAGTCCCTCCCTATGTGCTCTCAGGCTGGTGGTTTAGACCCTGGGAGCTCTGGTTCGTTGGTATTGTTGCTGTCTTCATGGGGTCACAAACAAGGAGCAGTTCACATTCTTCTTACATGCATGGTTTCATCTCTTTGAATACATAACCAAGATCAGATATTTGAAAAGTTCTAAATCTTGCTAGTATATGAGGTATGTCTCCATCTTGATACTTACATGGGAAGTTGTTTAAAGGGGCATTCAGGACTCACATTACCTCATTGTGCCATAGAAACCATAGTCTAGGAACTGGCAAGTTAATCTAGGAAACATTTCCTGTGGTCGTATATTACGGCTCTCTTTGTGGTCTTTGACTTGCCTGAGATTTCTTGGGGGAATGCCACTGGATGGAACAGTAGTGCTTCCATACTCTTTGTCCAGTTTAAGCCCTAGGTTGTAATCAAGGTGCAGTCTACATGTTAGCAATGTAACCAAAACCCAAGTTTTGTTTTTTACCTCATGCTCTATGCTGTGATAGAAAATGCATAGTTGAGGCATAGAAGCAACCTTAGTTCCAATTCCTCCTTAGTGGCAATCTTTATGTCGCCATTGTTTAAAAGGAGCCATTCAGTGAGCTGTCTCTTGATTCCTTCCACTCCTTCTTTACTGATTTTAACATACAAGGAATTTTAAAAGCACGCATACTACAATAATCCTGATGTCAAACTGATGATCAGGAAGCTCAACTGTTGTGGAACTTTGGGGGCATGGTGACCCCAAGGTTGGCTTATTTTCTTCTCCCAAGCTCCTTAAATGCATTCTACAGAATACTGAATACAAGAAGAGCATCTGAAACAGATGGTCCATTATAAAGTGCTTTCTGCTCTATCATCCCCTAAGCAGTCATGCACAATATGTGAACATGTGCTTACACCTGCATATGTACACTTCTATAGTCTCATCTATCTATCTATCTATCTATCTATCTATCTATCTATCTATCTATCTATCCATTATGTATCTATCCATCATCTATACATATATTATCTATCTCCATCATAAATTGATTAATTTATCTCTTTATCATCATCACCATGATAATCTATCATCTGCTTTATATCTGTCTCTATATTTAATAATCTATCTTCATCACCACCATCATCTATTATCTATCTGTCATCAGTTTATTTCGAGCAGCAGATATCATCTGTTATATATTACTTATCTATCTGTCTGTCTGTTTGTCTACACACATACACACATAGTTTGATCAATCAAGCCATAATTAGACTAAGAGTAATCAAGACAAAATAACTATATACATTCTCTTGGTAGGGCTACCTGAACGTGCAGTGCCAGTCTCCCTTTAGAAGATGGTGTTTCTAGAATTAGTGTGTCTGTGCAGTCACACGAGAGTGACTTTAATAGAAACAGGATTTTGCAGCTGATGAGGAGGTGGGAGAGATGTAAGCAGCATCAGCAGCTCTAGGGATGACAGTTAGACACAGTGAGTAAGGTCTCCTCACAGGCTGTGTCATTTGGTGGATGTGCCAGAGTGGCTGAGTCTGTCACAGGCTCATCTCTTGACATACTGAGAATTTTCAGTGAGCAAAACTTCCTTTTGTTCAGAGAAGTCAATCTTTGTCTTCTTAAGGCTTCTACTGCCAAAATGAAGCCCCAAGACACTGGCGAGTATCATATACCTCACTAAAAAGTCATCAGTTCAAGGTTGATACAACCCACAAGAACTTCTAGGACACCTCTAACCACATATCTGGCTGCCATCACCCAGCCAAGTTGATCGACAAGAAAATGAGTACAGATACTTCTTGACTTGTATACTAAAGAGAAACACCAGCCTTTAGTTGTATCATAAGTCCTAAATGTACTGACCATGGTTGGCTTACCATGTGTGCTGGCTTAGTAACACCACACTTTGGACTGATCATGTAGGGCCAAGTGAGGACTGTGCTCAGGGAGCTGTGGCTTGATACTGCCTATTATCAGATAAAACATCCTAGCATCACCAGCTTAAGAAAAGGTAAAAATGCTGAATTCCAAGTGTGGTTTCCACTAAAGGAATATCGCTTTTGTACCATGGTTAAGTGGAACTATTATAAGTGCAGAATATCAGTCAGCTCTCTGGGGTTGCCTTTTCTTCCTCCCACTCCCCAGCCTGAAATTTATCCTTTTTAGATGCATCCTTTAGTGTCTCTGAGTAGACGGTTGGTGGTTGATGTCTGAAGTGTCTTACCTGCATTTTCTATTGTTCTTAATTACTGGTCAGCCAGAAGCTTAAGTCTACCATTGACTTTGAAGAGAACACTATATGTATTTTTGCCTGTTGTTTACCTACAGAAAAACATAGCACTTTGCTTTTGATTTCCAGTCTGAGGAAATTCTAATGTGTTTGGTAACCTTGGAAATAAGAGAAAAACCATAACTTTCTGATATGCGAAGGAAATGCCAAGATTTGGGGCAAATTGTGAGCACCTGACTTATTTAGGGGTACTATTGCTGTGATAAAAATCACATGATGAAATGTAACTTGGAAAGTAAAGGGTTCATTTCCTATTACACTTCCATATTAAAGTCTGTCACCAAAGGGAGTCGGGATGGGAACACAGGGAGACAGAAACTGAAGCAGAGGTTATGGAGAAGTGCTGTTTACTAGCTTGTCTCATGTGGCATGTTCACCCTACTTTCTTACCCATCCCAGGATCCCCTTCCCAGGGGTGCAGAGCTCCAGTGTTCTGGATCCTCCCATACCAACCCTTAGTTAATGCACCACCCCAACAAGCCTGTCTTTGGTCCAGTCTTTTGGAGCCATTTTTGTTGCAGCCCGAGCTGGCCCACACTTGGGGGGCCAAAATGTTGTGATCCAAGATACCCCACGTTTGGGAGATAAAATGTCGAGAGCTGCTCTGTCATTATTGGGACCCGCACTGTCAGAAACCTTGGGGGCTAAGTTGTTAGAGTCTGCACTGCCCCAAGCTGCTCAGGTCTTCGGTTGGGGTTCAGCAAGAGAGAGAGTGAGGATGGACATGAGGAATGGAAACCAGACAGAGTGTGATTCAATCCCATTTATTCTTCAGTCTCTCTTCCTAGTTCAAGTCCCAAGTTTTGAGTTCCTAGTCCCTAGTTCCTAGTCCCTAGTGCCTCCAAGTTCCAAGTTTCTTCTTCCAAGTGCTAAGTGCCTAATGTCTAATGATCTTCCAAGTGCCTAATAACTAACTCCAAGTTGTACTCGTCTAATTCCAAGTTCTTCCTCCAAGTTGTACTGTTGTCAAGTAATCTGTTGTCTGGTTCTCTGATCTCTCTTCTGTCTGCCTCTTGCCTTTTATATGTCTCACTTCTAAGCCACACCTCTAAGTCATGCCCTTAAATCATGCCCTTAGGCCATGTCTTTAAATCTAATCTCTAAGCCACACCTCTAAGTCATGCCCTTAAATCATGCCCTTAGGCCTTGTCTTTAAATCTAATCTCTAAGTCACACCCTTAAGTCTCAGTGCTAAATCACACCTTTAAGTCTCACAGACCCAAGGGAAGATCCTGGGTATCTAAAACAAGATGTTATCAGAGTGTGCTCAGCTGTTGTAGGCTAATGTAATAAAGTCTCTTGTCAGGCTATATGGCTCAAGATGGCTACAAGGGTGATAGCCGCCTTCTGTCGGCTCCCCACACATTTTCTCAATGGAAATTAATCTCTCTTGAGGTGAGTTTGGGCTTGTCAAGTTGGTGAAAATTTTGCTATCTAAAACATCTCAGTTGAATTTTTAGATCACCAGAAGAAGCAAAATAAATCAGTTAGGAGAAAAGAAGAGAGGAGGGAGGTCAGGAGTTCCCCCAGAAGCCATTGCAGGAGGAAGGAGTTGTTGGCGTTCTGATAGAAAAGGTTGGGGACAGGCTGTGAGCAGATTGGTTATTAGTTATCCTTAAAACCAGGGTTGAGAGTTTGTCTTACTCTCATCTCAACAAGACTGGAGTCTCTCAGCTTCCCTTGGGGAAAGAGTTTGCTCCTAGACATTTTCTATTTGAGCTTAGAGTGTGTGAAATCTGATTGTACCCTGTCTGGCACTTGCAGAACCTGCAGTCATTTTTCATCTCTGCTTTTTTTTTATTATTCCATATTTAAAAAGTCATTGTTAAGGCAAATGACAGGCAATTAGTTTTCCTGGTGTTGTTATGTGGATATCAAGTTTTCTGTTGTTTTGTTCTGTTTGTTCATTTGTTTTTGTTTTATGGTATCTTGGACTCTGGACTTTTGCTCTGTGTTTGGCCACCTCTGGAGAATCCTGGATTTGTGTAATACTTCTGAAGAAGCTTTGTTTCTTCTTGCTTACAGCCCCCCTGCTGACTGTTGCCTGTGGCTGGTGAGCCCTGGAGTGAGTGTCTAGCACAGGAATAAGATACAGTTTTTCTTACTTTTCAAATAGAACCTTAAATCAAAACACCAAAGGCCAGGTCCCAGATGGGTCTCTTTCTCCTTTATTCCGAGTAATGGTGCAGCCTCTGCAGGAGGTGACCTGCTTTTCTTACACAACATTGCTCTTATATTTTGATCCATCTACAGATACAAAGGCTCCATGAGTTTTTCTGTCTCGTGAGCATGATCCAAAAACTGCTCCCCCAAACTCCCAAACCATGGAGAAACCATTTTCTCATAATTTCTCTGACTTATTCCATTTGTTGTCACAGCATATGCCTTGTAATTGATCACATTATGTCTATGTAATATCTACTGCATATGTAAAATCTTCGAGGTGCTTGTCATTATACAAATAACTAAAGTCAGCTAAAATAGCAATATTGCTGCCCACAAAGAAAAACTTGAGTTCAATGGAACTGGCACAAAATGTAGAGAAGATATCTTGTGTATTGTATGGATGCCTCACTTGCCAATTAAGAAAAACCTATAGCCTATAGGAAAGAATAGAATAGAAGGTGGAACATCTGGGAGGCAGAAAGAATTCTGAGACAGAGCCAGGCACTGGAGATTTGCATGGATAAGATGTGACAGAGCTAGATGCATGATACCTGAGCACAGGTAACCATCCAGGTTGAAGAATGTAGATTAGAATAAATGGGTTAATTTAAATTATGATCAAGTCATAGAAGAGCCTAACTCTATAGCCAAGGTGTTTATAAATATATTTTGAGTCTGTGTCTTATTTGTGGGAGCATGGGGAAGGGAGGAAGAACCATCACCACTCCAACCATCAACTTATTTCTTGACATTTATTTTTTTATTCATTATCGCTAATAGAGAACACTCCTACTGTATGCTAACCGGCCACTGACAGTTCTTCCTTCACTGAAAGGGGACCTGAGCATTAGGACAAGAAAGCATCAGTCACAAAGAAGAGCATAGCATTGTGCCAATTGTACAGCAAATCAGGGAAAGTCACACCCTTGAAGTGACTGGACGATGCAGACAGTGAGGAGGGAGACAGCTTATTCACCAACAGCCAGGGCAGCAGAAAACAGAAGTAGTTCTATGAGGGTGTAGGTTGAAAGTGGAGCTAAGAGCTAGAGAAGAGAGGCCATTGGCAAGCTAATAATAACCTTAATACATCGAGGCACAATTCTTCATGCGACCAGGATATTAACAATTCTTTTAAGAAAAGGTTTTTAGGGAGCAGAAAAGCAGCCAAAGTAACAGGATGCTGGGTTGTGACAAGTGGGGCTTGCACCACCTAGACATTCCCAAGATGGTCAAAGGGCTCCGTGGCAAATGTGTGAAATCACTCACTTACAGCAGCTCTGATTTTAAAAGAGGAAGAGGTTTGCTACTTCTCAATTCATTCCTCTCAGAGAGGGAAGCTGGCCGTGGTGGAAGGCCAAAAGTGGAGTGAGGTCATGAACTGGACACCCCCATTTCTCAACCTTTTTGTTTGAGTCTTCTTGATGCCTTTGAACACTTCCCACACTTAGAAGCATAGGAAACAATGTGTGAGAGGACAGAGTGCCAGGTAGGCTCTGAGTTTTGCCTCCACCCACCTCTGAGAATTTAGAGAAATAGTTGAAAGTCTCTGGACCTGTAATTCTTGTCCTTGGGAAGTGGAGGCTAAAGGAGGAGGGTTTTGAGGTCATGATTGGTTACATAATGAAATCAAAGTTAGCTTGGGTTGCATGTGGTTGTTTATCAAACAAATAAACAGTTGTTGCAGAAGGCGGTTGAGAGGTACCTGCCAGTTTAGAGGTAGATGCTTTATGATTCCTACTCCAATCTGACACAGAAGTACAGTCCCTGATTGTCTCTTCTTGTTTCTGGGGCTGAGTTGGTTCCCTTTCTCTGTTACAGTTAACTACCAAAAAGATCTTTGTTTAAAACAGCACTGATGCATTCCTTTACTATCCAGGGGGAGAAGTCCTGCTCTGGGATGCACAGGACTTAGAAGCTCTGGAGGAAAATGGTCTCCTTTGCCCTTTAACTCTCTAAAGGACATATGCATCCCTCTGCTCACGGTCTCTCTATCTTCAAACCATCAATGTTCCCATTACCCACCTTTCTGATCTCAGCAGGAAAATTTCTCTAATTTGGGGTACTCACATGCTTAGATTAATTCCGTATCTATAATCCAAAATGGCCTGCATAACTGAGATAACTGCATCACCTCTAACTTGACCATCTGCAATGCCATCTTTGCAGACCTAAGTAGCATATAAGTAAGCCATAAGTGGTTTTAAGAAACCAGAACTTGAGAAACTTTGTTAGAAGAAAGATATGTCATTGCTTTGCCCAATTTAAACAAGTACTACAATATGAACTCGGGGAACAAACTTCTAAATCATCTACATATTTCTCTAAAGTACAAGCATCTTCTCTCAGAGAGTAGCTGCACACTGCAGGAAAGCCATGATTAGATGCTATGGACAGAGAGATCTTGACCTTGCTATCTCATGCCCTACTGTGACTTCACAAGAAGTAATGCCAAGGCATTAATTACCAAGGACAATAACAAGTCCACGATTCTGGAGAAAGGAAGCAAATGGAAATAAGCTGTAAAGTGTCTAGAAAGTGGGGTTTTTCCTAAAAAGAGTCTGGGAAGAGAGGGAAGTCTTATTGTGTCCCAATAGCCTCCCTCTGGGAAGATGGTCTTGCCAGAGTTAGCTTCCGTGTCTAGTCATCTGAGAGCAATTACATCACAAACAAGTCAGGGTAGCTCAGATTAGATGGACACTGTGTATTTAGCCAGCCTTGGAAATCCCATTGGTGAAAGTTAGAAACGAAGAACAAGATTTTCCTGCAGGTTGTGCCATTGGGTGAGTGTCCCTGTGGTTGAGTTTATATGGCAGGGAATTGATTTCACACTCTTGTCCTGAGAGCCTGAGAGATGTCAGTGAGCTTCAGATCTTGGTGCAACAGTCTTCCTTTCGAAATACCTTGTCTGGTATGCTCTAGGATTTGCCCTGGGGCTCTCCAGCATGTCTTCTGTGGTGGATGAGGAAGTGAACAGTCAGAGAGTAGAGCTCAGAGTGGAAGCAGGAAGAGGGAAGTTGGAAGGGTGATGGATTTTTCTGAAGTGGTTTAAGGCAACTTTATTGTCCCTCATCTCCAGCTACTTACTGTAACAAGGAGTGTTTCTGGGAGCTGGACGATGGGGGTGGGGCTGTGGGTTGATCAGGAACTCAAGGGAGGAAGACAAGCAATCATAGTGGTGAAGAAGGATGTGTTATAACTAAAAGAAAGCTCTGGGCATGTGAACCAGAAGTCATAACCATTTTAGAAGGGAGAACAGATTTTGGCTCATGGTTTCAGAGTCATTATGCTCATTATGGTGGAGTGAACATGATACAGCATCTCACCTTATGGTTACCAGAAAGCAGAATGAGATAGATAGATAGATAGGTAGGTAGATAGATAGATAGATAGATAGATAGATAGATAGATAGATAGATAGATAGACAGATGAGAAACACACAAACACACAGACACATAGACATACAGACACACACACACAGAGAGAGAGAGAGAGAGAGAGAGAGAGAGAGAGAGAGAGAGAGAGA
>JANHMN010000004.1:145329253-145422408 GCA_030674055.1 Rhabdomys pumilio | reverse complement strand
AGAGAGAGAGAGAGAGAGAGAGAGAGAGAGAGAGAGAGAGAGAGAGAATGCCCTTAAGCTTTTCCTTCCTCCTCTCATTTGAGACCCCAGCTTTTGAGACAATGGTACCTACACTCAGAGATGATCCTCTTACCATCAATCTTTACCAACACCTCTCCTTCTCCTGGGGAACTCTTAATTTAATGAATTAACCAAAATTAACATGCCCTGCATTTTTTTTCTGTGAAAATTGAAGTTTGGATTCATCTCAGAGAGATGGCTCAGTAGTTATGAGCACTTGTTCTTGTAGAGGCCTCAGGTTTGATTTCCAGCATTACGTGGGGAACCACAGCCATCTGTAACTCTAGTTTAAGGGGTCTGATACCCTGACCACTGCCTGCAGCAGGCACACATGTGGTAATCATAATACACTCAGGCAAACACTCAGAAACAGAAAATAAGATTTAAAAGAAAATTCAAAATTATCAGAATCCAAGTAGCAAGAGGAGAAGTTTTTCATGGCAATATGAGGAGAAAACTAGCTCACAATCTGTCCCTACATTGATACATCTCCATATCTGAAACATGCACACTTTTTATTGGTCTGTTGTATGTCTTAGAGTCTGAGAAAAATCTAATGGAAAGTCCATCTAATTAGTGTGCCCTTGGGGAAGTGATTCTGCTTTGTTGTGATTTGTGCCACTGATGTCCAGGAAGCCATTGCTTCATTCAGATAAAGAAGGTAGGCTTGTCATTCAAATGACCTGGGTCCAAGCCCAACGTATCTTCATTAACAGATGGTGTTGAACAACCACCCCAAACCTCTTTTCCTTATCCCTCCAAATGGGAAAAATATAACATATGGAGTTGTTATGATTTAATAAGATGAAGCATTTAAAATAGTGTAGTGCCTGTCTTTTCACACTCAAGAACGTTGTTGAGTGGGCATTTTATAAATACCCTTAGTGGATGAGTTTCTTAACCCAGTTCTCATCTTCCAGGGTTTGGGTAGCAAGGAGCACAGTGGAGAAAGTTGATGGCGAAGATGATGGGAGACAAGTAGAGGGCATGGCTGAGGACCCATTGTAGCACCTTGGGATTCCTCTGGACTGTTCTAAGAGGTATTAAATCGTTGTGGGAGGAGGGCAGAACACATATGTTATTCTTTTACATAGTGCGTGTGTACAAGTCAAACAACAGGGACTCCTGTGTATAGCTTAGCAATGCAACAAATTCTATTTTCTAGGGGTTAGTGTCTAACAGTGCTTTCTTCTGAAGTAAAAGAATATCACTTGAGAGATGCCGTTAAACAGATCTCCAAACACTGGTATTCCTTATTTTTAAAAAGAAAATTTAGAGCAAAAGCATCTTCCGTATCCCCTATCTCATATTCTATAGCTCTAAAATAATTCTGGGGGCCAATTTTAGGTGTTTCTTTTTATAGGAAGTCACTCCGGCCAGGGAGAGCAAGACCATATGCCAGGAACATTGTGTAAGCCAGGCCAATTAAGCAGGATTGCTCCTCCGGCCTCAGCGTTGCTTCTGCAAATCTTTAGAGCTTGCTTTTTTATTTATAACTCTGTAGGAGACCAAAACAACCCAGCATCCGATGAGGGTGCAGAGAAGCAGAACCCAGCCTAGGCGCATTCATAACTAGTGACTTCTCATTGACAAATGCGCTGTCAACAGACAGTGCAGCTGTGTGTCAGGCTTCTTGGGCTTGACTGCAGACAACCTCAGACAGACTTCTCTTGGAGAATGGTGAGTGAGCTGTTCCTTCTTCAGACTCAAATTCTCTCATGGAATGAAAGCTGCTGTGTTGAAGGACAGGGTTCATCACTACTCCTTACCCGAGGAATAGTGAAAGTAGTTTGGGTACATGTTGAAAATCTGCAGAATTCACAATCAGTTATCTTCATTTGAGCTTTAGTAATTCTTATTACTGGTAGTACCCAAGGATCTTAATTCTTCACATCAAAACAAACAAGCAAACAAACAAACAAGATACAAAATCAAATTGTCTGTAGCAATTGGGTAATTGCATGTCCTTGGCACTGGATTGTCTCCTAACCTCTAGCTGTAGCTTCTTCAGGTGTGTCTTTTGTATTTTGACAAATACAGCAGCAGGTCCATTGGCTCACCTGCCATTAAGGTCTTGCAGTTTGCTCTCCTGTATACCCACAACTTGCTTCAAAGTTCATCTATAACCACAAGAATTGGGATAAAGGCTTCTTTGGATGGGGCTATAACGAGTGATGCTTACAATTTTTAAAATGTTTCCTGTATTTAGTAGTGTGCTACTCTGTAGAATAAGCTCCTTGAGGGTACAAACTGATGTGAATGTCCATAATATGCTGAGCACGTAGGGCGTGCATCACATATGAATAATGAGACAGTTTCTCAGATATCAAAGATTGAGATACGTGGAGATGACTGAGCAATTGGTAGAACCATTGTGCTTCCTAGTCCCAATGAACTACATTCTCAGTTCTCGCACACACACAAAAAAGTCCAGCGTCATCACTGTTCTGCTTTGTATACACACTTCATGCAGCTGGTTTTTCCTCCTTAACTCCCTTGCATATGATGTGAAGACAAACATGGGTATTTTTAGAAAGTCTGTAATGCTCATTTAGATCCTTTTCTCAAGTCAAGATGTGAGGCCCAATGATTACATTGTAATTAGTTCTCTGGCTTTTTTTTCTTAAATAAAAGACATTTATCTATGTAATGAGTGGTTAATTTTTTTATCTTTTCTATTAGGATGGCCATATGATTTATATTCAAAATCTGAACTGCTGTGAGAGGGATTGAGCTAAGTATTCGAGATGACATAGGTCAACAGGGGTAAAGCTGGGGCTCTGTGGAGCACAGGAGGACATATGGTCACCCTATTTATAGAATAAGATGCTGCTGACCTATCTTCAGGAAACCATGACCCCAGGACAGTATTCCTATGGCCATGATATGTATGCAAGGAGACAGTATATTCTATCACTGATACAACATATAAGACAAGGTAGATTTGTGTCTAAGTGGATGACTGGCAGAGGGTAATACCATTGGCAGAGATATTTATTATTTAGAGTTTCCAAAGGATGTGGGAATGCTGTTTCCTAAAGGACCACCAGTGCTTCTTGTAACTTAGTTCCTAATCTGAATGGCTTAGTGTAAGGGGACACTGGATTATTGGTTTAAAAAGTTGATTAGAAGAGACTGTTGTTGGTAAAACTCAGGCTTGCTTAGAGGGTCTGTAACTAAATTTCACAGGTCTGTGTGATCAGACCTTGCATGCATGTGGAGATGTCAACAACTTGGTTTTGCCTCGGTGACTGATGGATACCAAATAGACAAACATACAGCATGGGGAGCAGTTAGAACAGAGCTCCTGGTTGGTGGTGACAAGCATTTCTGGATTTAGACTTGGGAACAGCTCTGAGAAAACCCATGGCCATGGAAGTCTGAGCATATATTAGCTTGAACTCTGTTCAACATAACTCCCTAGTCTATTCTCAGCTTAAGGATAATAGTTCCCCAGGGAACTGACTGGAGTGCTCAAAGGTCCAACACAGGGGTAGTGCTTAAAGAATAAAGAGTTAGTCATCTTTGAAATCAGGGGCTCAAAGAAGGCTCATCTTTAGTTGCCTGGAAGATGTAAAAGATTGGCTTTTTTTCCCCCTTCTTATCAAGAATGGTCAAAGCTCACTTACTATTCTTTAGGAATTATGTGGCTGTGAACATTGTCTCAGTTTTATGTCAATAAAACTGAATGTACCGTCAAGAACAGATGAAACAGGCCTGTGCCACCCAAGGGTGTGGGGAGCCCAGAAAGCGCTGAAACCCAGCTGTCACCCGGGGTACCCTCCTGTGACCAAAGTGAGAAGGTAATGGAGATGATAGCTTCATTTGATAGCCAGTAACACTGAGAGGGGTTGAGGAAAGACAAACACCCCTCCTGCACACTAGAATTCCTCTTGCCTGCTTTAAAACCTGTGCAAACTCTCCTAGGAACAAGAAGCCCTTCCTTCGCTTGTTCTAACAGCGGGTTGGCTTTCGCGTATCTCCCAGCATGTTGCCATTTATGGATTTGGGCAAAATAACAGAATTGCATAGCTGCAGAGTGTCAGACTCCTTCCCCCCTTTTTTTCCTTCCACACTGAGTTTCCTGTTTCTATGGCAATGAATAGGATGTTTTGCACCAAGAAACACTTTAAATGCCACTGGGGGAAGGTAAGAACCACACATAGCTCTCTACAGAGCAGGAAGGTGAAATGAGATGCTAAGAACTGACTGAAATAAGCAGAGAGAGGAAGTAGGGAATTTGAGGAGATGTGGAAGGAGGGAGGTGAGAGGTGAAGAAGCAGGTGTTTCAGAGGGGAATATTTGACAATTAACAGAGCATCTGAGCATTGAGACTTCTGAGTACTTTCTATGAATATGGAACTGTCTTTGAGCACACTAAAAGAGTTTGTTCACTTGAGGAGAGTACCAGGTAAAATTCTCCTGGAGACAGAACTCATGGATGCAGGAGGTATACTGACATAGTCTCTCAACTTAGGACCCACATGAAGGTGGTTTCCAAGGTACTATCTGTGGTAGGGAATTCCAGTGGGATTTCCTTTAAATACTATGCATTCTGGTCCAGCAGTAGGCCCCTGAATTTCAGCTCTCCTGCCCACAGTATTGGAACTAGAACTTCCCTTCCATCATGAATGCCTGTGGACCAACCATAGTGTGACTTTTCCTGTGGATATGGGAACACATGGGAATTCATGCCACACAAGGATGATAGACAGAAGGAATGCTTCCACTCAAGCATAGTTTAGGAAACCAGTGAGTTTATTGAAGTTGCTCACAGGAGTATGGAGAAAAAGCTCCTGACAGGGGCATTGATGACTGAAAGGCAGCTACATTATCAAAAGCCCCACCCTAGTGTGGACAATGACAAATGGCAGACATTTTCAGAACTCCCTATAAGATATGTGGGCAGCTTGGCTGGTGAGAGCATCTCTACTTTCGTGAATTCCTACTACTTTTATAAGACTGGAGAGAGACTTTAGGAATCCTCTAAGTTTCAGGAACTTCCTGGGACATAGGTTTTGCTTATCTAAGTTTTAAGGCTCCTCCGTCTAGGAGAAAATGTTTTAATCAGAAGGAAATGGCCACAAAGCATCAATTCTCTGAGCTTCCCACCCCTGTGTTATCCAGCTTTCCACTGTTGTACCAAACACTTAAGGTAATTAACTTATAAAGAGGAAAGGTTTATTGGAATCATGATGGTGGAGGTTTCAGCCCATGGTTATTTAGCTCCATTTTTTTTTTTTTTTTTTTTTTTTGTCACATGGCGAGGAAGAACATAGGTGCCTTGCTTAAAGTTCAAACTACTCATTTTATGGCTAGGACATAAACGAGAGAAAGAGGAAGGAATTTGGATTTCACAGCCTCCTTTAAGAGTAACCCATCATAATGTAAAGATTTTCTGCCAGGCCTTTCCTCCTAACCATTCTGCATTCCACTCTTTACAAGCCTTCCCCATGAACCTTGAAGTTTTCCAGATCCAAACTTCCATGTTCTTCTTTATTTGTGTGGGCTTGTCCACACATATCCCTAGAGAGTTTTACACACACACACACACACACACACACACACACACACACGCACACGCACACGCACACGCACACGCACACGCACACGCACACGCGCGCACACACACACACACACACACACACACGGCCTTTTGTTCTTTTCTCTAATCAAAACAAACAAAGGACAGCAGTAACAACAAAATATAGAACGCCATGATAGAACGGATGCTGGTGGAGCTGTGGGTGGCACATGAGGTGCCTCTTACTTTAACATCTGCTGACTTTTCCACCATTGCTACATCAAAACACACCAAGATCTATGTAGCCTCAAGTTCCTGACCTGAAGGTTTTCCAGGCTATAACCTGCAAAATTAGAGTCCCACTGTAGGAATAACCAATCAAAGTGTAGGCTCAGAATAGCTGGTCCATGTGGAAGGTCATGGCAGACAAAATTGTTCATATGCGTGATGGAAACTCAAAACTGCTCTTTCTTTCTTTCTTTCTTTCTTTCTTTCTTTCTTTCTTTCTTCCTTCCTTCCTTCCTTCCTTCCTTCCTTCCTCTCTTTCTTTCTTTCTTTCTTTCTTTCTTTCTTTCTTCCTTTCTTTCTTTCTTTTGCTTGCCAGAGACCTCAGAGACCTATAACAGGCTTACTGGAAACTGTCCCTTGTTAAAAAAGCCCATCAGGAGTCAATTTAGCCAGTAGCATCTGCACAGAGAGGACCAGGGTACCATACAGAGAAGGAAATGGCCAGAGGCCAGGATCAACAACTGGGCAACAGGAGTTGAGGTTAGTCTCTGTCCTCCGGTTGCTTGGCAGGGCTTGTCTTTCCAAGGCCTTGGCCAGGGCAACCCAGTTTATTTTCAGTTAATCTGGGTATGCCCTAATTTATTATGGGAGCCTCAAATTTGCATGTCTACTTTAAGAGACCCTAACAAGTACACATAATAAAATGTTAATTTATGCCTTCTGTGAGGATTGGAATCGAGTGGGGCTTTGACGCAACTGCAAAGCAGAACAAATCTGGAAACTCTGGCAGGCAGGAAGGAGGGTGGGGGAAGGACTGCATGCTTCTCTGGGTTTTAGAAGGGTGGCTGAGAAGAGGCTGGGAAAGTGTCCTGGTGTTCACCTCCACTTACAATCCTGAAGGGACTTTCTATAATAGTCCAGGATGGCCCTTTTGTCTAAGATCCCTAACTAGCCACAATATCGAATAGCACCAAGCATAAAGCAGGCCGGTTGGTAAATACTTGGTGAATTCATAATACTGGGAATGACTTGAGCACAGACATTTCCTTCCATGGTTCTGGAACTGTCAGGTCTTGCTTAGCTGCTCCGAAGTTCCACGCCCAGCTTCTCTCTAAAGGAAGCAACCCATGCTTGCACACGTGTGGCATTTATGGAGGCTCCAAACAGCCACTCCCCAAAAGGATCTCTGGATTCCTCAGACTTTACCCAGTGCACACTGGGAGATCTGTCACATCAGTTGTGGCCAGTTCTTCCTCCTCAGGTGCCATTCCCATAGCTGACACTCCAGAGCGGTGGTTCTCAATCTTACTAATGCTGTGTGTGCCCCTTTAATACAGTTCTTCATGCCGTAGTACCCCTAACCATAAAATTATTTTCATTGCTACTTTATAACTGCAATTTTCTACAGTTATTAATGATAAGGTAAATATTTATGTTTTCTGATGGCCCTGTGAAACAGCTGTTTGATCCTCAAAGAGGTCACGACCCACAGGTGGAGAACCACTGCTCTGACATCGCTTAAACTGGTCCTGTTATTTAGAACCATGCTGTTTATTTTCTTCTCTTTATTCATACTGACCTTGGGATGATTTCAGGATTAAAACACACCAGTAGACTTCTGGTAGATTTATGTAACCAACTTCTGGAGCTCCTGCCAAGCCTATGATACCACAGTCCTCCAAGAACCATTTCTTTCTCCACAAGGGGAATTCCAAGTAACCAGGCATGCCATAACCCAACCACAAGAGTCATGGATTGTGTCAGGGACTCCCTGGGCCCTTATTGGGTAAGCACTATCTTCTTCTTGGGAATTTATAACTGGATTTAAGAAAGTTGAGTAGAGGTTAGTATCTGTGTCAGGCATGAAATTGGAGGTATAGAGGCCATCTCTTAAGAGAACCGAGAAAAGCCAGGGTATGGAATCAAAAAGGAAAAATAAAATTAAATAAAATAGAATCTGTATAGATTTGGGTATCCTTCATGCTGCTAGATTCTGAAGGTGACTCAATATTCTTTCTAAAAATTTCCTGTTCATTGATTGAGCTTATTTGGCTAGATTTCTGATACTTGAAAAAAGACATTACATTTTACCATAGAGTTATGTTGCTGTAACCCCTCACCGAATTGTTGCCCTCTATGGGATTGACTGCTCAGCTTCCAGTGGTTATTACACCATTATCACAACCCATGTTTGTGTGTCTATGTTTGTGGTGTCCAGAGGTCATACGCTAGTGTTATTTCTGGGAAGCTCACCTTGTTTTTGTGATAGGCCAACACTGGTCTGAAACTCACAGAATAGTTGAAGCTGGTTGGCTTTTGAGCCTCAGACAGCTTCTGCAGCCCTGTTCCCAGCTGTGACTGCAAGCATATATCATGCTGTTCTTTTCACATTGGTCTGGGGACAGAAGTCATGTTTTCTTATTTGAGAGGCAAACACTTTCCCTTCTGAGCTATCTCCCTTGCTCCAGTCCTTTTCTTTATACCTCCCTAAACCTTGGTTCTCTGGGTCGCTGACTGGGTTGGAATGGTTTTTCCTTTCTTGGCCACACATGAGATCTAGATTAGACACTGGAAGCTTTTTCGTTTTCATATGAAGCAATAGAAATGACCACATTGGAGAAAGTGAATTCCTAGTGGGCATCGTGCTTATTAATAGCAGTGAAAAATTTATCCAATGAAAAATGGGTTTAATCTGCTGAAGAAGTGAGAGAGCTAAACTGTGTTCTTGTCTCATTGGGAAGGAGTGTCTTCCCTTCATGAAAACCTGAACATGTCCCAGCCTCGGAGAAGAAGCCAAATAGCACCATTGTTCTCCAAGTTGTAAAGGGCATGGCGGGGTTTGTATACATAGAAAGCATACAGTAATTTATCAGACCCTTCTTTGTGTGCTCAGTGTCAATGGAATACACCATGAACTGAAGCAGGAATGGCACAGGAGAAGTCCACTGGATAAGTTGTTTTGATACTGTCTGATGAAAATAAAGCCAGAGATGCTGGGCTGGAGAGATGAATCAACAATGGTCAGTATTGACTGCTTTCCCACAGGACCCGGGTTCAATTCCCAGCATCTACTTGGTGTGTCACAATTGTCTGCAACTCCAGTTCCAGGGAATCTAAAGGCCTCTTCTGACTTGTCTGTGTACCAGGTACTTGTGTAGTACACAGACATACATGCATAAAGAACACTCCCCCCACAACAATTAGTACTCATAATAATAATAATAATAATAATAATAATAATAATAATAATAATGCCATAGATGTTGAATATATTACTGGTGGGAGGCCAGTGGAAATGGGAAATGTTGCTGGTGTTCATGACAAGCACCCACCCTCATTTAGGTCCATGGAACCATGCCATAAAAATAGTTCACACAACATTTGTTACAAAAAGAAGCCCAAAAAAGTTATTTCTTTCCAATTTCAGGCAAAAGAAACCTAATCTATACTTTGTGCCAATCACTGCCATGGTGACCAATCTTCCTCTGAGACTGGCAGAACATGCTACCTACCCCTAAGTCTTTTCACCTTTCATCTTGTACAATGGCTTCCTTGCATTTTTTTCTCCTCATAAGAAGCAGCTTTCAGTATCACAGGAATGGAGAGGGATGCAGCGAGGACAGGAAGAAGGGGACTGAGTTAGAAGGAAACAGCAAAAACCTAACAGAGACAGAGTTGTGTCCTGCAAACATGACATACGGGATTGTAAGACTTTTTTTTTTTTTTTTTTTTAAGACTTTTTTTTTGATGGCCGCGCATATGGAGAAGGTCTCTCGCTGCTTACACTCTCCACTGGATTTCTCCTCTATTCCTTCTGGCTTCCTGTCATCCCTTGCCAAAAGAAATGTTTTTCTGTCATTCTTTGAAATCATTTTAATTCTGTTTTGGAGTGGGCTCCAATTTGTTTTAAGTGAGGGACTTCACACTGATGTGGGAATCAAAATTTTAAGATTGGAAGTAGACCTGAAGAGAAATAAATTCACTTACAATAATTTTTTTAAAAGGCCCTCATTGAGATCAAAACTTCTGGGTGTCAGAAGCCTGTTGCAATACTGAAGATCTTACTGTAACTTTGAAAACTAATTTGTAAGTCCTTGTCCAGATGTGGCAAGTGGTGTGTGTGTGTGTGTGTGTGTGTGTGTGTGTGTGTGTGTGTATGGGGGGATTTCTTTGCATGTTATAAACATTGGGCATTTGGTAAATTAGCTATACCAGCCACCTAGTAAAGTGCAAACACACAGGAGGACTGGGTTTCACAGGAGAGAGTGAGAGGATTCTTACAGGAAGGAAACAAGAATCTGAGTAGTTAACTTCATGGTAACCATCAGTGTTGTCTCTGGAGTCTTTACCCTCATACCACACAGCTAGAAAGGAGTGGAACATGTGGGGTTTTCTGTTGTTGTTTTGCTTTTTTGGGGGGTTTTTGATGTTGTTTGTTTTTTGTTTTTGTTTTTAATAGATTTTTTAAAGGAAGAGGCCATCTGAAATGTTGGAAATTCAGAAATTAAAAAAAAGTTGTGTGGCAAAAATTCTAAGCTGTATAACCTGATTCAATATGAAAACAGGTGAAGAGGGTAGGACTTTGGACAAAGGCCATGATATTTCTTCCCTGTGACCTGTGGGTCACTTGAACGCTTGTTGCAAGCAATGGCTTAGGGTGGAGCATGAAAGAAGCAGCAAATCCCGGGGGCCATCTTGTCCATGAGGATAAAGGTAATGTCTAAGAACTCTCAATTCTTCTGAGCAGTGCCATTGGCAATCTCTTCTGGAGATGACCTAGCCTAGACAATACCAAATTTTTGTCCTTCTGCGCCCCCTAGTGTAAGACGCTTAGTAGTTCCTGGGTCACAGGGTTAATACTGAAAATCTGTCCATTCTTAATTACCTTCTGATGAATGAGAGACTTGGAGGAGAGGTGAATTAGAAATAGATTAAAGTTGAGTAGCAGATTAAATTAGCAACCATGAAAGTTTCAGGCTACACTTGTTTAAGAAAGGACTTGCCTTGATATGCTCAGGTTCAAGCTGTAAAGAGACTAGGCAGAGCTGTCCTTGGGTAAATCAGAGCATCTCCGACTTAAAAAGCATGCCTGCCATCATCAGGGGACCTGGTGGACGTATACATTTTTGATTGTTTCTGGGTGGGTCCTCCACGTCTGTTTCTTTATGCTCTCAAGAGGGGTAGAGGACGCTGGTCCATGGATGACTCTTTCCTCTATCATGCTGGGTGATGGTTCCCCTCATGCAGGCCCTCTATGGTTCCAACAACCCTTCCAGGAGTCCCCAGCCACTGTGCAGTGGTTCCTCAAATTCATTTAAAAAGCTTTTGGTTCACTAGCTAAGTTTTCAGAACCCAAGAAGGATTTACCAACAGAGTTTACTGCTTGTATCAGTGGATGGTTCATCGCCACCTAGTACCCTGTCCCTGTGATTGTTTGGGTCGTTGTTTTTTTTCCCATCTAAGTATTTGCAGACAAATGGGCTTTTGTATCATTTTGTTTCTTCTCTGAGTCCCTCACAGTTCAGGCCATACAGGAGATCACTGTAAAATGAGCATGTGGATTTCTGCCTAATGCCTTGCCTCGGAAGTATGTTTGATCTCCTTGCAAAGAATGAACTTTGGATTTGAAGAGGCAGAGGACAAAGGGTTGGAATGGTCTTGGGTGTCATAAAGGGAATCTCCCTAGCATATCTAGGGAGAATTGGGACATCTTGTGACATTAATGGTAATTTACTGAAGACTCTCCTTAAAGCTCAGGGTTCTTCTTTTGACTTCTACTGAAGTTCACATAAACTCTTGTGAAAACATCAAGACCTCATGAACAGAGAAAGAACAAACCAAAAAACTATGAAAACAGTACACACTATTAAATAAAAAGTATTATATACTTCAGAAAAGTGAAGACGAAAATTTCAAGATAAAATTGTGTCAAGAGAGATTTGAAAATTTCTTTTTCTTTTCTAAAAACCTTCATTGTGATGGGTCGTTTCATTGTGAAAGATGCTAACTGTGAACTCTGTCATGAGAAATGGGCTGTTGTGCTGAGGGACAGGCCAGATACTCCTCAATGGATGAGTGTGTATCACAGGCCAGACACCCAGTGAGTGAGTGTGTATCACAGGCCAGACACCCAGTGAGTGAGTGTGTATCACAGGCCAGACATTCAGTGTTATACATGTGTTACACAGACCAGACACAGAGTAGATGAGTATGTATCACAGGCAAAATATCCAGTGAATGTGTTTCACAAGCCAGACATCTAAGAGATGAGTGTGTATCACAGGTTGGACATTCATTGGATGAGTATGTGTCCCAGCCAGAGACCCAGTGTATGAATGTGTAGCCTGACTGAGAAAGATGCTGATGCAGGCTGCTTCCTGTAGCACCGAGTGCACTGGCTGTTTTAAAGCTGCATCTCATTTGCTTGTGTAGAAAACACTGAAGCAGACAGTGAGCACAGATGTGAATGATCAGAGGCAAAAATCTCTATGCATTTACAGATGTGCATGATCAGAGGCAAAAATCTCTATGCATTTACTATCTACAGCATTTTCAATATTGGCACTAGGCTGAGCAGGTGATTCTGAGTCTGCTAACAAATAAGCTATAGTTATTTTAATTACCAGATTATTGTCTTGACCATCAGAAGTATCAGTTGAGGGAGTTAGTACCTATAGAATAGTTACAGTACCTGTCCTCCTCTTTGGCATCTCTGTGAGTTACCAACAACTTTACTTAAATATCTCCAGTCAAGAGTACAATCATCTCTTGTTTTAAAGCATTTTCTATTATTAGAAAAAATAATTTGCCTTCACTGTTATAATTTTAGAAGCCAAACGTAGAAGTATAAAATTAAAAGTTGGAACTATCTTTATCACGGTCTCTGAAATAAGCCCCACCGACAGTTGGATGGAGGCTTCTGCATCTTCCAGAAATCTGCTCATGTGTTGAGAGCAAATGTACAAACACTTTCATCTTCAAATGCATATTGTGTATATTTAAAAGTTAGATTTATCTTCATTTGTCAATTACTTTTTCTACAGCATAACTTTTGAATGTCAAATAAGCATATTTAACTTCTAAATAGTTCTCCTTAGTAGGACCTTTTTTTTTTTCTATCAAATACAAATTTTTCTCTTGTTCTCTGCCCTCTAGAATCACAACCAATAAAATAATAAATCTGTCTTCTCCAGGTTATCTTTTCAAAACCATAGAGACTGCTTTCAGGTCTCCTGAAATCTATTTTTTCTTGTTTAACAACTTTTTAAAATAAAATTTAATTAAAATATAATTACATCACTTCTCTTTTCCTTTTTCTCCCTCCAATCCTTCCCATGTCCTCTCTCCCCCTCTCAAATTCATGACCTCTTTTTCTTTGATTATTATTGTTACACACACACACACACACACACACACACACACACACACACACACACAAATACAACCTGCTACATTCATTGAGTGTTGTTTGTGTGCACACGATTTCAGGGCTGACTAATTGGGATTAAATAACCAATGGAGGGGGCTCATGCCTGTGGGAACTAATTCTCTACGTGTCAGCATTGCTTAGTTTTCTGTAGTCCTATGTCTCGGGCCCCAGGAGGTTTCCCCTTTCCACAGTAGTATATCTATTGGTGGTGGTATTGTGCAGATTTTGCTGAGGTACCATGGGTGCAGCTTCCCTGTCATTTCTAGGACACAAACTTGCATCAAACTTCCCAGACCTCAGGCTCTTCATAGTATTTCTATCCCTCTTCCACAACATCCCCTGAGCTTTTGGTGCAGGAATTGTATGTCTGTAGCCATTGGGATTGGCCATTCCAGGATCAGCTAATCTCTGCATTTTGACCAGTTTAGATTTGGTGTAATAATCTCCAGATAGTGCAAAGGTAAGCTTTTTGTTTTAAATTCTTTTTAATATAAAATGATAAATAATAGTTGCATCTATTTAAGTTAAATTTTATGAGCACTGGGCATGTTTTTGGACATGAGCCATCACGCAGTTAAGGTCATACCCACATCCATTACATTCAAAAAGTATGCTCAAGCCCTTTTGTAGTGTGTGTGTGTGTGTGTGTGTGTGTGTGTGTGTGTGTTTGTTTGTTAAAAAAAACTTAACATGAACTCCAGTCTTCCAATTACCTTGACCTTTTAATTTCATATCATATGCTATAGCAGCTTGTTGAGCTATGCATACCTACTCCTTCAAGCATTGACCCATAGCTTCTTATATCCCTTCCACCAACCCTGGGAATGCCTACACAAATCTTTGCATGTATAAGTTTTGTTGTTTTCCATACCTCATATGTGTAAAAACATGAAGGATTTGCCCTTCTGTGCCTGCCTTATTTAATTAAGTGTCATAACTCCCAACTTCATCTGTGCTGTGATTTATGAAGGATTTTCTTATTTTTTAAATGTTTAATGGTATTTCCTGCCATGTATATACTTCATTTCCTTCGATCTGATCCTTGATGGACATTTATGTTGATCCTATGTCTTGGCTATTATGAGTAATTCTGAAAATCATAAATCTGTAAACAAAATACTGAGATGTGGAATTAATAGCTCATATGGCAGTGCTATTTTAAGTTTTCTTTTCTTCTCTTTTTTATTGTATATTTTATTTATTTATAATACAGATGTCATCTCCTTTCCCCATTTCCCCTCCCTGGAACCCCTTATCCTATAACCCTTCTTCCTTTATACTTTATACTATTTTGATTACATGCATGTAGTAAGGTTAGTTATAGGTTGTGTGTCTAGCAATACAATAGATGCAAATAGTCGAGGAACAGATTTCAACACACTAAAACACAAATAACATACAATAAAGACAAATAGTCAAAAAAAAGTAAGGCATTAAACCAAGTTACATGAACAATCCCTTGATCACTGTTTCTAAAGGCTTATCAGGATGACCAAAGTATCTGAGCCCACTTACCTGTCTTAGCCCCAGATCATTTTCATGTCTGAAGCCTACTTCCTTGTTCTAGCCTAAAATTTAGATTCCTGTCTAAAATCACTTCTTTGTTCTAGCCTAATATTTAGATTCCTGCCTGAGATTACTTCTTTGTTGTAGTCTGTGATTTAGACTCCAACTGAAATTATTCTTTGTTCTAGTCTAATGTCAGATTCCTGCTTGAAGCCTACTTCTTTGTCCTTGGCCAATGTCATATTTCTGCCAAGCAGCCCCTTTCCTTGTCTTTGGCTCATGTCAGCTTTGTGCCAAGCAGCCCCAAAGGCTCTCCACCTCTCCCCCTTTTTTATTTTGTTAACAAGATTGAGTCTGTCTTAGTTCATTCTGATAAGAATGCCTTCCTTACCTATCATGGAATATGCATTATCAAAGGCAATACACTTCTGTCTTAGGTTGGTAAGACTGTGCAGAATCTTACCCATTCTTTGCTTGCCAGCTTGTTAATTTAATAACTCTGTCTGGGGGTCTATTTTCAGGTTGAAGTCATGTACTTTGGCTGCCAACATACTGATGTTGTTAAAGATAAGCTTTAACTCAATGGGCAGGACTAAAATTATTCCCAGGACAAGAAGGGCTAGCCTGATCAAACTGTATATGCCATTCCTAAGGTTTGTCCAAAATGGTAATACTGAGCTCAGGCCATGGATAATTTTATCAGCATTATCTGCAGTATCAAAAGTCAATAGAGCAGCATTCTTTAAATTCATAATCTCATTATGCAAAGTTAACACACCCAGAGAGGTGTTAGGATTATACCAAATATCCTATAGGTGTATTTAAACTTTTTTTCTAATTATAATGACAATCATTGTGAATTTCAAAAGTAACACTACTCCAATGATATTTGTCATGACACTTGGGATTGCTCCTAACTCTTGAACCCTGAACTTCCTTCAGATAATTTGAATGGATTATAGAACATCATTTGTTGTTCAAGATACCTATATAAATATTTTTGTATACTCAATACATTAGTAACATTTTTTTTTGCTAGATGGTTAACAAAAATAGTTGTCTTAACTTTTTGTGTCAAGGCTATTGCAGAAACAGTGGTGTTAGCAATTAATGGAATTAAAGCTGTTATACTAGTAATAATCAAGCCTGCTACCCTCTTGCTTCTGCTTATAGCCTAACTCACTTCTTCCAGTGCTTTCAAGCTTTTTTCAGAGAATCAAGTTTTTCTTATACTCAGGGCAGTGAGACAAAAGTTGGTTGATAGACCCCTGTAACAGACATGCCAGGTTTCAACACACTAACATAAATGGAAATTATACAGTCAATGCAACTTACAATAAACGCTATAGAAGAGACAAAACTAATTTTAGCTTGAAAATAAAAAGAGCCTTAAAACATGCACTAACCTTTTTTGAAATCCAGATCCTGTCCCAACATTATCTCTTGCTATCCTAACATCATAGTGAGCCACAGCTAGCTTCCAAATATGTCTCTGAAAATGTCCAGATCCAGTCTTCCAAAAGTAGACTGTTATTTCCCATATTGGATTGATTCCTAGACCAGTACATGATTGAGTCCTAATAGCTGGGCACCTTTAAGAAGAATACAAGGGACATAATTTCCCTTTTTGCTTCTCTATCCCACAAAGTCTAAAAACTTGAGGCAAAGCAGCTTGTCCTATCTGGAATATAGTTAAGCCAAGGTGGGTCAGAAACATATGTTCAATGCAGCTCCCCAGTCACCCTTGTCAGGGCACTCAGCAAGCTCACAGGTTGGCATCATTCTTTGTCTCAGCAATAGTATGTCTCACCAATCTTTTTAAAGTTCCATGGGCCTCTTCCACAATACCTTGTCCTTGAGGAGTATACAAAATTCTATAATAAATTGTTGCCGAAAAAGTGTCGACTACTCAACTACAATTGCCAGACCCATTATCTGTTTTTTTAATTCGATATTTTATTTATTTACCTTTCAATGTTTTATTTATTTACCTTTCCCATTCATCCCCAAACCCCGTTATCTCATACCCCCTCCTTCTATCTCTATATAGAGGGTGTGCTCCCACCATCCTCTCATTCCCTCCTCCCTGCTCTCTAATTCCCCAACATTAGGTAATCCAAACTTTCAGAGACCAAGGCCCTCCACTTCCACTGATGCCAGGCAAGGCCACCCTCAACTACCTATACAGGTGGAGTCATGGGTCCCTCCCTTTGTGTTCTCAGGCTGGAGGTTTTATAATAGTTACTCCAGCTTGTTTCTTAGGACTGTTTGCTTGAAAAATTGTTTTTCAGCCTTTTACTCTAAGATAGGGTCTGTCTTTGTCACTGAGGTGGGTTTCCTGTATGCAGCAAAATGCTGGGTCCTGTTTATGTATCCAGTCCATTAGCCTATGTCTTTTTATTGAGGAGTTGATACCATTGATGTTAAGAGACATAAAGGAGAGAAAGTTGTTGCTTCCTGTTATTTTTGTTATTAGTGGTGGCATTGTTTGTGTGGCTATCTTCTTTTGGATTTGTTAAAAAAGGATTACTTTCTTGCTCTTTCTAGGGTATAATTTTCCTCCTTGTATTGGAGCTTTCCTGCTATTACTCTTTGTAGTGCTGGGATTGTGGAAAGATATTGTGTAAATTTGGTTTTGTTATGGAATATCTTGGTTTCTCCATCTATGGTAATTGAAAGTTTTGCTGGGTATAGTAGCCTGGGCTGGCATTTGTGTTCTTTTAGGGTCCATATGACATCTGTCCAGGATCTTCTCACTTTTATAGTATAGTGAGAAGTCTGATGTAATTCTGATAGGTCTGCCTTTTTTATATGTTACTTGGTATTTTTCCCTTACTGCATTTAATATTCTTTCTTTGTTTTGTGTATTTGGTGTTTTGATTATTATGTGACAGGAAGTATTTCTTTTCTGGTCTAGTCTATTTGGTGGTCTATAGGCTTCTTGTATGTTTATGGGTATCTTGTTCTTTAGATTAGGGATGTTTTCATCTATAATTTTGTTGAAGATATTTATTGGCCCTTTAAATTGGGAATTTTCACTCTCTTTTATACCTATTATCCTTAAGTTTGGTCTTCTCATAGTGTCCTGGATTTTCTGGATGTTATGTGTTAAGAACTTTTTGCATTTTCTTTGACAGTTGAGTCAATATTTTCTATGGTATCTTCTGCACCTGAGATTCTCTCTTCTATCTCTTGTATTCTGATGATGATGCTTGCTTCTATGACTCCTGATTTCTTTCCTAAGTTTTCTATCTCCAGGGTAGTCTCCCTTTGTAATTTCTTTATTGTTTCTACTTCCATTTTTATGTTCTGGATGTTTTTTTTTTCAATTCCTTCACCTGTTTGGATGTTTTCTCTTGTAATTCTTTAAGAGTTTTTTTGTTTTTTTTTTTTTTTTTTTGTGTGTTTCCTTTTTAAGGGCTTCTACCTGTTTACCTGAGTTCTTCTCATTTTCTTTGAGAGTGTTATTTATGTCCTTTTTAAAGTCCTCTATCATCATCATTATAAGTGATTTTAAATCTGAGTCTTGCTTTCCTAGTGATATGGGGAATTCAAGACTTTCTAGTGTGGGAGAACTAGGTTCTAATGATGCCAAATACTCTGGGTTGATGATGCTTATGTTCTTGCACTTGCCTTTCACCATCTGGATCTTCTTAGTGCTACCTGCCCTGTCTCTAACTGGAGCCTGTCTTTCCTATTATCTTGTTTGTGTCAGAACTATTTGTAGTGGGTGTTGCTACTGGGGTTAGAGCTGAGGCCCAAGATCTGCTCAGTGCTAGGGCGCAGATGTGACGGAACCAGTGCTCCAGGCCAGGAGTGAATTCCTGTGTCCCAGTGGGTCCCAGTCACTCCCTGTTTGGGTGGGTGTTGCTGTCTCCTTACCTAAGATACTGTCCAGGCTAGAACTCCTGGGAGCCCCACTTCCTCTGGGTTCTGTGAGGTTGGGTGCAGAGCTGCCACCTGGGATCTGCTCAGTGCTCAGGCCCAGACCTGAAGCCAAGTTTTCTTGAAGAATATTTGGCAAGAATGCCAAGAACATACCATGAGGTTTGGGCATGCTGGCACATGTCTGTAATCCTAGGCCTTGAGAAGTAGAAGCAGAAGGTTCATGAGTTCAAGGTTACCCTCAGCTGCAGTGTAATTTTGAGGCCAGCCTTGGCTACATAAGATTCTTTCTTTTAAAAAGAGGAAGATGCAAAAATGAGGAAATGAGAGACTTTTCAACAAGTGGTGCTGAAAAAGTGAATAGCAGCATGCAAAAGGATGGATCTAAACCCCTACTTTATCTTATATTTAATACCCAGTAGCATGTGTGTACACACACACACACACACACACACACACACACAAACATATACACACACAAACACACACATACACACACACACTGCATTCTGAGCATTCTCATTCTTCTCTGTAACCTTTGCCTCCCTTATCTGTCCCCATTTTATCCTATTTTCTACTAACCTCTTTCCCAACATGCATGGCTCTCTTTATGTCCCTTTGGATTTGACAAGGGCCAGCTGTTTGGCTTTGGGATTGAAAGTATCCATTGGAACCCGTGGGTTCATCAGCAGGTACACAATTGTCCCAGGCTCTTCCAGAGTCTGTTCATAGCAGATAGTTCAGCACTAAGCAACTGAATGCCATAAGTTCTTCCCAGATCCATGACTGATTACTGAGTTGGCCTGTCTTGGACAGATTCAGTGTAAGGAATCATAGATGCTGTGAGTTCATGACTGTGTTATTGTGCTTGTAGAGGATGGGATTTCATTGGCCTTCTCCTTCTCTTCCAGTTTCTCTATTTCTTTCATCCTCTCTTCTTTAGTGTCTTCTGAAACTCGAGTGCATAGACTTGTTTAGAGTTGAGCTCTAATCTTTCACTTGTCTCAGCTTTCACCACCGTTCACTTCAAAAGAAGGCTTGACTGATTAGGGTTAAGAGTAGGCTTATTAGGAAAAAGAAAGCGTAAAAGCATCAACCTAGCTATTTAGAAGACAGTTAGACATTACATCTCTTTAGCTGAACATTCATAATACTTTCCTATATAGGCCTATGGTCTCCTGAGGCATAGGGTTTGGGTCAGAGTTACAGTAGGAAGTATCGACTCCATTCTGTGGCTTGGTCTGCAGATCTAGTCAGAGAGTGCTTGCTTATGCCATCACAGTCCTGCCACTATTGCGTGTGTGTCCATTTTGCCTAGCAGGTTGGTATTGCAGTTTGGAGAGTTTGCTACTAGCTAACACTGTCGATGTTATGCCCTTCTTTGGTCTCTCACTTTCACTAAAATCATGTTAATTCTCTAAGGGAGAAGTAGGGACCTGACCAACACTGTTTACAAGTGTGTGCTATTGCATCCTGCTTTTTTCTTCCTGGATTCTGAGGACTCAACTCAGAGTATGACTTTGCTGACCACCCTATCTCCCCAGCTCCCCGAAGAACTTTCCTCTATGATGCTATTTAAAGTGGATAAACAATATGGTTAATGTCAAACACATTTACCACCTTACTTTAAGATTCCTTGCTCACATGCCTTATTATACACACTTCAATCCTAAAAGGCTTGATCTTGGCCGAATGTGGGCACATTTCCCAAAGAATCCTGATGCTTTGTAAGTGGGCTGTCAATCAGGAGCTCTGGCTTAGGATGCAAATGTCTGCCCTTTCAAGCTTCCTAGCTCTCTGGGTAGTGTCCTTAGGAAGTGCTCTCAGCTGGAGGAGAAGCAAGTTAGAACTTCTCTTACTCCACCCTATAGAATCCACCCCTGAGTCCTATTATTTTTGCTTCTATGCTTACACTGTCTTCTGCTCTTTAAAATAAGTGTCTGTTCATTATTCCTTCAAGCCCTACTTCACAATATCCAAAGGGACCAATTCAGTTCCCAAACAGCCGAGTATTTATTTGCACCACAAACATAAACAAGTGAGAGGCTGAATGAGTGTTTCATTTTTCAACCTATTCTTGACACGTTGGAGATGCATATTGATCTTTCCTTGTTCTCTCCCATCTGAAGAGCAACTACCTGGATGGAAGGAAGACAAAGAAACTTTTTTTTCCCCTAAGACTAATTGCTCTCTCTCAGTTTTTGCTTCATTGTATCATATATATGTGGCTTCTGGGACAGATTGTAAGCTCCCAGAAGGAGGGGGAGTTTGTTATGAAACAGGAAGTGAGAGTCAGAGTAGCATGTGTCAAGCAGGGCCTGTGGTTTCTATTTAAGTGACAGAATCAGCTCTGGAGATGAGCTGGAGAGAGAAGACAGTCTTTCCTAAGTGCAAAGTCACCGCTTTTCTGAATTATAAGGCTGATGCATTTTTGTGGAACAATAATTTTTTTTTTTTGAAAATTACTTCCAAACTTCATTTGAAGCTCACATTGCCAAGAAAGCCAGACTACCCTTCCCCTCATAACTCCATGACATCACCCAGTTAAATCATGTTTCAGGGAACATCTCTGTTTTGCTCCTGCTATTTAGTATTATCTAATGTTTTTCCCCGAATCCACTGGAAAATTAGGCTCTTTTTTTTTTTTTTTTTTTTTTTGTTCAGGTTTATTTTTTAATGTTGTCACTTCTGCACATCCTTGGCTGGCCTGTTTTAAGAAAATTTTTAATTTTAATTTTAGCAATAGCGTGTGTGTGTGTGTGTGTGTGTGTGTGTGTTTGTGTGTGTGCAAAGAATACTTTTTTTTTTTCTGTCTGGCAGTGAGTCACAGTTTTAATACTTTGAAAGGCTTGCCACAGGCTTTTTTCTCACGTGTTAGCATCACTTTGAAATAACAGTGGGCCGAACCAGCTGATGCAAGTTTGAAGTGAAATTAACTCCTCTGCAGTGAACACTGGGAGAAGACACAGGGAAAGCATTTGGTTAGAGGTCTCAGACAAGGTGAGATTCTACTGCAGCCTCCCCGTCAATCTGGATAACACGAAGACAGTGTTTGTCCCTGATCCCAGTCAGAAGACAGACCCTCAGCAGGGGACATAGCAGACTGCCAACTTCTTCTATGTTACAGTGTTAAAAATATACTTTGATGTCATTCTTAGACCTTTCAAACACAGAGGAATTGCTGAACATTTATGCACTTCTCAAAGCACATTATGGATAAATTAATAACAATTTTCAGGTTGCATTTTCAGGACACAGTTCTACATTTTATTTTTATCTAAACAGTGACCAAGTTTTTGCCTGCTACTGAATACTTTACCCAGAGGCAGGGAAAATTACTTTGGTCCACCAAAAATACATGACTCATTAAATTATTGAAATGCAGTATTTTTGAGGCTCTACTAGTTAATAAGTACTCTCTTAAAATGTTATATTAAAACACTATTTAAAATTCTCTGCATTCACTTACTCATATGTTTGTCCTGGCATTGTGGAATCAACGTGTTACTTTGTAGACTTAGGAGATACAAAAGCCCATAAACAGGCTCATCCTCTATCTCTCTACAGTCCAGTAGTCTGCTCAGGAAAAGCATGAGAAAAATTTACAAACTGTAAATACTATTATATTGCATGGGAACAGAAGAGATGGGTGGTCACACAAGAGGGTCCCTTTTATTTTTTCAGGCAGAGGAAGTAGAGAACCAAGAAATACTCTAAGAATTAAGAAATGTTAAGGCAAGAACAGTCCACAGATCATAGCACACAGGTCTGATCGTCGGCTGTCCCACAGAACACTGATGCTGTCCTACAGTGTCCCACAGAACTCTGTAGAGGGGATGCAACCCTAGAAGGCAGAAATCATCCAGGGAGCCTCCATGGAGGGTCCTTTTCAGAGTCTGCGTGCTGGTTCCTGTTTTGATAGGATTCCCTTTGTGCATCTCAACAAGAATGTCATTAAGCAGAGGGGATAGAGATCTATGTTTTTATACAACACATGATAAAAAGACAATTTCCTTTTCAGTGATAAAAAAAGAACCTTTTGGGTTAAATTATGTAAGCTACATGTACCATAGAGAGATAACTCCTACCATCTACATCAAACTCACATTATAATAAAAGTAATGGAGATGGTAAGAATAGTGAATGATATCACATTTTGAAGGAAAGGGCATGGAGACCCATTGAAGAAAATTACAGGATGCCTTTCGATGTTTTAAAAAGAAACACGCAGTAGCTTCTACCATTTCACAGAAATGGGTGTATTTTGCTTGATCATATGCAATAAGGCATCGCAGGGGGAATATATAAATGTATACATATGCTTCAGAAAGGCAATTTAAAGATGCCTAATGCATCGAAGGAGTCTAGGGATGTGGGGACGGTACAACGGAACAGATGCTGCAATGCTCACAAATAACGCATCTGCGCTGCAGGTACTGAGCAGATGAGGTGAATTAAAATCATCTGTTTCTACTATTCCTCTCAACCCACTTACATAATTCTGGGCCAACTTTTAAAGGGGAGGATTTGCCGAACTTCCTCTTCCTTAGTTCTTGGTAAACAGTGAATCATGGAGTGCTTACCGCTAAAGAAGACAAATCTCTCCACAACCCAGAGAGTACGATGTGATGTACATACAAGGGTGAGTGACAGTCCACCAAGAAATCCCTGTGAACAGTAAGTTCATGGTTTTGCTCCCAGCTGATGTCTTTCTGAGACCATTGGCTGCTAAGGCTCAGGATGTATCCTGGGGTAATGTTTTCCACACAGTGGGAATAGCTCTCTTTGAGACAGTACTCAGTTCAGATGTCCTTTCCTCTCCAACTGTCGGGGTGGTCTCTGAGAGCCTTTCCATGGATGTGTGGAGAGGGAAAGAAGGTATTTTGTAACAGGCAAGTGGCAGCAATTCCACATTGGAGAGTGGGCCCTGGAGACAAGCCAGGCTCTCCACAATCTTGCATTTGCCTGAGTCTGTGCATTCGTAAGTGAACTCGAAATAGCACGAGTTATATAAAGACAGCTGATGAAGACACTGAACTTTAATGTGTGATGCTGTGAAATCATAGATGACACTAGCAAATTCTCCAAATCAGTCTTTAAAGAACGTCACTTGTACACTGGTCCAGAGCACGGGAAAGGTCCTGTTCTGATCTGGGAAGATGAGGAGCACGATCATGAGAGAAATATCTGCCCATCTGAGACTGACCACGTGTTTCCTCAGTTCCTTGGTGAGGAAAGACATGAAGTCATACAGCAGACAATCCTCTAGTTTCACCTTCAGCCTAATTGCCATTAGTTAGTGTGAGTTTGGACTGTTTCAGGTAAGCAAGATGTTAACCGTCCAATGTTCCACCGAATCAGTCTATCCGTACACAAGGGTTGGTTTTGTATGCCTATGTGTTTGCGTAGATATGTGCACACATAATTTCCTTTAACAATATAATAAAATAAATCCCATCTGGATCTGCCACAGTGAGATATGTGTATTAGATATGAGCTACTGATGTGGCAACACTAAACAGCACTCCCCAAACACAACTCCAACAGGGAAAATTCCTCTCTGGGCGTGCCAGAAGAGCACTCACAAGTCTGTGCTTGCTAAAGAGATTCTCGGAATGTTTGAGAGCTGAACACTAGGCCTAAGGCCGTCTTATAAATTGGCAAGGATACTGAGGCCAGGAGGACTTCCCAAGGCACAAAAGGTTACCCCTGGGACTAGAACCCCTGACCTCAAGAACATCCTCCATGTTCTGGAAGAGAACACAGGGAACTGATGCTGTTTTTCAGTAGAAGATATTGTGCAATATAAACATGTTATATGCCCCACTAAGAACTGCATTTCCCAACCTGATGAATGTGCTCTGGATATCAGGCCTGCATGAGAAAGAAGCCAGAGCTCTTACGTAGAGCCTCTCTTGCTCCTTTTTTTCTCACTGATTATGGGAGAATGGTAGAGCCGTCACTCACTATTTTCCTCAGCATGGCTAGGAAACCACAAATCTGGAAAGACAGATGGTGAGAGGGGACAGTTTTTGGAAATAGCATCATGGAGGCTGAAGTGTCTCGCTCTCTAGTTGGGCACATCTGTGGCTTCACCACTTAATTAGCTCTCGGAAGAGTCCAAAGCCTATGCTCCTTCCTGTTTCTCTAGTCACAGGTAAATGCTTCTACACTCCACATGGTCCCAAGTATAAAACAGAAGGAAGTTCATTTTATGTATTACTAGGAGATAAAAACAGATCTCCTTTGAAAATATGTCACCATTTCTAAAGAGTTATGGTCTCAAAGGATGGAGACTGAATACAGAAATCTCACAATAAGTGAGTTTTATGATCCAAAAACCCAACCTCTTCTTTTAAACACAAGAACACATTCTGGAAATTTCAAGCTGTCCCCAGGAAGGGACATGAAATCTCAAGGAGTTGAAGCAAGGAGAGATGCGTGGGAACCCTGGAGTGACTCCATGGCAGCTTGCCAGGTCCCTTGGCAAATGAGAGTGTTTGAGGAACCACTTCCTGTTCTCCTACATTTCAACACTCCTGCTTAAAAGGAGGTGTTCTGCTGGAGAGATACATTAACTAAGAACAACTAGGCACTGCCTTGTATGGAAATAAATGGAATGGAAAAGACAAGGAAAGGCAGCATGCAGGCAATGGTGGCACTGCAGGTTATGTGGGGACAGCAACAACCGCCATACAGCAAGCTTCTCTTCACACAGTACATTTGGACTTGTTACTTCTGGGATTCTCCACCTAGCTCCTCAGAAAGATACTGTTCTTACCTATGGCATTCCTTTGTTTCTGTCTGGTGTTCTTGTGTCCCCTTTATGACATTCCTGTGTACCTTCTATGATATTCCCGTGTCTCCTCTCTGGTATTCCTGTGTTCCCTCTGTGGCATTCCTTTGTTCTCTCTATGGTATTCTTGCATCTCCTCTATGTCATTCCTGTGCTCTCTCTGTGGCATTCCTGTGACTCTTCTCTGGCATTCCTATGTCTCTTTCCTCTATGGCATTCCTGTGACTTCTCTATGGCATTCCTGTGTTCCTCTATGGCATTGCTGTGTCCTTCTATGGCATTGCTGTGTCCTTCTATGGCATTCCTGTGTCCCTCTATGGTATTGCTGTGTTCTTCTATGGCATTCCTGTGTCCCTCTATGGCATTTCCTGTGTTCCCTCTTATTCCTTTTCTTTCACAGGATCCTGTTCATTTCCTTTACAATACAAGCCACAGTGTGATTTTTGTTAAGTAATGGTAATTTAGTAAGTATTTGTGGAGAACCTCTTTTATTTCAGGCAATATACTAAACCCTGGGATGATGGTGATGAATGAGTAGACGCTGGTCCTTTAGGATTCCTGCATCGTGGGGAACTGAAATATGTCACACTCAGGAATACTGACCTGAAGCCAGGTGGTGTGCCCTACTTTGTGTGCAGAGCAATCAACCTCACTGATACTACTCAAAGTGCACATAGCAAGTAAGTGATGTAGGATCAGTCAACAGCTCCTCCAGCAGCTGCATAAAATAGAATTGTGTGAGAAGGTTTGGATTCTTGTCCAGAGTCACAGCTTATTCAGAACCCCTTGTTCTTCCTTGGTTGTAGTCTCTTTTTGTAGAATAGAAGCTCCATAGTATCAAAGTACCTATGTTACTGCTTGCCTGTTGTATCCTTGGCACATGGTACACAGGAAGTGCTTAGAAACGTTCACAGGGCATGACTATCATGTGGTTCAGGCATGGAACATTCACCAAATATACCCTAGACCCTGGATTCTATTTTCAACATAGCAAAAGAAAATATTTAAAAATGATTAAAAACTAAACATTTACTGAATGAATGTAAGAAAATGGTTCATTAAAAAAAAAACATAAGGGATTGTCTGGGCTATATTAATATAAAGGACAGCACACCTAAGAAATGGCTATGTCCACTCATGTTGTGTGGTAGCAGAAGCTTTCCTATTTTTGCTCTTGGTTTTGATCATGTTTCTTCTAACAGAGAAGCATTCTATTGTTCACTGTGTGTGACCCCTGCATCCTCTCTAGTTAATACTTAAAGTGAAGCTTGAATTCCTCTCTTATTACTGTCTCCTGTCTACCTGTTTATTGATGTTGCTGTGTTTGGTCTCCAGGAAGCTTACCCTAGTTCCTGAAATGAAAACCACCTCCCCTCAGCTTGGCTTTTAGATGAGTGACTCAGGGGCTGGCTCCTACATCCTGGCATCAGAACTCAGAAGCCAGGAGTTTGGAAGAGTCTTTATTTTGGTATCTAAGTGAGAAGAAAATACCTGGTCCATCTCACCAGCTCTCAGGAGGAAGCAGAGAGAAATCATAACAATAAAAATGGTATCTGGGGTGAAGGTGATTCTGTTTATATGCACATGTGCTCTGCAAGCTCTGCCTTAAAGCACAGGTCAGGCTGCTCATCCTTAGTTTCATGGAAGCAATAATATGTTGTCAGAGGACTCTTGTGTCTTGGCACAGCTTTGAAATGGCTTCGAGGCAGGAAGACTCCGAGTCTGTGAAGTAATGAAATTCACACATGTTCCAACAGAATCAGGAAGGATTGAGAAATTTGCTGGGGAATGAAATGAACTACAATGGGGGAAATTCTCAGGCAGCAGTGTGTCTATTAAAAGTCATCGGAAGATGTTACTCCTGATGAAAATGACAGAAGTAACATGACTACCATCCGACCCTGGGCTGAAACTTCTGTGCATCAGCTACCTTGGTTCTTACAATAATTACTCACAAGGAGGATCATGAGACACAGCCGGACAATCATTTCAATGACGTGATTCCAACATAGGTCTGATGCACTTGGGCTTTGACAATAATCCTGGCTTTAACAAGGTGGCCTTATAAGGATAGAGAGTGGGGGAGAAAAAAGAGTGAACTGTCATGGAGTCTCTTCTCCCTTGGTCTGGGACGCACATGAGTTGTTAGCTGCTGGAGGAGGGAATCCGTATGGATATTTCCCTTGGATGTCCTATCGTTTTCCCCTCCTCTTCTATTATTCTAGTCAGTCATTTGCATAGGAGAGTGGTCCAGATAGGACAGGATAGAATACTCTTCATGAATATTTTACAAGGATGGAATTTCTATCCTCTTTTGTGGAGAACATCAAGAACAGGATTGGGACTAACCCAGAACGCAGCACACAGTTTCCAATTGGTAGAACTCGAGCAGTTGGACATGATTGCTTTGTACCCAAATCTTTGCTCTTTTCAAGACCAAATTAGTTGTCTTGTCCCTGGAGGGTGTCTTCTCCTTCTACACGGTACACAGAGTCATAACTCTTCTCTCCACGGAGAACATGGAGGTGTGCATGTCCACTTCGGTCCACATGCTCCAACATGTTTTTGATGCTTCCCCTACAGCTTCTGGGCAATACCGCTTGTTAATTTCTTTCCCATGAAAGAGAAGCAAAATTTGATTCTCTGTGAGACCAAGTGCACAGTCTTCATCCTGTTTTTTCTGGTCCCTTTGAAAAGGCAGAGGGCTAGGGCCATGCCAGGGAATAAGGTCAGCAAGACAGCAGGCTTTTCCTGGATGAAGACCTAAACTCAAGAGGAGATGAGAGAAGTGATATAGTTTGCAATTCACCCTAAGATCTGCACTAACTGAAACCAAAGTCATATGGTCTCTGTGGTCCTTGCTAGAGGTCTCCACAGAAGGTAAAGTGTCCTGGAAGCAAGGGAAGGGCCCTAGGGGTTTTACTGGGGACAGTTCAGTTAGAGACAAGATCTGCATTCAACAAGTATTAACAATAATGATGCCTTTCAAAATATACATCAAAGGAACCCTGATGGCCAGATGGTAGTTTCCTCTTCCTTCAAAGCCATCTCTTCATTCTTAGGGAATCTGAAGGAAAAAAAAAAAACAAATGATAGCAAGAGCTTTAGTTTTTTCTAAAGGAAAAAGGTTAGGTATGAACACACCCTGGGTTTGTGAGTCTTTGATGGGACACTTATCTTTCTGTCCTGCTGAACACAGATGGAGATATGAATGGAGCCTTTCTATACTGCTGCCTCACCTAGAACCTGGTCAGAACTTGAGAAGGAGAATCAGAACAGAGAGTGAGAGAGACAGGGGTAGTAAGGAGGAGTCAGAATGAGGCTAGCACAGCACATACATGCCAGGGAGTCCTCTGCCTTCCATAGCAGGTCTGGCCTATCAGCTTTGAGAGTTCCAGAGCTAGTGTAAAGCTGGGAGCCAGAAGGGAGAATGCTATATGACTTAGTGTAGGCAAGATAAGAAGAGCAAATGACAAACCAGGCAGAAGGATTGAGAAGCATCGAGACTAGAGAGAGGTTGTATTTTTATGGTTAGGACAAGAACATAGTCCATTAAAAAAACAACAAACAAACCAACTAACCTTAGGGCTCTGAAGAAGTAAGAACTGTGACATTAACAATTTTGACTTAAGATTTCCTAGTAGACAAGATAGAATTCCTTCCCCTTCAAGTCCCAAGAGTTTTCAGATTCTCTTGGCATGGAGACCACTATGAAGCAGATTGTGGGCTTCCAAGTAGAATTAAAATAAACGATAGCAGCTCTCTGCTAGATATTTCAAGAGCTCTTTGCTTAAAAAAAAAAAAAAAAGCAGCCGACATGCTATTGAATGCCAAGATTTATCTGGATTACAGTTCCATCATCTTGAAAAGATTCAGGTATAGTGTTAAACTTTGAAGAAATAGTACCCCTATCTTTACCATGTGACTTTGTCTTTTAAGAAAGGCAATATTCACTTGGAGCATGTGATTCTGGGCAGAGCAGGGCCGGGGAGTGTCTGCTGGTTTCCTAGTCATTCTTAAATTAAGGCTCTGCAATCTGTTACATAAATCTCTATTTTCTTATTTTAGGTTCAGCCAGCATTTTGCTAGTGAATAAATCAGACATCCAGATGTCATCTCTCCCTGACTAGATATAAATCACAACCACAAGGCTCATTAGGTTTGCCAAAATTGCTTCACATGTCAACAAAATCTAACATTACTGCCCAGGATACATCCCTCCACACTCCCAGCCCCCAGCTAAGGAAGAGAGAGATCATTCAGCACAGGGCAACTGTGTTGCCCAGGGGAAAGGGTAAGGCCTGCACAAGTTTGTTCAGAGTGTTTTATGTGTGAGGCCTAGGAGGGACCAACATCGATTCATCCTACAATACACCTCTCCCAGGACTTAGTCTCATGGGTACTTCTCAATTTCAGGCAGATGGACACATACTTTATTTCTTAGCTCAGGAGTCTATGAGGCAGGCCAGTTCTGCCTTTGCAGGGCAGACTCTTTCTCTTCTTTCCTTCCAGAGGCTACTCATTTCTAGGGGCTTTAATATGACTGTTTTTTTTCTCTCTGCCCTTAGTGTATTTCAACCATTGGGATGTCAGAACTTCCTCATTGGAGAATCTAACTCATTGTATACACAGTACCTTTTATGTATTTAATAATCATTATGAGTTAAAGCTTTGGGAGAGGCTGGAGAGATAGCTCAGCACATAAGAGCACTTGCTGTTCTTGCAGAAGACTTGGGTTTAGTTTTCAAAACCATGTGACTTAGAAAGCCTTCTAATTGTAGTTCTGGGGGCCTGATGCCCTCTTCTGACTACTACAGGCAATTGCATTCATGCAGTGCACATACAGACGTGCAGACACACACAAGTAAGTGGAAATTTGTTAGTAAGTTTAGGAATGAATAAAATATGGCCGGCATATTCATATTATATTCTAAACAAAGGCTGAAAAGTTCCATGTGGGTAATGACATGTTTCCAAGTGGATTTAGCAAAACTATTTCCCAGTCATTTCCATATGAAAGAACTATCTAACCTAATACTGCTTAGTAAGAGAGACATAAAGTTTGTGATGAATAGTAAATGGCAAAACTTAAGTTCAAATTTCCCACCTTAAAATGAGTTTCCTAATTAGGGAAAGACACATTCTTTTTTTTTTCCCATCAGACTCCGCAACAAAGTCTGACGGGATTCGAACCAGCACGGGAAGGGGCGCCACAGCGCGCTCGCTTGAAAGACACATTCTTATCTTTATCTCATGTCTGTGATGAAATACCTGAAACTGTGGCTCAAACAGAGTAAGTTACAAATGTCAGCCACATCTATCAGGAGTCCTTGTTACAGTTGCTCCTTCATCTGTGCCAGAGGGCAAGCAAGGGAAGCCAATCAGTGTTACCTTTCCTGTGGGTTAAGCTCCCCTATTGTGGCTTTTATAAGGAACACACAGGTAATTCTTTAAGACTGGACATTTCATCAATGTTTTCCCCCTCACAAGGATTTTAGTAGACAGGTTAATGAATTAGTAAAGGATTGTCGAAGGAGACAAAATGAGCAGAGGGATGATCAGTGCATACATTAGAGAAATACTGACTTGAAGCACAGAGGAAGGTCGCATGTGAACCTAGAAAGATAATTCTTTCTGAGGGCACTTTCTTGCTCTATCGTTTCTTACTATAGAACATTAACATTATGAATTCACAGGTTTGGTAGAGAGAATCCTAATACTTTTCAAGGAGTAAATTTTTGTTTTGTTTTGTGTGAGCTTAAAGCCATTTCAATGTTGATTTTTATAAAAATTTATAAATTTCTGAATTGTTTTCATAAATTTTAAGCCTAGGATAACAGGGTTGTGTTCTTTCTCCCTACAGTGCTCGTTTGCTGCAGTTGACATAAAGAATTCCTTTCACTGATGTTGCCATCTCCCTGTACTGTAGCCTGGAAGGACAGATTGGAGGCTTGCTCACCACAACATTTTCAAATACCTGAAATGGTAACTGATATGTATTGATTCCCCAAATATTCATTGGACATTTGGGTGGATTAAATAGAATCAAGGGTTCTTTAGTACCATTTAGACCTAAATGGAAACTATTGCACCGTCATATCCTTGTTTTCTAGTTTGCTCCCTGACAAGTGCAGTTTGGGGAGGGACAGGTTTGTTTCAGCCTACATTTTTGGGCCACAACCTATCAGTGAAGGGAGTTAGGGCAGGGACTGAAGCAGAAATTGCAGAAAAAACCATGCAGAGATGCTCCTGGCTCTTTAAGCGTCTCTGACACAGGTCAGCATTACAGCCTAGGCAGAGTCTTGCTCCGTCCATCCATCATCAGTCAGTACAACCGCTCACAGACATGGCCACAGGCCAATGGGATTTAGGCAGTTCTTCAACTGAGATTCTCTCTTCTGAAGAGACTCTAGGTTGGAACAAGTTCACAATAAAAACTGACCATCTAGGTATGAACCTACAGATTTACTATGTAGTTTTCAGAACTGCATTGATGCTGTTTGAAGACTTGCAAATGATTTATTTCATTAAGAACACCAAGGATTCATACAACAGTGACTCTATTGAGAGCTGAATTCACTGATTTTTATAAAGCCTGCTAAAATTTTGACAACTAGAGGGCAAATGGTGGATTTAAACAGCCAGGGGAGCCTGTAGGCAATCTTTGAAGATACTAACTTAAGAGACCATAACTTTTGTCCCTGTAGGACTCAAAAAGCTAGGAACTCACATAGGTTTGAAAAACTAGACTGGCCACTACTTAAGGATAGAAATTATGTCTTTTTTTTTTCTGCAACTGGAAATCAACACAAGTGTGTGTATGCATGCGCGCGCGCGCGCACACACACACACACACACACACACACACACACACACACACACTATTGGTTGAGTTATGGTTAGTTGGAAGAGATTTAATGTGGTAATGACCCAGTTAGGCTCCCAAGCACAATGTAGAAGAAATGGCTTGTCTGCCGCACATTTCTTTGTTACCTCCACCAAGGTTTAGGAAGGGGTATACTGCAGATGTTCCCATAATCTGAAACTGTGGAAGTGTGAATTCTACCATAGACTTAATTACAAACTAATATTCTTAAATTGGGCATAAACAAAGCATGTCTAATTTGCTTTGTGAAGTTCACTAAAAATGAAATTACAGAGAAAAAAGTGGAGAACACATTTTAAAATGTTTGTTTTATTAGTATATGAAAGTCAGGCTGTTATTAATCTGTAAACGTTCATAAGAAATATGACTAAGAGTGTGGTAGCTAAATGTTATTAAGCCCTTTCCCCGCTAATAAAATTCTAATTGAGTAGATATTAGATCTGGAGTAGACTAAAATATAAGACGGAATAGCAGGCCATTGCAATAACAAAATAAGAAGTGTATTTTAAAACAATTTTAACATTAAAAAGTGAGACGAACTTGATTCTGTCAAATCTGGATTTCTTGAGAGATGAATTTTTTTGCACACATAGCATAGAGTATGCCAATGGAAATTCATACAAGAGGGGAGCTCATGAGGGAAAAACAGGAATGAACTAGTCATATAATCTTTGGGGTCATTGCAAATCTTTACACAAATAATAAAAGTTTATGATTTAGGTAAAGTATTTCCATTGGAAAAAATTGTGCCGATTAGAAATCAGGATATTGGGTAACAGGACCAGAAGAGGAGGCAAAGAGGAAAGAAACTGGAAAGAAACAATCTTGGTCATTTCTTATTTTTGTGAAACTTGGCAAAACCAGCTAGCATTTTTTTGAAGATGTCTCCAGAACATAAGTTCTTAGGTTTTTGAAATTGATTCTCCATGATAATTTTGTGTTTGGCATTGATTTTGATTCTCCATGATAATTTTGTGTTTGGCATTGATTATAAAATAAAGTGAAAAATTCTAAACAGAAAAAGAATTTTATATATATATATCTCAGTAAGCCTGTTTCAATGTGGGACGTCCTGTACTGCAAAATTACCAGGGACCGATCCCCATCTGGTCTTCTTGCTCTGTGTTCACCATTTGGCTTCTATCTCATATTCTCATACTCGGTCAGCAGAATAGGCAGTATGATACTTTAAAAAATTGTACATATCAATATATATTTCCTCCCTATTTAGCACCAAATTATATGGCCATACCTAGTTGCAGAGAGGCAGACAGTTGTAGTCTTTGGCTAGATGTCTGGAGTTCAGTTGAAACTCACAACAAAGCAGCAGCAAGAAGACACCCGAAGCAGACAATAGATTCTGATCCTGAGTGGAGAGTGGAATGTGAACCTTTTTGAAATGGTGTGGATTATGTATAGGGTCAGGGGCATGGAAAATGGAGTAATGACAATGGCATAAACAGTGTAACTGTGGTTTATAGATGTTGCTGATGGATAAAGTGTAATATTAGCAGTCATTGAGGGTTTGCCCAGTACCCACTACTGCCCTAGGCCATTTGGGTAGGCTAGCTCATGTAAAACATAGCATTATGCATCCCTCTCTCAGAGAGTCTCAAAACGAACAAACAAACAAACAACATTCAGCAACAATCAAGGTTCAAAGCAACTTTAAAAATGCACTTTGAGGCATTCACAAAAGACTTTCAATGTTGGCAGACAAATTTAAGATGCAAGGTTGTTTAAACATGGGGCCAGCCTTGAATCTTGTGAGGATGAAACTGAAGTGCCTCTGCACCCTGCATATGCTGCATAGTCTCAGAAGGCAGGCTTTATAGTTCTGTGGCATAGCACCAAGTAGCTTAACCTTCCAATAAGATGCATTTGAAACTCGGTCTCTCCTATTCATCATGACTTTTCTGTTATAATATTCTTGTAATCTTTTCTGGTCCCTTACATTCCTAAACAGCATCTGGACTGTGGGGAGAGTTTTGTAGTTCCAGTAAAGAATCTTCTATTCCCAAGGAAGAGCAACCTCTACATAGTGCTCTTCCACTGGAAATATTGCCTCTTGTAGGAGGTTCCTGTTCCACCTGGCCTCCTTTCAATCCTGCTATGTTCTAGAAAAGTCAAAGTGTCTATGCATGTTTCTGCTAATCAGCAGAAGCAAAACTATCCACATATACCTCCAGCTATTTAATTCAACATAATGATTATATCTGACCAGGTCTAGAAATGTGAGTGAAATCTAATCTATGATAATATAAATCTAATTTTTATTTACAGTTTTATACACTTTACACAATCTATGTAGAGGACAATAATAGAAACAACAGTAAAGGGACATTAGATTTAGAGCTTAAAGAGGTGACAGGTTAAGGTATTACTGCTATTGACAAAACAGATCCATCCCTTTGAATATAACAGTTCCTGGGAGTAATGTACATGAATGGAGTCTCACTGCTTTGCACTGGAAGTAAGGGAGGAAAAGCACCTGCATCAGGGCGGTGCACCCTATGGAGAGCACAAGAGAGAAGTACCTTCAGAGATCTTTGGGTTTCCTGTGTAGTGGAGATCTTCAGTGACAAACTCAAGGATATTAATTTCAAGTGTGATATTATAGAGATAATTTTGGTAATACTGACAAAACTGACTATGAAATAACTGTACATTTTAACTATCAAACCAGGAGTCAGTCTGCTTTATTGACATTTGAAAAGACTAGATGAATTAAAAAGAACATTTATGAGGAGGAAAGGGCATGAACAAGTGTGTGGGTAGAGAGAGGTGAGACACCGGGCACAGGTTGAACACATGGGGGACACTAGAAAGGAGCTTCCTGAAATGAGTTAATAGCTGTGAGTTGGCCCATCTAGAAACCAAATTCTCTGGATCACTAGTCAGACTCAGGGTTCAATTTACTTTCATAGAGCAGACATTATAACAAGAATGGCATGAAACAGGAACTGTTTGCTCCAGGCTGTCCCAACTCTCTACTGTGTGTCCTGCAGCGACAATTATACAATTTAAATAAGTCCTCTGCACTCAGACCCTGAATGGAGCAGGTAAAAGTGGTGATTTTAGAGACTATAAAAATGTCTGGATTGATTTCTTCTTCTTCTTTTCCACTAATTAATTATTTATTCACTTTATATTCCCATTACTGTCCTCCCTCCATGTCCAGGATCCCCCTCATATAGTCCTTCTGCCTATTCCTCCTCTCCTTTTCCTCAGATAGGGTGGAGGCCCCTCCCTAGGGATTCTCCTACCCTGGCACATCAAGTATTTGTAGGTCTAGGCAGATCCTCTCCTATTGAGGCCAGACAAGGAAGCCCAGTTAGGGGCATAGATTCTACAGACAGGTCACACTTTAGGGCCAGTCCTACTCCAGTTGTTCAGGGACATGTTATTTATTAGTGGATGAGAAACATTGAGATTCTAAAGCTCAGAGGTGAGTGTTTGTTCCCTATCCACTTCTTCAATGGTGTTTAATGCCTTTAAATGTTATTGTGGTTAATCTTTGTCATCCTGACTGACTTAGAATCAGCTGGGCGATAAACTTCTGGCCATGTCTGTGAGGGTATTTCTAGAGTAGTTTAAATATGGAGGGAAGAACTTGATAGATTTGGGAACTATCATCCCAAGAGCTATAGTCACAGACAATAAAGAGTAATGAGGGGAGGATGCTAACTGGGCACCAGCATAGATTTCCTTCAATATGAACACAGTGTGGCCAGCCTCTCCAAGATTCTGCTTCCACTAAAGCCAGTCTTTTTGCTATCTTTTCCCTACCACAATGGACTTAGTCCTTAAACTATGAGTCAAAATAACTCTTATACCCTTAAGTTGTTTCTCCTTCCTTCCTTTCTTTCTTTCTTTCTTTCTTTCTTTCTTTCTTTCTTTCTTTCTTTCTTCCTTCCTTCCTTCCTTCCTTCCTTCCTTCCTTCCTCCTCCTCCTCCTCCTCCTTCTTCTTCTTCCTCTTCCCCTCCCCCTTCCCCTCCCCCTCCTTCTTCCCCCTCCCCTCCCCCTTCCCCTCTCCCTCTTCCTCCTCCCTCCCCTCCCCTTCCCCTCCCCCTTTCCCTTCCCCTTCCCCTCCCCCTTTTCCTTCCCCTCCCCCTCCTCTTTCCCCCTCCCCCTCCTCCTCTTCCTAGTAATTATAAAAACCAGGGTCTGGAGAGATGGCATGGTGCTTAAGGGGGCTTGCTGTGCAGTCATGAGGATCACAGTTCAAATCTCAGCACCCACATAAAGAACAGAGGTCATCCTCCCAATGTTTATAAAGTCTGTTCTGAGGTGACATAGGCAAGAGGATTGTTGGGACTTCCTGCCTTCCAACCAAGTTGACAAAACTACAGTCTCAGGCTCAGAGATGAGACCCTGTCTCAAAGAAGTGAATGCAGAGGCACAGAAGCCATTTGATGCCCTCTGCTAGTCTCTATACATGCATGTGTGTGTGCACATCCTCCCTAATGTACAAATACACCAAACAATTTTTTAAAAAGTACTTAGAAAACTCACAAAAGTGGAGAACAAGCAAGAACCAGGAAAAAACTTGTGAAAGAACTTGTAACTAAGTTTCATGAGATGACAGATTAATTTTTAAGAAGAAACTACCAGACTTATCTTCAGAAGTCATGTTAGCAGTTTGGAGGAATTTATTTTAAGCATGCTGACATGAGGGTATTTCTTTAGGAAAAAAATACATCATAACAACTCCAATGGCAATAACCAATGTGTGCCTCATTTCTGGGTTTTAATGCAGATCTGATTGCGGCAATGCTCATTGTCCATGTTTCTAAAATTGGTCAGCCTAACAAACTGAAGTAATTGCAATCAGATGTAGCATAGGAGAAGGTCGGCAAGTTATCTGGTAGGAAAGAAGATCTGTGTGGGCTTTTAAAAGGCAACCCTGCTATGCTGGAGTATCCCTTTTCCCCACCCCATCTCCTCACCCCTTTTCTTCCTGCCCCATCTACCTTCCTCTACAAAAACTTCATTATTTGAATTCAAGTCATAAAACAGTCCACTAAGCTCCTGAACACTAATGGAACAATGAGACTGCAACTCTCCAGGAAAAAAGACATGGCAGCAAACATAAGCGGACATAGGAGTAGGAAGTAACAGAACAAATCAGAGTTTCCAAGAAGATCTTTGAAGCTCTGGAAAATACTCAAAATTTTTCCAGTCATGTGGTTATGAACAAAATGGAAACTTTCACAAAACATTTCTAAGCATCCATCAGCATGCTGAGTTATCACTCCCTGGACACCTTTCCCTGGGACTTTTCATTTACCAGGTAAATCACATGAACATGATCAGATTGAATGAGATGGGTGTTGAATGGTCCCTTTGCAAGTTAACATTTAATAAAATAGAAAGCATATTAAACTCTCTTTTGCACTTGAAGAGGCATAGTCCAAAGAGAATGAATGTGTTGTTAGTGAAAATGATGAATGTTTGTGAGGAGGTGACAGAGAATTTACAAGGTGTCCTGATTGAAATTCTGGTCCTAATGTCTACAAACTTCAAGAAGAACATGTGGTGCTTAAAAACACCTAAGCAATTTTTTCCTAGTAGTGATGTCATGTCCTGTGCGCATCCATCTCTCTTTGTGTGTGTCTGTGTGTGTGTGTGTGTGTGTGTGTGTGTGTGTGTGTGTGGTGTCTCCCTAACCCCAGGCTCTTCCACTGAGGCTAGACAACACAGCCCAGTTAGGAGAATACGATCTACAGACAGCCAAGAGATTTAGGGAAAACTCCTGCACCACTTGTTAGGGGACCTGCATGAAAACTGAGCTGCACATTCTGCTACATGTGTGTGGGGGGCTGAGGTCCAGCCCATGCTGTCTCTTTGGTTGGTGGCTCAATCTTTGGGAGCCCCCAAGTATCCAGGTTAGTTAACTTTGTTGGTCTTTCTGTAGAGTCCTTGTCCGCTTTGGGTCCCTCAGTTCTTCCTCCAACTCTTCCATAAGACTCCCCAAGTTCTAATGTTTGGCTGTGGGTCTCTGCATCTCTTTCCATGTATTTTATTATTCTTATGGTAAGTGGGTTAGACTTTATAAATGGTTTGGCACACTTCAGAGCTGTAGGGATTCTGTGGAACAATGTAAGGAATGTGAAAGGGTTGCCATGGGAGCAAATATCAGAGTCCTGTCTCTACAGAAGACCCAGCAAGAAAAGCTTCAAGTGTTTGTTTTACTTCATAAACTTCCAGTGAATGATGCTTTTGAACAAATTGTCCTTTAATAAATATGAAAAATGGAAATAAAATTTGAGAGCTTCAGAGGTATAATACATTGTAGTTTAGTATATAGTATAGTATATAGCAGTTCCAGATGTATTTCCTGTGATACATGAGTAAATACTGGATATATTGTTTGCTTATGTATCTCCATTAAACTCCCATTGTTAGTCTGAATATTTTTTTTTTAGTGGATCACTAACAATTATGTATAGTGATGGCAAGTATGTTATCTGTGAATCTTTCTTTTATTTGCGTGCTTTATTTTTACCTCCCTGCATGCTTTATTTTCTTGCCTTATTGCATTGTTTAGCATATCTATTACAAAGTTGAAGGGAGGTGGTAAGAGCATATATCCTTGACTAGGTTGTCTTTTCTTTAGGGAATGTTCTTAAATTTTTCATGATGTTAGCATTATTCCTACTAAGTGTCTTTATTAGGTTGAGGAAGCTAATTTTATAACCTAGACTTTAAAGAAATTATGAGTGAGTATTTAATTTGATTTTCTTTATGACTATATATAAGGGCATATGTTTTTATTTTATAGTTTATTAATGTGATAAAATACAGGAACTGTTTTTTCTGATGTTAAGCTATATCATTGAAATAAATAGCATTTCCTTTCACAATGGTAACGTTCCTATGAATTGCTTGTCCCAACTTTTTAAAATTTAAAAAATTTTTAAAATTTAAATTTCCATATTCATGAACGATTTTTGACTTGTAACTATCTTTTTGGTACCCTATTTCAATTTATGATAGAGACATTGGTTTTGTTTTTGATTAAGATTGGCCTCATAAAATGATCTAGAAATCATGTCTGTTTTGGCATTTAACATGTTTTTGTGCATAATTGTTATTGTTCCTTCACTGAATGTTAAGAAGAACTTCCTAAGAGATAAAGTCTTAGCAGAAAAATGTCTTTGTTGGAAGATTTTACTTAGGAATTAAATTATCTCTAAGAAATAATGTGGAGTTAAGACAGAGCTCATCCCCTGTGTTCTTTTCTCCCAGGGATTATATATTATTCTTGCTTTTATCTCATGTCTGAAAAAATTCTTAGTTTCATAGATTGTGTCCAGTGTCCCATTGCTCAAGGTGAGGCAGTGAATTCTGTCTCTATCCCTCTACCATCATCAGAAGAGGGAGAATTTGGTTTCAATATGTTCATGTTTTAAAGTGTTTTGTTCAAGCAAGACTAGTGTTTCACTTGTAAAATCCTGGTTGTAGTAGTGCATACTGGTAGGATTTGCTGAAAGAGGCTGAGACAAGACCACAAGATGGAGGAGAGAAGATGGAGAGAGGAGAAAACAGCATGAGGCACCATAGGGTAGGTGAATCATGAAACCAAATCCATGAGGGCTGGCCAATTGGAGTAAGAGTGGCCCAGGGGGAACATGAAAAATTTTATGTCAGATTATTGATAGGGAAGTAGGCAAAATAGCTTAGAGGGTAAATATCTGCATAGCACTAGTGCTTTCAAGGTTTATTATAAATATAAATGTTGTATGTCTTTTATCTGGGAACTAAATGATTCACAGTGGAGTAGAAACCCCCAATTAATATTAAATATTTACAACACCTACCAGTGATGGATTAATTTTTAGAATAGTCAGTCTTTTTTAAGCAAAACTAAAATAGGTATTCTGCACTCGTGTATAAGTTTTACATTAAAAAATGGAACTTTATAATATTGGCAATGTTATTTTATATGTTCATAATGACTTTGTAATGTCCTTGTCTTTTCAAATACGTAACAAAAGTTTCTCAGTTATAAATTCTGTGGTTTCTTCTAACTCTTTATTTAAAGTTTATTTTAAAACACTTCAGTTACTGTCATTTTAATTAAATTGTAGCTAAACTGGGTCAGTATTAACCCCATCATTCATTATTCTTATCCATCAGTGTTCTGATCCAAATCAAATGGTTTCTTTCTTAATATCAGATTTAATTTTCATAGAATTAAGTAAAATATTTCAAAATATTTTTTACTCTTAAAATCACTTTTAAGATATGTCCAGACATTAAAAAGTATATAGAGTTTGTCTTTAACTTTATAAAGAATTATAATAATTAGTGTTTTTTATTGTGTTCTGATATTATTAATCAGTTCAATATTATATGTATTTCACTGGAAAAATTAGTGGCTGAGCTTTCCATTTTGCATGGAAAAAGTTATGAATATACATGTTTTATTTTACATGTTAAATTTATTTATTTATTTATCTATTCATTTAGTTAAGTATTTGTAGGCAGGGTGGGGTTCATAAGTATGCTTTATATGTTGTATATATTAACAGGATAGGATAGAGGTCTTAAAAATTTGTCAGCTTATAATAATACATTTTTACTTTTAATAATAGTCCAGTGAACAATAATCCAGAAACAATAAACCAGTGAAGTTAACAGAGTTACACATTTTATTTAATTCAATGGAAATTTTTATTGATTTTCCATGACAATAGTACTGACTACTTAGTGACTTAATATCTATTCAGCCTTAATTAACATCAGCAAGTTGCTTTGACTTTCCTCTCATGCTCAAGTAAAAGCATAAAATTGGTTGTCACCGAACAGTTAGTTGAGCACTTCTTATTAAAGCCAAAACAAGATATACCTAATATTAGGAATTATATAACCACTCCCATCCCCAATTCATGGCTTGAAGTCCTAACCTCAGCAGAATGTATTTGGAAATAGGGTCTTTAAGGAGATGTGGTAAAAGAAAGGCTGTTATTGTGAGCTCTGAGGTAGCATGACTGTTGTCCTTACAGAAAGTTAGTAGGCCGCAGTCACCAAAGAGAGATAGCAGAAACACAGAGAGGACAATCTCAGAAGACACTTAATTAGTTAACTCCTTGATTTTTGGATTTTCTTCCTTGAGGAATGTCAGGAAATAAATTTCTATTGTTTAAACCATCAATCTGTGGGGCTTTACCAAAGCAAGTCCAACAAACTGTTGTGTCTACTATGATTTTTTTCAATGTGGACTACTTTGGAACTGACACACAGGCCAGATAACTCCCAAGCATTTCCCCAAGCTCTTGTCAATCTGGTATGAGTTCATTTTATGAAAGCAACTGCTCACAGAAGACCTAGCAGGAAAACATTTGCTAACTTGGATTGAAAAGAAGGGAAATTAATTTTGCTTCCTTGCTTTGAAATATTGATATTGTTTTAATGTATCATATTTGCTGGGGGCCATCCCTAGCTGTTCTTCTTTCTTGGTGGTTCCTCTTGAGGCAGCAGAGGAAGAAATGTGTTGTTGAGGGTAAGACTTGGTTTTAAGAGATACTTAGGATTACTGTTTACTAAATAATGTTTACCTATCTTAAGTTTAAGTTGCTTTGCTGCTGTAGCTGACCTGCCTGAGTTCCTGTGAGGCCAGAAACTGCAGTCTCTGGTACTTAGCACCTCATTATAAAACAGCAGAGGTTTAAGTAAAACATTAATTGCTTGAGCCTTTCCCCACTTGTCCAGATACCTCTTGCTTATCAGGCTAGGGGAAGGTTTGGAGCAATAAACTATGGAACCAGGAGAAGAGAATTATGCTCCCAGAGAGAAAAAGTTTTACACACATAAATATGGAATAAACTCATAAATTCACATACAGATTCATGCTTACATATTTGTACATCTCCATTCAAAACAGTTGGATCCAGCTTTCATATTTATCTGATAATCACATACTTTCAGACACACATTTATATTTACATATGTATATGGAACAAAAGTCTAAGGGCCAGTACAGAAAGAATTCACTCATTCTGGATGAAAAATTAGCTCCAATCTTTGCTGCATAGAGAAAGAAAAAGCTTCTACCTTTTTACTGTTAAATGAATTAAAACCAAGTCTGTAAGAAGAAAGCTTTGTTCTCTTTAGTAAGACTAAGCTTGCCTTGCTATTAAGAAAGGACTTGTTCTGTCTCATGGTAAGGAGAAACCTGCCTGCTCCTTCTGCTCTCTGCGGCTTCTTTTTTTCTCTTTCCCTCCACATTATGCATATTTCTCTCTTAATTTTTTAAGTTGCCTTATAATTTCTAAGTTATTCCACTCTGTATTTCCCTTCTAATCTTTCTCTCTCTCCTGCTCTATTGTCACACTAATGCCCTTACTCTCAGTACCATTACTTCCAATGCTATGCCTTTACTTCTTGAGTTCTGCTGAAATGTTTTTCTCTCTTTCTCAGCGCTTAAATATCTTTCAGAATATGTGATCACATGGTAAAAAGTTTACCACAAGTTTACAGATAAATTAAAATCATAAATTGAATAAGAAGTTTACAATAGAGAATGTTTACATGCATATCCATTAAGAGTAACTATCTGGCTAAACATCATCTGCCACCAGCTCTACAAGTTTATAGAGAGCTGAAAAACAATTTTTGTGACTAATGTATTAGTGAAATTTCATATAGATAAACCCAGTCAATATTCTATCTTCTGTCCTTGCACCTATAGTAAATTCTTAGTTCCCTTTTTATGACCTTTGGTTAATTGTTTTATAACCTCTTAGACTGTACTCTAAGTTGTAAATACCTGCTTGCTATTTCAGAAGCAATTAACTCATGACACTTGAAGGCTTGCAGAGTTCTTGCAGTTTTGAGATCAGAAAGGACTTAATAGGAGTCCTATTATTATAAAAGAGCTTAATAATTACTAAAATAATTTTAGGAATTCTTATAGGATCATCGTTAAGAATTAAGAAATTATCAATTTGTCCATATAGCATCACTAACAAGACAGTACATCTTCGTTGTTCTACAGAAATCTGCTCAAAAGGGTGAACTAATGCCTAGTGACTGTTTATTATTATGAATATTATATATTCAATAATTACAACAGGAAAACATATTAATATGAAGAATCTTTCCTAAAATTAAATTCCTCTTGGCCTTGCCTAGAGAAGCAACCCATCATTAACGTTAACAGGTCATGGTGGAACCATCTCAGGAACATCAGCTGCTAGTTAATAGCTTCTCCTTGATGGCTCCTGGCACATATTTAACTAGGTATCCCTCAAACCCAAATCCTTGACTTTTTTCTATTTCTCTCTCTCTCTCTCTCTCTCTCTCTCTCTCTCTCTCTCTCTCTGTCTTTCTCTCAATTTAGTATCGTACTTCTGAGATTTGATATAAAACATTATTTTAATACTATTGTTTCCTCCCTGACATCTCAGAATATAAACACTAGCATTTTTATTAGTTTTTCCTACTTTTTATATCTGCATAAGTTCATAACATATTTGCATAAGTTCAATGAGAGTCTGACCTCCTCTGCAACAGAATCTATATGTAGACAAATCTATTGTGCAACAAAAACTTACTTAAAATGGCATGTTTTAAAATTTACCTGTCTAATGTCTATATGGCATGAGAATAGCTAGAGATTAAGAGTTTAATTCATATGTGGGATTGATACTCATAAAGATACCATAGAAAACTAGCTGGACATGTGCCCGTGCTTTCAGAACCCTGGCATTACAGGTAGGAAGAAAGATCTATTTTTGCAGGCACATTTTAAGTACTGAAGTTCTGCAGAAGCCAGGAATTCACACGTCTTTATACTTACTTTCAGTGAAACTTTATAAGTATCATTGCTTGGGTAGGTGTCAGCTTCCAGGGGTCAAACCTGGCCAGAAAAACTATGGAAATCTTAGAGAAAAACATACAGGCAAATATTTTTCTACATACCTTTCAGAAGGCACCTACCTTGCTCTGTAGCTTTTTCCTTGTTTGGTTTCGTTTTTTGAGATAGGGTTGCATGTAGTTATGCTGACTTCAGAGTTCTTATGTAGTCAATTGTGACTTCTACTGCCTGATGTTCCTACTCTAGTCTTCCAAGAGCTGGGTTCCAGGTGTAAGCCACAGCTTAAGAGACTTTAGTGACTTAAGCCACCTATTAAGAGTGGGTTTGCGGCCCCATGGGGAGAGCAACAATACCAACCAACCAGAGCTCCCAGGGTCTAAACTACCAGCCTGAGAGCACATAGGGAGGGACCCATGCCTCCAGCTGTATATGTAGGGGAGGATGGCCTTGTTGGGCATAGGTGGGAGAGGAGGTCCTTGGTCCCATGAAGGTTGGATGTCCCAGTGTGGGGAAATTCATGGGTAGGGAGGTGGGAGTGGGTAAGGGCACATCCTCATAGAAGAAAGAGAAGGGAAGATGGGATAGGGGATTCCTGAGTGGGAGGGAATGGGGAAAGGGATAACATCTAAAATGTAAATAAAATATCCAATAAAAATAAAGGAATACATAATTAACATTTAAAAAAAGAGTTACAGTGTTACAGGCAGCCTTAGCTGGTTAACTACTGTACACCTGATAGTTACAAAACCAAGACAAGAGCAAATCCATGGTCATAAAGAGCTATAAGGAGGAATAGAAAGAAAGCAAATACCCTGCTCAGAGAGGTGTGGCCGGTGTGACTGCCATGTCTTATGTTTGTCAGAGAGGAGAGAGACTACTCTCAGTGTTCTGACGTCTAACATCTGAACAAGTAGTAGCCTAGCATTCCCTGGAAAGCAAAACAATACAAACAAAGCAAAACAAAACAACCAAAAAATCTCAACCCTGAGATGATTACTAGTCTGGCACCACGCAGGCCTGTGAGGCAGACCATGCCTGAGGTGACCCTGCACAGTACTATAATGCATGATATAGACACAATACACGAATGGGCATAGCATTCCTGAAACCACTCCCAAGATGACCCCAGGTACCACTGAGAGTAGCAAGTAAGTAGTGGAGAAATAGAAAAGAAAGAGAAACAGAGGATGTGGGCACAATGAAGAGAGGCCAAACAGGACACTTGACAGTAGTGAGAAACAGCCTGATTTGAGGAGCTGGTGATGCCCAGGTTCAGATCCAGGGCTTTGAATTGGCCCATCCCAACATCTACCCCAACATCATGAACTAATGGAGTACATGAGGAGGCTGGTCCTAGAGATCCAAATCTACAGGATTTCCATAACGCAGGGCAACAGCAGGATATCCAAGAGGAGTCCGAAAGAAGTTCCAGTATTGTTAGAGTAGCAGAAGCCAGAAGCCTTTTAACAGACCAAGCCGTTGCAGTAAACGTTTGCATGCAAAGAAGTGCACTACAGCTTCCACAACAAGACTTTTTTCCTCTGTTGGGGCTGAGACTGCAAGGGTGGAAGGTGGTTCAAGGGGAGGGGTAGATGAATAGGACTGAGATGCGTGATGTGAAATTCACAAAGAACCAATAAAATGTTAAAAAGAGAAATAAAATAATGCATTAATAAGGCAGTGAAAAAAAGAGAGTAAACTAACGAATGCTGAGGGCCTTTCTCTTGTTGAAATGGCCATGAGCATGATTTACTTACTGTTGGACTGAATTCCTTTGCTTACCTTATCAAATATTTGTTCACCAGTTCTCAGATTTGAGGCTCCAAAGGTGAAGTGTTTCCCAATGTTACATAGGCTCAGCTGACAAGCAGAAAAATGATTTTGGAACCTACAGTGAGTGGCTCTCAGATGCATGCTTTTTCTACTGCCTTGTAGTTATTTCTATCAAGTCATGACAGAAACAAATAAAACATCATACAAGAACATACTTATGGTGACAGAGATTAGTAAGAAGGAGCATCACGTCAGCACTCTCTAGGACACAGAAGCCTGACATTTCCTCTTGTGGTTGGGCAGGTAGCAGGTTGGTTCCAATGTCTGTGAAGGAAGGTGATCAATGTCATTTACCAGTTAGACATTTGTCACTAGACAATGAACACATAGCCCTGCGTTCACCTCATTATCAATAGTAGAAGCCCATATCACAGTCAGGACTTCATTTGCTTGAGCTCTGGATAAATGAAGATAATCAACGCTCCCCTACTGGCCTGTGTTGGACACACCATAGAGGTAAAAAGTCAGTGCCCACTGCTTTAAAATTATTGCAACTGAAAGTAATGAAAACAATAATTTAAAAAAGAGCTATAAAATTAAAGTATTTTTCCATAAAGATTTTATTTTCCTAGAAAGTTTTGTTATTAAAAATTATGACTGCAGAAAAGCCATTTTTTAGTGTACCAAAGAACCAATTAAACTGCAATCTGGAATGTGATCTTATGACATATTTTTGGTTGGTTTTGAACTCTCAAATGTGTGGTGGTGAGAAAAAACATTTTATTGGTCCCTAAGGAGTTGGTCTACCCCCATTAGGCTCACTCCATGAGCGCAATTCAGAGGGTGATTGGTCCAGTGGATTCTTCCGTGGGTGAATCTGGGATTGGAGATTGATGGGGAAAAGTTTCTAAAGAATCTAAAGAAACAGAGCTGGTGCACATGCTGTTTTTACACACTTTGCCAATAGAATCAGTGGATAGGACTGCTAGAACTGAAGGTATCTTAGGAAAAAAGGCAGGGTTTGAGCATATATTTAGCAAATGTTAAGGGGACTAAGATGGCCTGTTGCAAGGGTGAGCTAGTGTCGCATGATGAGTAAATGCATGTTACAGAATAGAAACAAACAATATGCTGAGAGGTCAGAAGAGTAGTGTGGCTCAAGATAAGGACTAAAAATTTTAGTTTTCAACAAAAGCTAGAAATCTATGTTTGTGTAACCTTTGGCACATTCATAATGATTAAGCCTGTAGCAGCAACTCTAGCAGGCTGGGAGCCTTAAACCAGTGCTTCTCAATCCTATTGTAGGATTTAGTGATTCTTTCACAGGGGTCACACGAGACCATTGGAAAACATGTATTTATGTTGAAAAATATTTATATATTGGAAAGCACATTATATTTACATGTAATTTATACCAGTAGCAAATTTACAGTTATGATGTAGCAGCTAAAATAATTGTATGGTTGGAGGTCACCACAGCATGAGGAACTGTATTAAAGGGTCACAGCATTAGGAAGGTTGAGAACCTCTGGCTTAAGTGGAAGAGGTCTTCAGAACTATAGGATGCTTGTTGTGAGCCTTAAACAGTCAGGACCTTACCCAAGGGAAGAATGGAAAGAGTCTAGAAGATGAAAGGAGAAATAAAGAGCTTGTCTTGCAAATGTTGGGTACACAAGATATTAGACAATGAATCTCCTTCTTGGAGGAGCTCTCTGGAGGCATAGGATCTCTAGCAAGGGCAGTGTTCAGTAATGATTGGGAGATGAAAGGAATAACTGAGCAGCTAGGACAATTAGCTAAGCATGGTCATGGAGGTCTAGAGAGCAGTGAAGAGTTAAAGTAGGAACACACCTGTAAGAGGCTGAGTAAGAGAAGAGCTAATTCAAGGTGATAGAAGAATAAAGTGTTCAAAACTGAAAGAGAGTCAACCAAAAGGGCAAGGAGTGGGAAAGCCTGGTGGGCTTAGGTGATCACTGTGGTGGTTTGTATATGATAGATCCAGGAAGTGGCACTTTTAGAAGGTGTGGCCCTTGTTGGAGTAGGTGTGTCATTGTGGGTGAGGGCTTTAAGATGCTCATCATAGCTGCCTGGAAGTCAGTATTCTGCTAGCAACCATCAGATGAAGATGTAGAATTCTCAGCTTCTCCTGCACCATGCCTGCCTGGATGCTGCCATATTCCCACCTTGATGATAATGGACTGAACTTCTGAACCTGTAAGACAGCCCCAATTAAATGTTGTCCTTGTAAGACTTACATTGGTCATGGTGTCTGTTCACAGCAGTAAAACCCTAACTAAGACAATCAATAATTACCAAAGTTTCTAGTAAACTTAGAGGGTATAGCTCTAAGGTAAGGCTTTCAAGAATCTTACCTCCTTCAGTCCTCCACCCTTCCCCAGAAGAAAGCACAACTTTTTTCAGAAATGTCAAATGAGCTGGGTTAGACTGAGGCTGGACTCCTGAATCTCTTTCCAGAGATGCTTCTCCAGACAGTATTCAGGATTCAATGCCAGCTGCTCATTGGCATTGTCAAGAAGCTACCCGGAGCAGGTAAGGACTGGCAGACTTTACAAGAAAGCCCAAGATCTTCATGTGAATCTAGAGAGCCTCTCCTGCATACTACATCCTGGAGAAGTACCTGTGAGCATTACAGAAACAATGAGAGCTATCTAAAAGAATTTAGGCTGAAGAGTGAACTTGGTGATTTAAAATTCATTTCCCATCGCACTATTTCAAGGAATGGCTGCTTTTACCAAATTATTAAAGCACATGAAGGAAAATCCATATGAAGAGTGTTTCTTCCATTTGTTATTCTATAAAGACGATGTCAGGAAATGAATCCCACTTTGACTTCATTTGGGTTCCAGAACAGGCCGAACAGAGAAACCTGTTTGCTCACTCTTCGACCAAGAACACCATACCAGTATCTTCCAGTATGCTGCTGCACATGGAGTTTCAAACTCACCTTTGAAGAGATGTTGTGCTTTTCCCATGACCCCAGGAAGGCGCTCTGAGAACTTCTCACCAGTGTCTGCTACCAGAGACTCGGTAGCCATCTGCTCCTGCTATAGAAATGCTTTGCACTTACTTCTAAACTTATTTAAAATCCTTCTCTGCTCTCTTTCATATGGCTTGTGATGAAATTATCTGAGTTAAGTAGCCAAAAGCAATCAAAAATGATGGAAAAAAGACAAGAAATGGTTTGATTTACAATGCAAATGATCTGGTTCACTCTCAAGTAGAAGAAGAAATTACATTATCTGCTATTTAAAAGGCGAGGAAGGCACTGTTAGGAGCCACTGGCAGACATGGGATCAGGACTCTCTGTGGCTCTTGGCTCTGGGGAGGGCTCTGGGGCACAAGTACTAAGGGTCTGATTCACCACATGTAATTGGAGTGAAAAAAAAAAATCAGATGCAACATAAACTTGCTCCATTACGACACGACAAGATGCAAGTGGCAAGTGGTTGTCCGAAGACCAGTGTGCAAATGACAAGTGTCCTGGGGGGATGACTCAAATTAACGAGGGTGATGTTTATTCGTATGTCTACAGCTTTGGGTGCTCAGCAAACGGTTGTTTTACCTAATCTGCAGTTTCCTTCTCAAGTGAAAAGATGAGCCCAGAAGGACTTTCTCAGAGGAACAGGGCTGGGCTGAGGGTTTAGGAGAGGAATGAAATAGTCTCCCAGATTATGGTTCCTTCTTTCTCTTACCTCAGAATTTTCAGAGAATGGCCACCACTCATTGTTGCTTTCTGCTTATAATAAGCCTTCTCTATGTCATTTGAGTTTCTTTTATAGCTTAATAAACTCCCCTGACTAGCTGGACAGGAAGTCTTGATACAGAAATGTGAACATACACTATTTAATGGTTGGAACATCTCCAGAAAAGGATGCTATAAATTCATTGATGAAACATAGGTGGAGAGAAGACAAACCCACTTTCTCATTTTTTTTTTTTAAATCTAGGAATGTCTTTGGTGAAACATTTTTTTCTTCTTCTCCCTTCCCTCCTCCCTTTCTTCCCTTCACTGCCTTCTACTTTCTCCTCCTCCTTTTTTTATTGGTTATTTTATTTATGTATATTTCAAATGTTATCCCCCTTCCTTGTTTTCCCTCTGAAAACTTCTTATCCCATCCCCTTTCCCCCTCATTCTATGAGGGTGCGCCCCCCCCACTCCCCTCTCACCACCCTAGTATTCACCTATGCTGGAGCATCAAGCTTCCACAGGACCAAGGGCATTCCCTCCCACTCATGCCCTACAAGGCCATCCTCTGCTACATATGCAGCTGGAGCCATGGGTCGCTCCCTGTGTATTCTTTGGTTGGTGGCTTAGTCCCTGGGAGCTCTGGGGAGGGGTTGATTGGTTGATATTGCTGTTCTTCCTATGGAGTTGTAAACCCTTTCAAGCTCCTTCAGTCCTTCCTCTAGCTCCTCCATTGGGGTCCCTGTGCTCAGTTCGATGGTTGGCTGCAAGCATCCACTTCTGTATTGGTCAGGCTCTGGCATAGCCTTTCAGGGGATAGCTATACCAGGTTCTGTCAGCAAGTGCTTCTTGTCATCAGCAATAGTGTCTGGGTTTGGTGTCTGCAGACAGGATGCATCCCCAGGTAGAGCAGACTCTGGATGACCTTTCCTTCAGTCTCTGCTCTAGTCATTGTCCCTTCATTTCCTTTAGACAGGAGCAATTCTGGGTTAACATTTTTGAGATGGGTGGGTGGCCTTATCCCTCAACTGGGGGCTGTGCCTAACGTCTGGCTATGTTCTCTACAGGTTTTTATCTCCCCTTTGTTGGGTATTTCAGCTGATGTCATCCCTGTTGGATGCTGGGAGCCTCTTGCTTCCCTGGCATCTGGGATATTCTGATGGCTACCCGCTTCACCATCACCCACTGCTACACACTGCCATTCAGTTTCCAGACCCTCTGCACTTCTCCTCTGTCTCCTCCCACACCCGATCCTGCCCCCACTTTTAAATCTAGGGATGTTTTGGTTGATAATTTTTTTCTCCTTCTCTCTCCCCTTCTCCCTTTCTTCCCTTCCCCTCTTCCTCTTTTCTCCTCCTCCTCTTTCTCTTTTCCTTCTAGCAAAGGAGCCAGACTGTCAAGTGGCACAGATTGCTGTGTGCTCAGAAGGGGATTCTTGTTGCAGTTCCCAGGGTAAGAGCCACCTTCTAGAAAATGGTGAGTGTTCACATGCTATGGAAACTGAGCCCTAGGGTGGCTTGGCTTTGAGGGTTCCGAAGCCAGTTGTGGGAATCCTGGCTGCGTAACTGATAGTGATGGCTTTGCTTCAGTGCTTCTTTTTCTTCTTAGTGTGGCACCCAAGATAAACCCAGGGTCAGCATCAATAAGGTCTTGAGTGAAAGACAATGAGAATCTCTCAACTCCACATCTTCCACCATGAGCCGCAATCCTTGCAGATTTCTGGGAGTGGAGGAGATAGGATCCACAGGACAGCAACCCTCGATTTCTGGCAAGGGTTTTGTTGATAAACTTGAAGCCACCTCTTAGGAGGAAATGGATTCCACTGTGCATTACCTCTGAAACTCTGCTGTGAGAGAGGTGACAGCAGACGGTTTCTATCCTAAGCCCCTTCTCAGCTGTGGAAAGGACAACTTTTCTCCAAGCAGCTGACTCCAAGCAAGAAAAAGGGACGACTCAAAGATTTCTTTCAGGAGGGATTCCATATAAAAGAACAAAATATTTACAGTGACTTCTTTACTCTTTTCCATGAATATTTCAGGTCTAGGCCTCAACTTTAAAATACTTGAGTTTTAAAAGTGTGGAGGAAGAGTGTGAACAAAGGCTCAGGTACTTTAAGTCCTTGTGGAGGTTGGGATGCCGACCTCACATGGGATCTGTGTGAGTCATGGAGGAATAGCAGATGTTTTGTCTGTCCACACCTCTCTCAGACTTCAAGTTTACTTTTGGACTTAAAGCTGCTCTCCCAGCTAAGGCTAGTTCCATACCTGAGGGTCATGTCCCTCTTCTAATAATTACACTCATTGTTGTTCACTTCACAAAACGGTCAGTATCATACCAGTGGTGATAACTGGTGATAACACTTCAAGTGTGAACTTGTATTCTTAGTAAAAATGAATTTAGATGAACTCTCAACATATTATTGATGACAAAAATATCATATATTACATTTATCATCACAGCCTGAGAAGCCTTCTTGTATAAGACATGTTCACTCCATGATTCTGAGACTGTCACGTTGCCTGAGAGTGCAGAAAAAGGTATGGAAGGTTGGTTCACTCTGAAAATGAGAAAAATCAAGTGAAAAAGACCATGCTCCAAACACTGAGGCCCCAGCAGCAGCGGGAGAAGCAGAATGAACAGAAGTTACAGCTAGAGTAAAGCGGAGTGGGATGGGAATCCTTCGGGACCTGAGAGCAGCGTGTTTATGAATACGCCCTAGAAGCTCTGGCAGAACTCTCACAAGGAACTGAGGAATGTTTGAGAAGTGATTGCAATGCCTGAGAAATTCGTCTCTGCTTTGCATACTGGGGCTGAGGAATCTGGGAAAGAAATAGTAGCAGTCTTGCATCATGGAGAAGAAACCTCCACATCACTTATGTGCCTGCTATAAAATGAGAAGAGATTTTTTTTTTAAGGTCAGGAAAAAGTCTTTTTAGATTAACCGAACCCCTCCATCCAGTGAGTAGAGAAAGAGGATCTGGTGGTGACATGATGGTCTGTTGTTCAGAAACATTACCTCCAGTGTTAGAAGGAATTTCATCTATATATAAGGGACTCAAAGATGGGCAACCTTAGAGCCTACTGGAACAAAACCCAAACTTTAAGTTTTCCAGAATTAGAGTTTTCACTTTGACTTAAGTTATTATGTTGTGAGTTGAGATGAAAATCTTTATTAAATTATTTAAATAATAATAAGTTTTAAGTAGAAGGCCATTTTTGTTTCAGTTCAGTGAACAACATGAAAGCGAAGCTGGATGGGTTTCTCATAGCCATTCAGCACATCATCAAGACATATTTGGGGTCTTGTTCTCAGGCTTTCATCTGAATTGGAAGCATCAGAGTTGGGCAAAAAAAGAAAAACAGCATGCATGACACGTGCCGTGCTACTATAGAGTATAAGTCACCTGGAATTAGAGATAATGGAGGAGTCATTCCAGGCCGTGGGGATCAGAGAAACCATAGCAGAGGGGAAGTGTTGGGCTGTGGGCTGTGAGAAGCAGCTGGGTGCCTGGTCGTGCACAGACCTCGAACCCCAGACCTTTATTGGATGGCAGGTGTTTGGCTCTGCTCCCTGGCCCTGGTTCTTTTCGTTCAGCTTCAGCCCTCCACAGCTCCTCCCACAGAGAGGTTTATGGCCATCAGTCATGAGGAACAGAGGCTCAGGCTCTCCCACATGCAGGTGAGGTATCTCCAAGCTCTCAGACCAAGCCAATAGGAGTTATCTGCTGCCAGACCCTAACCCACCCGAAACTGTATATAAGGGCTCTCTCTATTCAGGAGAAGTAAAAAGCAGTGAACTCTCTGCACTTGAACCCTGTCCATAGCCAGGCCAGAGATCATCGTGGGACACCCTCTAGAACAGGGACCCACAGAGAAGGAGATATCTGATCAAAGATGCTTCATAGGAGGAGATATTTCAGTGAATGCAAATATAAGATGTAGGAGTGAACATTTACTTTTGGGGGTAGGAGAAATTAACAGAAAGAGAATCCGCATTTATTAAAGAACACCAGTGGGATCAGAAACAAGCTGTCATTTGTTGAGCTTCCCCAACATATCACGTTTATTAACCAATGAACGCTTCAGCACAGTCTGAAGAGCTCCTTATTGTCTCTAGTAAACAGACATGGAGTCTGAAGTGTGCACACGTGGTTGTTAAATAGTTTGAACCCAGTTCTGCTTTATTCCAAAGCCTCAAAGGCTGTCTATCAGAAAGGTGGAAACACAGGGTGTATTTAAGGTACCTTGTGGAGCAGAAATACCTCTGGTGAGAAGTCATTGTAGGTTTGCCAAGGGGAGTGAAGTCCCATGGCTAATACTGAAAGAGCTGACTGCTGGACAAAGTCTTTGCCCACTAAGTATTCTGCTGTGAAAAATCCAAGAACACTAGAAAAAAATGTAAAAGGTGAATGCATAATGCATTTTCTTTAATAATCATGGATTGAAAATCACTAAAGTAAAAAACAAACACTTTGAATTATAACACGAAGCTAAAGCCAATATGGATGTGTAGAAAAGCTTAACATTATTTACATTTTAAAAATTAAATATGTGTGAAATCTGGCTTGTGCTTCTCAATGGGCCTCTCACAGTCTCCATCCAAGAAATATTGGAAGCAATTTTATTTGCCTCAGTCCTGTGTCACATGACATCTTGCCTCACTTGTGCCCAAGGGACTGTGGAGAAGCACTCAAAGTCGTCCGGTAAACCTGTGTTTGGTTGCTTGTTTGAGAAACCACCTGGGGGCTGCCAGGTTGGGTTCCAGCCTGGGAGCGTCCAACATGCTAAGCACAAGCTCATCCATGTCAAGCCTCTCGTGACTTTTCAGTTCTTCAATTTGGTTTTGCTGTTTCTCTCTTGTTGAGATGAAAAGCCAGATTGCCATCTGAGATCCCTGTGTTACAGTTTTTAAACAACCTGTTCTTTTATTTTTTAAAGTATTTCCTGTGCCATTGACAGAGCAAAAGCACTTTCCCAGTGACCCAGATGAATCTGCAAGGCGATCGGTGGCTTTCCTTATCTGGTTGTCCAGGAACAGGCAGACAAGAATCTTTCTGGTTTGGTGAAAAAGTGGTATTTCCCAAAGTTTACAAGCTGCTTCTGTGCTATGTTCCAGTGACTTCTCCTTGGCCTGAGAGCACAGGATCCAAGAGTTGGATCCTACAGCTTTTTGCTGCAGACAGGCCTGACCTGTGCTCCTATGAAAGAAGGACAGCGTTACCTAAGGGGCACAGAACCCAGGGAAACATTGTACAGATTTACCTGGATAACAGGGCAGAGGTATGTGCAAAACCTGGCTGAAGATTCTGTCCATCAATTTGGTCCACACTGGCTCTCTGTCCTACTGAAGTGTCAGTTGTATTTTGTGAGGGAGAGTTGTAGCAACTATGGGGTAGGTGAGTGAGCTGTGGCCTTGGACAGGGCTCCAGGGCTGTGTAGTAGATCAGTTTCAGAATCTTTCAGTATCTCTTGATGCCATTTTTAAGTGAGAAGTTGCCCTGATGCTTACAAACTCCCTGGGAGTGTGGTGGGTCCAATGTGGAAGTGTTTGAAGATCACAAGGTAATAGAGGCAGATATTCATTAACCCTCTTGGCTTTCACTGAATGTTGCAGTCCCTTTGAGACAATTACAGAGGTCTACACTTCTTTCCTGTCTTTCTTCTGTCTCCAGTGGACAGACAATTTTACCCAAATGCCCTTTGGGCTTAAGAAGATGCTCACACAAGGCCCAGGCTTCTTTTTTCCTTTGTGTCTTTCCTGGAGTTGGAATCAACTCCCTCAGCATGATCTTCTCTAGGACACTTAAGAAAATTCTGATAAGAAGCTCACATTATTTTTCTTATTGCTGTGACAAAACACCTGATAAGAAACAACTGACAGAGGGACCTGTGCTGTCTTACAGTTTGAGGGGATTATAGTGGTGAATGCACAGCCATGGAAGTACAAGATGGATAGCCACCGTGGCTCTACAGTCACAAACCAGAGATTGGACAGAAGCTGGAGCCAGATCATAAGACATCAAAGCCTTCTTGTCCCACTTCCTCTGTCTCTCTTTCAAGTCGTCATGTACTAAACATTTTCACAACCTCCCCAAAGGGTCTTCTGAAAGGAAGGAAGGAAGGAAGGAAGAAAGGGGGAGAAAGAGTGAAACAAAGAACAAAAGGAAAGATAGAGAAAACAGCCAGCTAGGGGCCAAGTGTTCAGACTCATGCACCTGTTGGGGACATTCACATTCAAACCATAATAATGGTAAAATGCTTACATTGGTCTTTTTGAGGAAGGGATTTTAGAGTTTAGGGTAAAAGTTAAAGAAGAGTCTGTCATACGAGAGACTTGCAATCCCCATGAAGAGTCAAGGAGTGTGTCTTAATTCTAGGCTACTGTTTTCCTCAAACAGATGGGAATTGTCCTTGAAGCCTGTGCATGCATTTGGCTAATCTTGGACAAGCAGTTATCTGCGTGAAGACACGTAGGAGGAGATTTTCCTAGAAGATACTCTCCCAGTGTCACGTGTGTGTGTGTCTGTGCAATGTGGTGCATGTGTAAAGGGGTGCTTTCATGTGACTGTGCTGTATGTGAGCATGTGAATTTGTATGTGTGTGTGTCATAGCTGCTAACCCTTATTTCTCATTCAGTCCTTTCTACTTCTAGTGTCTGCCTTTTTCTCTCTCCTATAATGTCTGGTCTCCATGGTGTGACATTTTTAGGTGCAGTCTGTTCCTTCCTCAAAAGGACACTGGAGACATTTTAGATTGCATTTTTCTGGAGGAAAAAAGAAAACCCAGTAGGGTTAAACCTGGAATAAATCCAGGGATAAAATAAGTTCAGAACCACTGAGAAAAATAGCATCAAGATTAAAAGTAAAGATGCTGTGTCTTAGATCTGTGGATGCTGCTGTATTCATTCCAGTGTAACTTTAGGTCTCAGGTAGAGTGACTAAAGATCACCGCAATGCTAGCTAAAACGTGACTAAGCACAATTGTTGCCAGAGGAAGTCTTAATTCTCTTACCAGAATGTGTCACTATATGTATTGTATTCCTCAAAGGTTTGTCCAACTCTCCCACCAAGCAAGCAATCCCTCGGCCCTGTAACTATTCAATGTTGTGTGGTGATGGCTGTGGGGAGGGACCGTGACTCCATGATAAAACTGTAACTGCAACTGAAAATGGAGATGAGCAGAAAGATACATTCTTCCTAGTCCTATTCTTCCTAGTCAGTAAACAAAGACGGAGACACGACTTCCAAGCAAGGATCAGAGATGTGGGAGTGAATATGACCGAGGCACAGGGGAAACAAAGGTATTGTGGAATCCACAGATGATAAGCAAGATTCTATAGCAAGGTTTGACTTTTACCCATTATGTGGCTATAGGGAATCAGAGTCCATTGTTAGGAACCTTTAGTTGTGACTGGCTGTATCCCTCTTGGGATCACATTTTTTTTTTCCTTCAAAGGCTTTGCACATGCTGCTTTTTTCAGCTTAGAGAAAGTCTTCTAACTCTTCCTAGTCTACTTAATTCCTAATTATTCTTTGTGTCTTAAGTACCAGTTCTTTGGAAACCTTTCCCTGTGAGTATAAGAGCCTCTGGAAACAGTTTTGTGGGACCACTGTCTGCATAATTATTTTGGTTAAATATGTGTGTGCTATAGGGGCTGGAGAGACAGCTCATAGCTAATAGCATTTGCTGTTCTTTCAGAGGACAATTTCCAGCATCAACATGGTGGCTCATACACTCTATTAAGTCCAGGACTAGGGGGTCATACATGGTTTTCTGGCCTCTGCAGGGACCTCACACATGTGTTGCACTCAAGGGCAAAAAAGTGCATATACATAAATAAAATGATTGAAAAAATTTAAATGTGATATGTAACCGAAGCAGAATCCAATAAACATTTTTATAGCATGTGTAGACAGGTTGTTTCTTATTTGTCTAATTTCTCAAAGGTGCGCATAAAGGGTCTTTGGGGTTTCCAGCACCATCTCTTCCTACTCAGCTATGGGAATGTAATCTGTGCTACTAAATATAATTGAAATGTGAAGGATTTGATACTATTTGGTATTGGGGGTGTTGTAGAAAAATTTAATCCCAATCTGGGGTTTTGATCCTGCCTTTAATCATTTAGTTCCTGAATAAAAGGCACACAACTTTTATTATTTATAATATGCCTTAAACATCACAAGAGCTGGGCAGATGTCTACTCTCTATGTTATTAGAATCTATGTTTCTATCAATAACTCTGAGTTATTAATTTGCTGTGTTTCATCTGGGATGTTTTCAACTCCAATTGGCCAGCCCTCTGGGCTACTCTTTCAGACTCCTAACTCACGGCATCTCTCTCTTCCTCTTTCACTTTCTTCTCCTCTTCATTCTCCTCCTACTCCTCAAACCTTGGAAACCTAAGCCCCTCCTATGACTCTTCTGCCCAGCTATTGGCTGCCAGCATCTTTATTTACCAATCAGAAATAACTTGGGGTCAAGGGAACACAGTCACGAGGGGCAGTGTGAGGACTTTCTCACTTGGGGGCCCACCCTTAACACTAGAATACTATACTTTCAAGAATTTCCAATTTTTTTTAGAGCTGGAAATGATCTTTCAGCGCCTATAGCTTCTCTCTCTAATTCACTACTCTTCACTTAACCATAAAAAATTCATGTGAAGTGGTGGTGGCAGCGCACACCTTTTATTCTAGCATTCAAGAGGCAGAGGCAGGCGGATCTCTGAGGTCTAGGCCAGCCTGGTTTACAGAGTGAGTTCCAGGAAAGTCAGGACTACACAGAGAAACCTTGTCTCAAAATTCCATGCCCTCCAACAGAAAATCATGTGTAATTTTATCTCCATGCAATAGGCCAACTGAAACATCACCTATAGCTCATTAATTTGATACAGATACATCTCCAGAATTTGATGTCTTTAGACCTCAGTGTGTCTCTGAGAAATTCATGCCATTTATCACACTGGATTAGTGAGAGTCCTGCTCTTTCATGGTTGAAATTCTTCACTCACTTAAATGTCCATTTCCCCGAGCAAGGCATTTTTTTTTTTTGTTCTTGTTAAACCAGTCTCTTTCATTTACATGATGGCTCTATAGTTTGTCACTTTGGGAATTAATTGCTGGGATAGATTTTTATCTAGATTACATTTAGCCAAGTTCTCTATTATAGGTAAATGTATTTTCCTTCACAAAATTATTAATACTTCATTAGGTAACAATGCTCATTCCTTTTCATAAGTAAAGATTCTGTGAGTATGAGATAATTCTATCATTTATTACAGATTTCACTAATGCATAAAATAGCTTAGTACTTGTATCAGAATGGGCTTTGAAAACCAAAAATATATTTAAATTAAGAAAATATTTTATGTGAATAAATGGGCATGATCAATATATTGTTTAAATGCATGGAGCTATCAAAGAACAATTTTGAATAACTTTAAATCAAAAGTATTTTATTCATTTACTTTTACCTATTACTATTGCACATGTGTTCACATGATGTGTGTATGCAGGTATGCAAGCCATGACAGGCATGTGGAAGCCATATTAACTTTGTCTTTCTGAAGTTAATTCTCTCCTTGTTATTTATCACATTGGATTAATGACAGTATTGGTCTTTCATGGTTCAAATTCTTTACCCACTTAAATGTCCATGTCTCCTTCCAAACCTTTATGTTGATTCTAAGGATTAAACTCATGTCACCAAGCATTTTTCTTCACTGAACCATGTTTTCTGGCCCTAAGGAAATACTTTAGATGTAGACTGTGTATGGCACCACAAAGACTTTATAGTCAATAGATGCTGTGTGTCTTCAGTGTGGCTCACCCCATCTACACGGAATAATATGAAAGGTGAGTATAATCTGTGTAACAGTCACACTTTCCTTACAGCTGAAGAAAGCTGGTTTGGTTAGCATTTATTTTCCTCTGTCTTCTTTACAGTTTAGTACGGAGACAACAGCAGAGGCCGAGCTCCACAGCTATCTAGTACCCCCTTGAATGGGATTTGACCATCTGCTTCTGACTGGCACATTGACAGTGATCTCCCCAACTTCAGAAATTCAGATCATGGATCTTCTGGAAACCTGCCCTTCCCTGGTTAGGGGAAGAGCCGACTATGGGTCTTATTCCGGACTGATGGGTATTTTAAGCATTACCCCTTTCCATCAACATATATCTGTAGTTGCAAGTAATAAGAGGCCTATTTTGTATTTTCACTTTTTTGTATTAATAGAATGCTAGTATAGTCATTTGTATCTGGGTTTCAAGATTGTTAACATCAATATCTGTGGTTGAAGAGGTCGGGAGTCATTTCTCAGAATGGATAGTCTACTTAACAGAATTTATTTCCAAATATCTTATTTCTCTTGAGAAAGACAAATATAAATTCTCTGTCTTCTAAAGTGTTAGATAGAAAGGAAATGACCTTTCCCCCAATAGGCATAATTTGGCAGAGCACCCAGGACACCAGGCTATTCTTCACATTGTGGTGGCATCACATTGTGGAGAAATTCAAGAGGAACAGAGAATAAAAGTTGTGCCCTACTGATGAAAGCAAACAGATTGAGGAAAGTAACACTGAGAGTAGGTTTGATGGTGAGTTTTGTTGTCAACTTCACACCATGTAGGATCATCTGGGAAGATAAGACTGATGAGGCCTTGTTAATAGTGGGTTTACTTACTATTAAATATTGTCCATGCTATATGCATTATTTGGGAAGATCCACCCATGGTGGGTAGCAGTATCTCCTGGGTTTGGATCCTGGGCTGTACAAAAGTAGAGAAAGTGAGCCAAGCAAAGCATGTATGTCATCATTGATTATTATTCATGTCAATGGATGTAATATGACCAAGTCCCTCAAGTTCTTCTACTGTGACTTGCTAAAACAGAGGATTATAACCCAGAACAAACCCTTTCTCTGATAAGTTATTTTTGTCAGGGCATTTTATCACATCATCAGAAGCAAGATTAATGTAACAGATGTGATCACTAATTAGATATGTCAAATTTGCTTCCTAGATGGTCAGTCAAGCATCAGTCTTGGTGTGTCTTCAAGGGCATTTCTGGCCTATTTTAGCATTTGAATCAGTAAACTAAGTAGAACAGGTTGTCTTTCCTAACACAAAGCCTCATCTAGCTAGCTTCCAGACAGATAAGATTAAAGCCTGGCTCACCTATGAGAACTCATCTTATAATCTCACATGACACCCCTAAGCTAGGACTCCAGTTGTTTTTTTTTTTATTAAACTTTTTTGAAAAGTTTTTGAATAGAACTGAAATCTCTCTACCTGAATCTCAAGGTTGTGGGTACATGGACTAGAATTACGCCATCTTCCTTTGCCTTCCACAGCTGATATTAGATTCTAGTATAATCTTGCAACCATCATAATCTGAGGAGGTATCAAGACATAAAATACTGACCCAAAAAAGACTCCAACTGTGAAAACAGCTTCAGCAGTTGGTGCTGAGTCTCTGCTGAGAAGAGTAGAGACTGTCAGTGAAGAGTGTATAGACAAGTGGATGTTAGCGGGGATCACAATGTCCTTAGTAAGAAAAGAGACAAGCTGGAGAGCCACCTCTCAGTCAATTTATAAATAGTCATGAGCAACAGTATGGTGCTGATATGAATTCTAAAGGTCAATCTGCTGTGGCTTAGACTGAAATGAGGAACATGCTATTAGAAACTAGAGGAAACACAATACTGATACTGGAAGAGAGACACTGGTCTTGGTTCAGCTCTGTTCTGTGGAAGGAGAAATTTGCAAGCATTGAAATTGAAGATACAGTTTAGTAGATAGGTAAACAAAGTGTTGGGAGGTATCTTTTGGTTCCTCCTGACTATTCTCAGTATTATGTTAAAGACTAAAAAAGGAACTGTCAAGCAAAACTGAATCAGAGCTTAAAGATTTGGAACTTTGAATAGTTTCTTAATAGAAAAACCAAATCTTAAACCAAATTAAACCAAAGAAACAGCCTCTGAACCCCAAAAGTATGTTAAAGAGAACTAGGTCGAAACTTGACTAGCATTTGCTGAAAGAAGTCTGTGAACAGAAGCAATGCCAGTTTGAAACAAAGGTGTTGGAGATGAGATGGAGTAAGGAGAGCCTGTCAGACCTCCTGAATTCTGGAGGGCTGTAGAAGCATATCATTCAATAGAATCACCTTGGAGTTGACTAAGAAACAGACAGGACCTTCACTCATACCGCAAGCCCAGGGGACAAAATTGTCCTCTTGGTTTTAGAGGGAAGGGCTCTGGCAGGGAGCTATGTGCCTACTGCCCTTACAGGGGACCTCTTGGGCAGAACTTTTCTCTCAACAGGTGTGGCGGCAGAACCCACAAACAAGCTAAGAGCTGTGGTCATGACAGTGCAATTCCAATGGGCTTAGACTTTGGACTTTAAGTCTAACAGACAAAGTCTTTAGCTTAAAACTTCAAAGGAGCTTTCCTTCCCAAGTTATGGATTTGCTTGTGGCACACAGCCCCTTTCCTTCTGCCACAGAGGACGGCAACGTTTATCCCATTCCTTTATAACAAGCATTCTTGGAAGCTAATGACTTATGTAGTTTTAAATTTTCACAGCTCAAGCGGAATTCTGCCTCAAGATAAAGTATTCTGGATTAGATGGTGAGCATTAGATAAGGCTATTTTAGACTTTACAGTGGATACTAGAATGAATGAAAGCTTTGGTGAGTCAGGTATATGGATGCAGTAAACATATTATCATCATGGATTTGGCAGTATAAGCTCAGAACATTATTGGTGTCTTCCTCACCCAACTGTAATGTTGAAACACTGACATCTAGTTGGCCTGAACTCAGGTAGATGATCTATAAAGAGGCAGTGAATGCAACACTTATTTTGTAAGGTATCATCTGCTTCATCAGGGCTGATGTTCTGTTTAATAATGTGAATAATAGGTCAGAGTCCAAACATACACGATGCACCTCCTTCTTACATCTCCCCTTCTTTTTCTCATGGCAGGACACAGAAGGAACACATTGCTCACACTAAGTGGGGTCTCACCTGGACCCAAAAGAACTACATTCTCATCTTGGATGTCCCATTTTCTAAGAACTTTGAAAAATATGCTTCTGTTGTTCATATCACCTGACTTGTGGTATTTTGTTACAGAACCCAGGTGCTATTTTTCTTCTGAGATGTCATTAATGGTCTAGCAGTAAAAGGATACCGGCGGGCCTGTGGCAGTCTTGTGCAAGATCCCAATTAAGATGGAAATCTACTTTCGCTTTCTGATCAGGTCAACCAATGAACTGGGGAGCAGTTGGGAGCTGCTGCTTTTTGACCCAGAATGCTGCTTCAAGGTGTCCACACTGGGGGAAGGAAGCAACTTGCCCTGCATCACCCTTTCAAAAGCTTTGCTTGCTAAAGTTATATCAATGTTCCCTAGTTTTCTGACCTAAGAAATATGAAGAGAATTTGCCAAAGTTTTAGGAGATGGAAAGAAAAAATGACCAACAGCTGGAAAATGAAGTCATGAGGTACTTAAAAAGTCAGAAACAATTAAGAAAATTTGTGTGGCCATAAAATGCCTTTGTTTGTACCAAGGCCTATTTTTAGCAAAGCACTGGGCAGTCTGTTCCTTCTTTTACCTGAATCAAGTGAGTGATACTGTTGAGTTGAGAGGGATTTAAGCTGGTAAAAGAGTAATATGTCTCCCCAGATGTGTCAAAATTACTCACAAGACAGATGACTGGGTACTTGAAATCTACATAAAAAGTTTACACTATGGCTTCAGTCTACCTGCTGTGGTAAAACAGCCTTGACCAAACATATATGTAACTCATCAATGCCAAGTTCATAAATATAACTGTTTCCTTTCATTATTCAAGAAAATCATAGTTGTTATAGATATATAAGTCTGAAATTTCTACCTGATCTCAAATTTCTAGTTGGACATATATAAAGAGGCCAATTCATGTTGTACAGTGCAGATTGGTTAAGTGTGTGAGTGCATCTTTCACAGAGGGAAAGATGGCTGAACCTAGCTTCAAAGGATTTGGACAAAGCTTATATGGAGATAATTGACTCACAAGCCTCATGACTCCACACTTTGTATTTTATTTTTCAATGCAAATAACAGCATTAGTACTCTACAGAAAATAATTTAGAAGGTTAAATGGTTTGTACCACAGCAGTGAGTGATTACAAGTGTTGTATTTATGGCTTTGGATGTAACTCATCGGTGGAACCTAGCATATACAAGACTTTCAGATTCCAGCCCTGGAATAACTAAACCCAGAAAAGGCATAATTTCACTATCTAGAAGTGTTATGGTTCTAGCTCTTTTCATTACAACTAAGTAACTGAGAGTTTATATAAAGGGAAAATAGACAAAAGCGAATTTAAAAATGCAATAACCTGTTTAAAAGAAAGCTTTACTACCAATTAATATATTTGTACGTTTATATATTTGTACATAATATATATTGTACATAAGACTTCGTGATATATCAAGTTGGCCAAGCTGACCTACATTCTCAAGAGTTCCCTCTCTTCTAAATTTCAAGGCAGGAGGTTTAGCCATGGGAAGGAAGCTACAGTCTTCTGTAGCCAGTGCTCATTGTTGCTGGTGTATAGGCTCACCTCTGGCCTGCTGGAGCACCTGGGTCTGCATTTTTCTTCCATCCCTAGATCCTTTTTCTTGTATCTTGCCTCCATCAGGAAGGGTGTCTTTTTCTTTTACTTTCTTTTATTGTTTCTCTCTCTCTTTTTTGTAGGGTACCCACCCCTCTGGTACTAGAGACAGTGAGAGTAGACAGTCTTCCTGCCTGTGTATTTGGTACCAGCAGCATGAGCTTAGGCTCAATATACTCTTGCTTACTGTGTAGCTGGTTGTCTTAGACCACTCAAGTTGCTGTAAGAAAACCCCAATACACTGAGTGGTTTATAGACAACAGACTGCCGCTTACAGTTCTGGAAGTATATGAGTCCAAGATAAAGAAATGGCAGGTCTGATGTCTGCTGAAGGGCCTTTTCTAACACACACACACACACACACACACACACACACACACACACACACACACGACATAAGAGTAAGGAAGAATATGAGTTCTCCAGGGTCTTTTGTGGAGCCGGCTAATCCTATTTATGAGGGCTCCATCCTAATTGCCTCCCATGGGCCTCACATCCTAATATTTTCATAGTGGAGGTGAGAGTTTTAATATGTAAATTCTATTGATATTCAAACACCTGGTAGGAATAAGCATCTTTGCTTCCTGACTATCTGTCCTTTGGACTGTAGCCATCAGCATGAGACTTGAAGACAACAGGCTTGCAGAAACGACTTCACCAGCTTTCAAAACAAATCCCCCACCTCACCCGTGCATGCCCATGAACATATATATCCTAATGGCTCTGCTTCACTTATTGTACTGTGTCTGAAACACATGGTAAAAACTCTTCCGAGAGAGTTAGACAGCAGGTGAGCATTTAAGGATAGGAAGTGCCTCTGCTAACATTGGGAAAGTGGGGTCAGCAGCGTCCAGATCCTTCTGTAATCAATCCGCTTCCTTCAACTGCTGGAGCAAAAGCACAAAAGAGGAGTTGATACAAAAAACTGTTTAACATTATACTTAAGGCCATTTGGTACTAGCTCTTAAATATTGATAGAGAGATACTCCCATCTCATACATAAGGCAAACAGAAGTTCAAACGCTTAAGTAAACTTGAGCCCCAGGCTGCGTTAGAAGGAAGTTCAAGGTTGAGATTTTATAATGTCCATCTGGTTCCAATTAGAGTTGGATGCATGCAGGAAAGCCATGATGGTTATCAGCCTGACTTCCTGCACTCAGATGGAAGGAAGTCACATATAGGATTCATGCTAGATACTTGCTGATTTCATTCTCGATAATAGACAGCAATGGACTTCCCACAGAGTGTATAATAGAAAAACAGGGTTGAGTTGCACAGGAGTGAGTATACCTTTGATAAGTATACACAGTAATAGCCAACGTTTTCACAATGCACGTTGTGTTTATTCAATTAGTTGTTAATGTTACATGTAAAATGTTGTCACTATTTTATTGGAGAAAAGCAAGGCACAGTGGAGTCTGGTGTCTTGTAAGATGAGGTGTCCTGGAGACCAGTGCAGTATGGTTTCAGAACATCTGTGTGTATATCAACTCCGATATGATGTTATCGTTATTCTGCAAACCCTGTGTTTGTATCTCTGCAAACCTGATCACCACAGTTCTTTATCGTCAGCCTATAGAGAAAGCCTTCCAATTCCATTTCTTTCCTGTCCCTCAACAGATCTCCTGTATCTCAGCAAAAAAGATTCTTCTTACCACAGTTTACTTTCTCTGTGTTTCATCAGAGCAAAGAGAAATCTAAATTAATTCAGATATAGGCCAAAATACCTTCCTAAATCGCTAACTTTCAACTCAGCCGACACCCTCGCCCCTTCTTTGCCTTTCTTCTTTATGAAATCTTACTTCCTGGAACACTTCACTGTATCCCACTGTTACCCACTTCATGCTGCTATAACTTATATTGACATTCTACCTGTTTCTTGTAGTCTTGTTCAGACAGCACTCTCTTTATGATGTCCTCTCTTACTTCCCATCCAAATGTGGTTAGTGTTAGTGGTTGTCTTAGTAGTGGTTGTCTTAGTTAGTGGTTGTCTTAGTTAGGGTTTCTATTCCTGCACAAACATCATGACCAAGAAGCAAGTTGGGGAGGAAAGGGTTTATTCAGCTTACACTTCCACACTGCTGTTCATCACCAAAGGAAGTCAGGACTGGAACTCAAGCAGGTCAGGAAGCAGGAGCTGATGCAGAGACCACGGAGGGATGTTTCTTACTGGCTTGCTTCCCGTGCTTTGCTCAGCTTGCTTTCTTATAGAACCCAAGACTACCAGCTTAGGGATGACACCACCCACAATGTGCCCTCCCACCCTTGATCATTAATTGAGAAAATGCCCTAGAGCTCGATCTCATGGAGGAATGTCCTCAACGGAAGCTCCTTTCTCTGTGATGACTCAAGCTTGTGCCAAGTAGACACAAAACCAGCCAGTACAGTGGTCAACTTCATGATTTAAAATCATCTTGGTGACAGGAATCTGACCAGGCCTGTTGGGCATGTTTTTGGCTACATAATTTGATGTGGGAAGATCTGTCTTAACTGGCTGATATCATTACATGGGCATGGAATCCTGGACTCAGCTCCCTCTTGCTTCTTGACTGTGGAAACAATGTGAACAGAGCCTTTAAGCCTCCATTGCTGTGGTTGAACTGTGGGCCAGAATAACTCCTTTCTCCCCTAAGTTGCTCCTGTCAGAGTATCTTATTACAATAGAAGAAAAACTAATTAAGACACCAGCAGGCTTCTCTTCTTACTCCAAGTTTTCATATCCTTATGAATAAAATGTATGATTGGGCAGTAATAAGTGTAGCTGTTTATATTTTTGATCATATTTTCCACACTTGAACACTTTATCTCAGTAAACTGGAACTTTAGTTTTTAGTCTGTGGATATTCATGGACTCTTGTATCATACGCAGAATGCCACTGTGTGTTTTGTACATAAACCTATCTTTCACAGAGCTGTGTGGAGATGTTGTCTTTGTTGCCCATGTTCTGTATGCAACAGAAAATGTATTCTTGCCTTCTCTTGCTAAATCCATTAGACACTTGGATATTATCACTCTAACAGTCACTGGGCAGGTGTTTAATTGATATCTCTACTATAGTATTATATTTGGTGATCTCTGTTCAGCACCCGTCTTCCCATGAAGGGTGACTTTCTACAAAGCTAGGACTGTACGTTATTCGCCTGTACAGGCATCATGAATTGTGGAGCAATACATTACATATAGGATGCATTCATAAAATTTCTCTTTAAAGATTTAAGCTATTTAAACCAAAAGTCTCCAGTTTTGTGTACACTTATCTCCCAATAAGATTTATTCCATTACACATAGGCAGAGGGAAGTGAGAAGGAAAGATTGTCATTGAAGAGAGGGGTATCAATGAAATTATCTGAAGATTTTTTTCAAAACTCCAAACTTTTTTCTTCATTTCATTATGCTTTTAAAATTTTTGTAGACATTATTCTTCCATTTGCCCAGAAACGATGGTAGATCTCATCGCTGGAGCCAGCCCTTGAACATTGAGACAATCATTCCTGATGCTTTTCAGGTCCCAGATTTCAGGATGCCCACCCACCTACTTTCTGCAATTCTAGACTATGCTTTTCTGTTCAAAAACACACAAAATAAATTATATAGAATTCTTTTGTGTTTGGTTTATTTCATTTAGCATGTTTTAAAGATCCATCCTCACCCTTGTGTGTATTTGGAGCCCACTTCTTTATATTGTGGAGAAATATTCTATTGTATATACCACAGATTTTTCTTACTGATGCTCTTGGTGATGGATTTTTGTTTTATCCTCATTATTGACTATTTAAAATAAAACTTTTGTGGACAGTATTGTAATTTTTACAGTTTTCTTGTTAACTATACATTTAAAGTTGTAAAAAATTGCTAAAAATTTTTCCTCAATGATTTACTCTCCCCTTAGAGGCCCGTTTTCAGACTCACAAGAGAGGTCTCAGAACTGTAGTTGTTTTAGGTTTTCAGCATTTGCTACCCATTCTTTTATAATTGTGGGTTTTCTAGTGGGTATAACGTCACAGCCCAATGTTGTTTTGCTTCATTGTTTTCTGGTGATTAACAAGATAGATAATTTTCCCACATTTCTAATCTCCACTCATAAGTACGTTTCGTGAGTTTTGTATTCAACTATTAAGAAAAATGGGAGCCAGGCAGTGGTGGCACACTCCTTTAATCCCAGCACTTGGGAGGCTGAGGCAGGTGGATTTCTGAGTTCGAGGCCAGCCTGATCTACAGAGTGAGTTACAGGACAGCCAGGGCTATACAGAGAAACCCTGTCTCGAAAAACAAAACAAAACAAAACAAAACAAAACAAAACAAAACAAAACAAAACAACCAACAACAACAAAAGAAAAATGGGTGGTGTTTCTTCAATTTTGAGAATTCTTTGTACCTAAGATATAAGGGTCTTTTGTCTATTCCTTGGAGACATTGTACATTTGGAATTTGCTTGTTCACTTTTTAAAAAAATATATTACTTAATTTTGTTTTATGTGCATTGGTGTGAGGGTGTCAGATTCCTTGGAACTGGAGTTCTGATAGTTATGAGCTGCCGTGGGAGTGATAAGAATTGAACTCGGGTTCTTTCGGAAGAACAGTACAATTAACCACTAACCATCTATCCAGCCCCCTGTTTACTTTCCTAGTGATGTTTTTCAAAGAGAAGTTTTTAACCTCATGAGCTACAGTGTATTTAGTTTTTTTTAAAAATGTTTACTGTTTTTATATTCCACTTAAGAGTTGCTTGCCTACCCAGTGTTGAGATTCTTCACTAAAGTTTTGTAGTTTTAAGTACATGTTATGATTTGAATCTGAAATGTCTCCATAAACTCATATTTTAAATGTCTCTCCCTTAGCTGGTGAACCTGTTTGTAAAGGCTATGGCATTTTTAGAAAGGGGGGCCTACCAGGCAGAAGGTATGAAGATTGGACCTCTTAATGTGAGCCTCGGTTCTGCCCTTACCCTCTGCTTCTTGTTCCACTGTGTTGTGACCAGCTTCTGCCAGTCACACCTCTGCATCCATCATGAGCAGAGCCACTAGGCTATACCTAACACATGATGAACTGAAATCCTCTGAAGCCATGAGCTGAAATCAATCTATCCTACTATAAATTATCTGTCATGTATTTTATCATAGAAACACAGAGCTAATCAATACAGTAAGTCCTCAGTATATTTAGCACCAATATCTGTATGAGATGACATAAGACTATAGGTTAATTACTGTTCTTGAAATTCTAACCTCTTTTGGTAGATATAGGGTACTTTCCTCTGTTTATGTTAATACCTTTCTCATCAAAATAGTTGACACGCATGAAGTCTATGTTTACATTTCTTTGGAGTTGTGTGTCAATTCTTGTGTTGATTCTGCTTTATTGAACTCCTTTCTGGTTCGTAGGTCACTGTTGTTTTATGCTGATTAGGATAGTTTTATACTTAGTCTTGAAACAGAGCAAAATTCAATCTCTAATCTAAATTATTCTGTCCAAAAACAATTTTAAAACTACAAAACATTTAAAACTCTTCCATAAGATGTCCACTTAACGTTTGATAGGTGGTGAACTGCATTTACAAAAGTTTCAGGGACATCTACATTTTTATAATGCATTACACGGTATCTTTCTGTTTATTTCGACCCTCTTGTTATTTCTATCAACACTTTTTGCAACTGTTAACTGTAGAACTCACATATAATTTTCTACTATGCAGATGCATGAAACAAATACATCTCAGATTGTTTTGTGCTTTCATACATGACATTTAAAATTTAAACTTGTAATAATTCTTTGTAAATATCTATGTGTGTTTCATCTATGGATATGAGATCTTTATTTATCATCTATGACCTTAGTAAAGTCATTAATCAGGTGTACGAACTTTGTGAGCATCATCTGAAAAATATCTGCCAACCTCCTTTTTTCTTTTCTTTAAGTGACTAGAGACATTTTATTTCTCCCATGATAATCAATTATAAATACATTATTTCTATTTCTTGACTTATTATATTGTATTCAAATATTGCAGAAACTATTACATGTACATGTAGGCCAAATACTTTTTACACCAAATGTTCTGGACCAGATTTTGGATTTTGAAATCACAATTATACAAAATAGTATATTTTGGGAGTGTAATCAGTATTTTTCATGTTTCAGATATATGTATTAACTATTATAAGCATAGCTTGAAGGAAATTTTAGACAATATATTTTGATATATGTGTCCTAGTTGCCACCTATTGTGGGACTGAGGTATAAAGTTTTCCTTTCATGATGTCATACCAGCATTCAAATAGTCTTGGGTCCTGGAGCATTTTGATATATTTTCAATAATGACCTTTATCAGGTTGGAGACATTTTTGTTAATTAAATTGGTTCTTTAACAATTTGCTTATTGTCAAAATGCATATGTGCACACAATGCATTCTCATTGTCATCACCATCCTCCTTTCTGTCTTCTCTCTACTTGGTCCACCCTTTCATTTCTATATTAACTGTTTTTCACAGTCATGTCCTTGTTTTTTTGTTTGGATTCTTCAGGGTTTAATGAAGTTCAATGCTGTGGCTTTGGGGAAGAAATCTTTTTTGCTCTGTAGTTTGCTGAGAATTTATTTTTAATCAATATGAAATATTCAGCTTTGATATTTGATATTTTCTGGTTGTTAGAAGGAGGTAAATCATTTTCATTTTTCAGTGTGTCAATATGATTAGATTCATAACCTTTTTTCTTTAATGTCTGACTGGGCTTATACTTCCAGTTAACCTTGACATATTTAAAAAGTATATGCTTGGACTTTAATAACCATAGGTTTAAAAAGATTTTTAGCTTAATTAGTTCAGTGGTCTAAAGTTCATAATGATATTTTGATATGATCATAGAATGAGTGGAAGCAACAAGCTTTATTAAGCAGGACTCTCATGATATTTTTAATACGAGAATTTGTCAGTGGGATTCAATTTTCTTTGTTGTGAGGTTGAAAATCATGAATTTAACTGTTTGTAATTACTATTTTAATCATTTTAGATAATCTGGACTACCCAGGTTGTTTGTCTTTTTTCAAGAGCTTTAGTAGTTTTTGTTTTCTCTAGCTTTTCAAATTTATTGGCTTGTATTATTTCATAATTTCTTTTTATTAATAGTTTCACTTATATCTGTGATAATTATAGCAATATCTATATTTTCATTTCAGATATTAATAATTTATGTTCCGTCTTTTTCAATTATTCATTGTTAAAGAATAAGTTTTAATTTTATTTATATCTCATACTTGAACATTTCTGAATTGAATTTAATTTCTATTTTTAACTTCATATCATTTAAGCTTGGATAATTGATTCACAAATATTCTTTTCTGATATAAAATTTTAATGCTAGAACAATTTCCTTAAGCATGAATGCAGCTATGTCTCCTAAATTTTGATGTGCTTTCTTCTCATTTTCATTTAATTGAAAATAAGTTATTTCTCTTGTGACTTCCTGCCTAATCTGTGGATGATTTCACAGTGTGTTGCTGACAATGTGCTACTGGATTTTTGTTATTTCCATGATTATTGGAATAGATTCCCTTGATAATAAATTGTTGAGTTATATAAACTTAGAAAATAGTTAAAATGATTTTAACTGTTTTTAAATTATCGAAGTTTGTCTTATGACCAAAAATTATGACCTGTGTTCGTAAGTATAACTCAGCAATGTGTTGGTGAGTATATTCACTCAAAGGTACCGTTTATAGCCCTTTCCTACATCTTTTCCTTTTAACTGGTATATTTATATCTCAACTGTGTTTCTTGAACTGTTTGATCTTATTTGTGAAAGGCCTGTGTTGTCTGTTTACACTATTTATTTTTAGTGTATTTTAATAGGGTTGTGTATGCCGTTTATCTTTAATGTACCGGATTGATGCAATTCATTAAAATCCACCCAGAGCTTCCTCATCTCCTGCTCATCCTTTACTGTCTCCACCCCTTCCCTCATGCTGACTTGCTTTTGGTTTAAGTGCTTTTATTTCATTTTTATCTCTAGGATCTGTTAAGTGGATGTGACTTTGTTTCATTATTTATATTCTTCCATAGGGTCTAATCTGTTCCTTATTAAAGTTTATGTGTCTTTTGAGAGCTGTTTTCTGTTCTTCTGGTGCAGTCTGAGAGTTGAGCTGTTGCGCTCTATATCTTGGGAGTGGGACTGTCTTAGTTTTGCTAGTTCTGGCTGTAAAGCACCAGTAGTTGTCTAATCGTTCTTTACTTTGTCTAGAGGAAGGGGGATTTTTTTTTCCTCTGATCCCACCTCCCAGTTAGAGTGTTTTGCACCTTTATTTCAGCAGAGAGAGACCACTTCAGCCCACCAAGGGTTTTTCTATAAAGAAGATGGTGAAGATGTGGGTCATAGGTTCCCCTCCCTGAGACTGCTTCATGACATGGATTACTAAAGTCTCCTTTTCTGTTCTCCACTTTCTCTTGAGTCTCCAATAAAATTTACAGGTTAGGGGGACATGAAATGCTTTTGTATCTTCAGCACTCAGAATGTCTATGTTTTGGTACTACTCTGCCCATCACTGGGCCTTAGTAACCTCCCTCTGGATCACCTGCTCTTTCCTTTCACATTGGACCATGGAAGAAAACATGTGCATTGGATTTTTGTTAGTCTTTTATCTGTTCTGTTCTTTAAGATTTTAGATTCTGTAGATTATCCAAAAATTTCTTTCTGTTAGACTGAAATGCTGTTACTTCAATTTTTAGACCTTAAATGAAAGCTGGAAGTCAATACCATTTGCATTTGATATTATTATTTAAATACCATTTAAATCTACCACGTTGCTATTTGTTTCTTATATTGCCCCAGAGTTCTTTGTTCCATTTCCATTTTTCTTTCTCATACTGATTTGAATATTGCTTAATATTTTCTATTTTATTCCCACTATTGTGTAACTAGTGATTCTTTTTCAGAAGAAGGTAGAATTTAATTAACAGTGTGTACACATTAGTTATCACAAACTATGTACATGTAATTTCACATAATTTCTAAGACTATAAGGTCACACTGGTATATGAGTATTGTGCTTCTGTGTGTGCTACAAATCTCACAATGCATTATCATGGACAGCCCATAAATATAAATATCCTGTTGTGTTTTTTAACATTAATTATTACCAGTGTCTTCTGCCTTTTCTGATCTTGCATTAAGTTCCTTACATATAAAAGTTCAGCTAGTAGATTTTTTTAAGGACAAAAGTGTCCAGGTGACAAGTTTGCCTGCTTCACTTGTAACCTAGAAACGTCCTTCTCCTTGTCCTCAGTTTCTGAGGGCAACTTCTAGTCAGGGGAAAAAATCTGGTTGGTGGTTATTTTTCTCTCAGTGGTTTAAATAGGAACTGTTTTCTTTGGGCTTCTGTTGGGTCTTACATATCAGCGATGATCTTTAACCATTGTTAACTTGCGTGATACGTGACTCTATCTTGTTGGTGGTTCTCATTGTTTTCCCTTTGGCATCGTTCTTGAATAACTTGATTTCTGTGGCACTTGATCTGGTTTTCTTCTTGTTTCTCATTTCAAGTTCATTGAAAGTCTTGGATCTATGAATTTATAACTCATAACATTTATAAAATGTGTAACTACACCTCCCTTTTCTTCCTCTGTAACTTTCAAGCAGGATTTCAAACACTCAAATGTTAGATTGTCCTTGGTCTGGCCACTGTTTATTTAAGCCTGGAACCCCTCCCTGATTTTTTTTAAAGATATTCCTTTTCTTCTCCTTTATTAATTCTTCTTTAAAAATATCTCAGGCAGGTTTTTCATTATTAGAGACATGTAAAATCCATGAGCAATTTTGTGCTGTGTTGTTCAAGAATGTCCTGTACAAACCCAAACTCCCACACTATTGCTGATGCCAAGAAATGCTTGCTAACAGGAGCCTGATATGGCTATTTCCTGAGAGGTTATACCAGCACCTGACCAATACAGAGGACGGTTCTCACAGTCAACCATTGGACTGAGCCTGAGGACCCCAATGGAAGAGCTAGAAGAAGGACTGAAGGAGCTGAAGGGGTTTGCAATCCCATAGGAAGAACAATGTCAACTAACCAGACCCCTCAGAGCTCCCAGGGACTAAACCATCAGCCAAAGAGTATTCATGGAGGGAGCCAGGACTCTGGATACATATGTAGCAGAGGATGGACTTATCTGACATCAATGGGGGGAAGGCTTGATGCCCCAGTGTAGGGGGATGCTAGAGGGGTATGGTAAAAGTGGGTGAATGGTTGGAGGAGCACCCTCATAGAGGCAAAGGGGAGGGGGTAAGGGGGATGGGATGGGGGTTGTGGAGGGATAAGCAGGAAAGGGAATATCATTTAAAATGTAAACAAATAATATGATTCATTAAAAAAAATGTCCTCTACATCGCAGAATCTTTAGTTGTGCTGGCTTTTAGTCAGTAGGTACCTGTAGTATCCATCCCCATGCTCTGACCCCCAACAACATCTTTAAATGGTACTAAAACTTTCTCAAATAAGCATAATTGCCTCTTCTTGAGTGATAACACCTGAAGGTAACTCATGTGCAGAAAAAGATATTTTAACCCATCTATGATTCTCCAACCTATGGGTGCCATCTGATATTTTTCAAATGTCTGTAACAGGTTATATTTTTCTTTAGATTCTTCAACACTGTGTGCAGCAGGTACTTCCATATTTAGTGTCAATGCTCTTCTCTCCTTGAATCTGTGTCTGCTGGCTGTTGCCTTTTGTGGATCCTGGTTCTTATATTTCCCACACGACTAGTGACTTTCAGGTGTATTTCATAAATCCAAAGTGCTGAAAGTGTGCAGAGTTTTCATTTTCCTGTAGGTAGCATTACACTCTGGTAAGCAAGTTACACAGAAGAGTCCTCTCGTTAAGGATTATTCAAACCTTGGGAGCTGTGTAGTCTAGAGCTGATCTTAGACTGACTTTGAGCTCTGGAGCTCGTCCTACACGTCCTGGATTTGAAAGCAATGCATGGCTTACCAACTGGATAGATCCCATCTAGCTCTCGTCCTGCCTGAACCCAGCCAATCATACGGCAAAGGAATTCCGGGTTGTTTCTCTACAGGAATTCCGGTCCCGTCCCACAGTCTTGCGTCTTCTCACGAGGCCCATGACACTTGTGCTATGGAAGCAGATGCGAAAGAGTGTCATCCACATTTGGCGGTTGTTTTATTTACATCACGTCACCTTCTGGGTACTTAGCTTGTTACATTCGAGGATGCCTGTCTTTTCTGAAGTCCATGCTCTGCATTCTTACCCACAGTCCGTTTCCTTCTCTCTGTCTTATGTTCTTAGGAAGGAAGCTGAGTTAATTTTATGTCTCACCCCATTTGCTTATATCATGACCTGAGTTATCATAGTGCTGTCTTGTCTATATTGTCAGCATGTAATTCCTTCTTTATCCTGCCTTATTTTATGTTTTTTTTTTTTACAAGAAGAGAGAGATTCTGATAGGAATCCTGACCAGCAGTGAGACCTGTAATTTCTAAAGTGAATTCTAAATAGATGTCAGTCCTACAGATATGATAGCTTGTGGGCAGGCAGTGATCAGATGTTCTCACTAAAGCGTCATGCTCATAAGTGGGTGGAGGGTGTGTGAGACTTACTTTTTTACCTACTAAGTTCTATGTGGGGTTATGATGATTATTTTGCAACCTTTCCCTAGATATATGCCATTAAACACCCTTGATACCTACTGTGTGAGGCACATCTGAATTTTGCCAATACTTCAGTCATATTTCCAAGTCTTATTTTATGCTCAAAGCTCAAATTAACTACACACACACACACACACACACACACACACACACACACACAGAGAGAGAGAGAGAGAGAGAGAGAGAGAGAGAGAAAGAGAGAGTGTTTATTGAACTATATTTTGCTTTCATTCCAGCTTTCCCAGGAGACTGATTAAAAAAAATAAACTTCATTGGCATTTTTACAACTTCCAAGGTAAAAAAAACCCTATTATATTTTCAAGGGGTTAAAAAAAATAAAAGAAGTGCAAGGAAACAAAGAGAAAAAAAACACTACGGTAGCGCCTTTCTGTGTCTCAGGATGCGGCTCTCCCAGCTGTACAGCATTCATTCCAGGGAACTGCTTTGGCTTAATGCTTAGAAGTCAGGAGACAGTTTCATAGCAACGGGTGAAACTTATGTGTCTAAGAAAGGCTATGTTTGAACAGAGTCATGTTTGAACATCAGGAACTGCTTTTGACTCTCCTACTTTATACCTGAGTAGTGTCCTCTACATGGAAGGCACCTCTTTATCATTTCAATACTCTCTCTGTCTCTCTGTCTCTGTCTGTCTCTGTCTCTCTTTCTGTCTCACTTAAAAAACAAAACAGCTTTTTCACAATTTCCGTTTCTGGTTATAAACTTAGGAATCAAATAGGCAAAATTTCCTAGTATTGTTGAACACTATTTTTTTTATACTTTGAGTGAAACCATTTCTGTGCATTGCATCCTCGTGTTCTGGGTAGTTTTCTGTTAAAATGACACAAACTAGACTCATTTGGAAAGAAAGAACCACAGTTGAGAAAATGCAGATTGTCCTTTGGACAAACCTGTGGTACATTTCCTTGATTGAAGGTTGATATGGGAAGGCCTAGCTCACTGTGGATGGGCAGTGACACTCACGGGCTAGTGGTCCTGGGTACTATAGGAAAGCAGGCTGGACAAGTCATAAGAAGCAAGCCAGTCCCCCCCCCCACCCCACCCCCAGCCTCTGCATCAGTTCCTGTCTCCATGTTTCTGCCTTGAGTTCCTGCCCTGAATTCCCTTGTTAATAGACCATTACCCAGAAATGTAAATGGCATAAACTCTTTCCTCCTCAAAGTGCTTTCACTCATGGTGCTTCAGCTCAGCAATAGAAACCATAACTAAGACACCAGGGACTCTAAAGAAGATCTATAATGGGATTTGCACCACGGGGCACCCTTGGCTCCATTTGTTCCTGACGCTTCAAACACATCCATACAAGTGCTATGGACTGACAGATCTGGCCTTCCCTGGGACTGGGAGAGGGAGCAAGTCAATTAGAAAGCATTTCAGAACACCTGGGTGAGACAAAAGGGAAATAGAAGGACCTAGGTGGTATAAAAGGAACTATGTCATACATAAACTATGATTACGTAGTTCCTGGTAATGATTTTGAAAGACAGTAACTCATAATATTTCAGAATGACTTGTGAACCATCATTTGTTACAAACACCTATTTTTTCTGATCTCAGTCTCTCAAGTCTTTAAACTTAAAACAAAACCAAAACCAAAAACCATAATCCTCTGGATTGTTTTCCTTTTTAAGAGTGTGTGTGTGTGTACATGTGTGTGTGCATGTGTGTGTATGCATGTGTGTGTGCATGTGTGTGTGCATGTGTGTATGCATGTGTGCGTAATTGAGAAAGATGTGTATGTATGTGCATATATGATAGCATATGCATTTTACATATGTATGTACAAGTGCTGAGTGTCTTCCTTTATCACTACCATATTTTTTGAGACAGGACTAACTGATTCTGGTGCTCAGTGGTTGATGGCTTGTGAACTCTAGGGATCCTCCTCTCTCTGTCTCCCCAACTCTGGGAATATGACTATGTATCACCATGGTTGGCTTTTCTTGTATACTGAGTGCTTTGGTTCTGAACTTGGGTCCTCAAACTTGAGCAGCAAGCCAGTTACTGATCTAACTCTTTTTAGTTTCAGTCCTTTGGTTTTCCTGAGGAAAACATCTAAGAATTTTCACTGTTGGAATGGAATTTATTCTGAATATAAGAAGGCAAATATCAAAAATTCAACTCAGTGAAATGATTTAACTTCCCCCATCTGTCGCTTTCTCATCTCCTACCCATTTCTTATATTTTATATTCAAGCATCACTCTGGAATCCATCTGAGTATGTTATTTCTTAGCCTGTCCTCTTGCAGAAAGAAAGAAGTATACTTTTCTACTAATGGTGATAGTTGATTTTCCATGTCAGAACTGACTGACATATGCTCACAAAGAACTCAGGAAACAAGGATTAAAGAAACTAAGAATATATAAAGCAGAGTCTGACTTCAAACCTTTGGTATGAGTAGTCTTAATTACGGGAGGTGGTTCTTTACATTATCTAGCCATTACACTAGTATCTTCAGTTACATAATGATCAAATATGGCCTGTCTTATTTATTTCATTGATAGATATGATAGGAAGACCAAGTGCAATTACCTATACTATACATTATGTGTAAGTGTGTGTGGGTGTGAGTGTGCATGCTTCTGCATATGTGTGTGTTTCTACCTAGATTATCTAAGCACTATTCATACATTTCTCCTGAACTTTATACAAGCAAATTTGTAACAAGTCTTGGCAGCAAATTAAGCTAAGAATGATAATGAAACAAATAGCCATCTTCTTGGTACCTTCTATGTGTTGTTAAACTATTATTATGTGATTCTATTATTACTAATATTATTAATCAAAGGATTAGATATTTTTGCACCTGAAGAAGGACTGGATGCCCAGAGTTTATCTTGCCCAAGAAACAACTAGAAAGCTCAGAGGATATCTAAGTCAGGTCTGCCTAGGGACCAAGTCTGAGTTCTGTATATGACCATGTCCCTCTTGTGATCTCTGCATCACAAAGTCAAAGCAGCTAGTGTGAAATCAAGGAAAATCAAAAGCTCAGGACTAGAAGTAAATGATGATGTTTCTCTATAGCAATTGCAAGAACAAGAACTGTGAGAAAGATAACTTGCTCATATTATTAAAGATGCTATTGCACATTAACTTAATTTCTAAAGCCAGGATATATGCATCTGAACTGTAGTAACAAGGGATAATTGTCATGCATGCTATATATAAGGACAAATTGAGTGAGAGCAAGTTTGAAAGATTCCTTTATCCTCGCCTTCCCAAGATCTTTTCCAAGGTCAGACCATCTCTACTCAATCTTCTTAGCATTAGAGGTAAAGGCTCACTAGATTTTGGAGAGAGTTTTAATGAATAACTACTTCAAGGTACATTGGATTATTCAAATAAGTTAGCAAAAACTTGTCTGGACAATAAGATTAAAATCTATAATAGATATATTTAATATCAGAGGCCACTATAGAAAGAAGAAACACTGCATCAATCAGTAGTCTCAGTAAATGGCACGTTATAAGCTAATGGTGAAGAAAATTCAATGAAACCTTAATTGCTTTATCCAAGGAGAAATGAGATGTGAGAAATTAAATCAAGCAAGCACCCATCCTTTGCTTGGCATGAATTTTTAACAATGACTGTGAAGATTTCTCTCGATGGTAGATTTCAAGGTAAATTTTCCATGTAAATTTAATTCTATAGATAGATATAATTTTTCCTTGCACAGTGTGGAAAAGTTAATTGTAAGTGAATTTTAAGTGAAAGGATAAACACTTAAGATGGTAAAGCAAATTATCATAAATGAGTTCTGTGGGCACAAGAACGTGGAACAACTGGGCTTTCTTGTGCATTGCAAAAATGTTTTTATATGTTAACATATTAATTTGTTTGGGTTGACTCTGGTTGTTTTATTATGAAATGGTGTATTATCTTGAACTATAAGAATATATGCATTTCAAATTAATTAAAACATAATTAACAATATTTTCCCATTATATCCTTTATTAAAATATATTTCCCCCCTCAAATTAAAGTGCATGGTCAAAACACCATTTTTCTTTTCCTCCCTCTTTTTGTATAAAGGCATATATTTGTATTAGTGTATATATTCACAAACACATGTGAATACACTTTCATATGTAGACTTATAAACATTTATTCATATGTGAACCATAAGTAACATATTAAAAATAACAGTGGCTGGCCATAAATATCCCAAAAAGTGTTTGTGAAAGATATGGATGCTGATTTATACGTGTTAATACTGAAAAGATTATACAAAAGTTTAATATTGCCCATTTTCTAAAAGTTGCCGTCCTTGTTAGGACTATGATGTATCCTGGGTTGTCTTTCTAAATAAGCTGAATGGGCGTTGACTTATGGATATGAGCTGAGGTGCTCTCCAACTCCCTTACCTTGTTTAGACCATGCCTTCAACTCAAGCATCATAGACTCCAAAGTTAGGCAAATGGAAAGAACACTACAGTTCTTTGGTGATAGTTTTTTTAAAAAAGAAAATTGCCTTTGAGAATGATTGGTTTATTGATTCCTTGGGACATGGTGAATTGTGTATCAGCAGCTTTCTAGCATGCTAGATGTTTGGGGCCTGCACGGACATGCATGGAAGGTGTACAGAAAGAATTTAGTATGAGAACAACACACTTACCCATTTCCTTGCTAGAAGTCTGACTAGAGAAACAACTCACACATGCTCTGTAGGCAACTTGAGATCTCAGACTGTCTCTTGATTTCCATCCAGATGATAAAGCACACATCCCTAACTCACTCACTTACTTGGAGGTGAAGCTGTGGGTGACATTTACAAGGGAACAGGATCTAGTAAAGTAGTGATGAACTTGAGATTAGTACCATCCCTACTGCGGAGAAGTAGCGGCGTTTCCTTAGATATTTAAAAATTAGTTGGAATTCTGCCTTCTAAATCAAAATCTCCCAGATTTTAAATCTGGGCCCTGTGTTAATTACTAAGCGCATCAATTATCGGGCCAGAATTGGCTTTCGGGTGTTATATAAAATGTTTCTTACAGGTATTTGGGGAAGGGGATGCTGGTGAGAACATTGAGAGTGGTGAGTTAGAAAAATAGACCACAGGAAGAGCAGACGCAGGGATGTTTGAGTAAAAAGAAGATCTAGTTACATATGTGAAAACGACTCTCATACAGTCTAATGAAAAGCCCAGAGATCAAGCAAGTTATGGAAAGAAACCAGAGAAGAACCCAGGGCTGCCTCGTGTGCCATTTCCTGCAACCTTACACTTGATTTAATGCTCTGATGCCACTGTCTAGGAAAGCACACTGATTTTACCTTTGCATTTCTTATGTATAATGGATCAAAGGAACAATGGGACAGGAACAGTGACGTGACACATTGCACACAGCACACACATGGCGAGAAGCATGCGTGGTCAAGGAGTGCCATCATATGCTGTTTGTGTATGTATCTGCATAACCACCCATTTGTCCTGAATATAATTACACAAGAGGTAAAGAAAAGATAGGGTAGCCCAAAGACCCTCTTCTTTTTAGGCTTTCCTTAAGCATCAGCAATTCCAAGGTAGACTGAATATGTTTCAGGAATTCAAATAAAAGCAACTAGCTTCACTCTATGCAACATTTTCATTTCTCAGGTAAAGGCAAAACTAGATATGCATGTAAAAATTACAAAATAGGGGTTTTATGCTTTCAGCCCTTCTGCAAATGAATTAAATCCTTCTATATTCACTTTTAAAACTCACATCACACAATGTAAATTGAACTCACTTGGCTTATAAGTTTTATTTTTATTTTCTAAACACACTAACAAGTAGAATTTAAAAAGGCCATGATGCAAAAAGCTTTCACTGGCTCTGTCGTTCCTGCCTTTTACCAAGTAACCCTTGCTGCGTCCTTGTATTACACCAGACCTGCAAATTATAGAGCTGGCTTTGCTCAGCCTACCTTTGTATCCTTTCTCTTCACTTCTAAGTCACAATACCTCACTGTGCTCTGGTGCAGTGTTCCAGATTTTAATGGTGATTATAAGCTTTGAACAAGAAAACAAGGAACGCTTGTTTAAATAGTTTCCACTTCACCTAAGTTGTCATACCTGTAATTTCACAGCCAATATAAACGCATTCAACTGTGTCCATCTTTAGTTATTTTCTGGCATTTTTGTTTTTTAGTGTTCTGCTCATGACACAATGAGTTTGGTACAGGGAGGTGGCTCTGGTAGCTATTTAGGTTAATTACTGCTCTTTGAGTTTCATCATTGAGACACTTATCTGCTATTGAAAAATATATGAGCCTATGCTCATGGGGCCACACTCATTCAAATCACATATCACAATCATATAATTTCAGGTGGGAAATTTCACCCTATATCTGGATCTTTTGAGGTTAAAAAAAAAAAAAAAAAACCTCACCTTAAATCTGGGCCACACATTCTGGTTGCTGCCCACAGGAACAGACATGGAAGGAGGAAGCTTTGCCTTTATTTTGACAATTTGCCCTTACTTTTTCTATGGATGTTCATAATGTTTGTCTCCCCTGAATCTGAGAGAGTATTCGAATCCACTTCTTCAGGATACCAATGTAGACTGAAGACAAGCTGACACATCCAGGCTTGTGAACTGAACTGAACAACTCCTGGATCTTGGCCTTTCTTTTAGGAGACAGCCACCACTGAACTAACTAGACCATAGCCTGTTCTGGTTAAGACACTCTAAAAGACTCATCTTTCTCTCTGGCTTTGCACATGTGTACACAGACACACAGACACCTTTTTTTCCTCTAAAGAACCATGACTAATACATATGGTATGTGCCTAACTTTAGTAGATTAAATTGATACCATGGCTTCCTAGTTTTAGATACTCCTTTGCCTCAAAGTGAGTGATTAGACAGGTATATAGCACAGACTGACAGCGCTCTTTATCTCCTGCCTGAGGTATTGGCTGACTTAGCCTGTAGGAAATGTTCTCTGTTAAATCCCACTGGGGGAAAAAAAAGCAGTCTCATCTTGCTTGCAACTTGGTTTGACCTTGTACATGGGAAATAGTTTGAGGCTTTCTATATGCTACTTTTAACCTAAATTGAACAACTGAGCACATTTTTACCCATTCACATATCTGTGTCTTGTGCTTACCTTAGTAATACATTTGAATGCAAATATATCTGTACTTCATACAGGTTAAGATCATAGACAGAAAGATAAAGTAGACCAAAAATCTAGATTTGGGAATGCAAGGACTTCCAGGCACACAATTTTCAGGAAGTTTAAATGGCATGGCTGGAGTTAAGGATGTTATATGGTAATCAATTCTCTCAGTGATAGATGATATTTTGATATCAAATGAGATTTCCATGGAATGTGGACAAAGGAAACCTGAGAAAGGGCAAAGAGCTAAAGAATTCTCTATGGCCAACAGATGTGAAGTTCTTATTTCATGTATCCCTTGGCTTGGCACCTTGATCTCTCCTTCTAGAATGCAAAGGAATTTGACTAAGCACTAAAATAAAAACCTTGGCCAAGCTTTCTGTGACTTTGTAAATCAATCAATACCTTTTACTGCTAGCTGTAAGTGGCATTCCTATACCCCTAAGTGGTTATTTTCTGACTAAGAAGACTGGAAATAAAACTAATATAGAATTAATAATAATTATTATTGTTATATAGAATAATAATAATAGCAGTAGGGAAATGTTATTTTTTAGTACCAGTACCTATAAGTCAAAATATTAACATGTGTTGTTATTTAACACACAAAATAATGGTATTAAACAGGTAATATTATTATTGTTTTAAGATTTTATCTTTGAGTGTGTGTATGTGTGTTTGTGTGTTTGTGAGTGTGTGCATGTTCATGTACATATGCTTCTGTGTCTGTGTGGGTTTCTGTAGAGGTCAGAAAAGGTCATTAGATTCCCTGGAAGTAGAGTTACAGGTGGTTGTCGGTTATTATGTGTGAGTTCTAGGAACTGAACTAAGGTCCTTTGGAAATGCAGCAAACACTGTCAACTTTTGAGCCATCTCTTCAGCCCCCAAGATACTATGATTATTTCCATTTTAAATAAAAAAATAAAAGCACCTAAGCCCAGGATGCTGATATTAACTAATCTTTCTAACATTGAATGACAGCGAATTGGCAGAGTGGGGGTTCTCACTGATGGGAGAATGTGAGCCGTTGGATACCACCCCAGCTCCTTTTCCAACCTTGGCTCTTCTAGAAGGTCCAGGTTTCAACCCCTTTCTTAACTGCCCATCTCAGATTCTACAGAATCCAAAGCGTTGTTTAAAGAATAAGCAGATTATTCAGTAGCTCCTACTCAATGCACATGTGGATTTAAGATCCAAGAGAAAAATGCAGTGCCTAAGGACAGGGCTAATAAAGCCAGACTTTTCATAAGTTAGGCTGGCTAAATTAGCTTTGGATTTCATTAGCCTAAATTGTCATTCATGCCTAGTCAAACCTAGTATTGCCAGACCAGTGCGCTAATGTGACATAATTGAAAACATATTATATCATCCTGCACAGAGTAACCTGCTCTCCATTCTTCCATAGCATCTGGGATCAGGGATAAATGAGCACTCAGACTCAGAAAGGGTAGGTGCAATAGCCTATTGAGTAAGTAGGTTAGGCTGGGAAAATGGTCCTGTATCATTTTTCTTGTCCATGTCAACAGCAGCTGTGCCAGGCTTTTTTAAAGTCCCCAACTCTCTTCCTGTTCCTCTTTCCCTTCCTGCACAACTACAGCATTGAAAAATCGCAGTGTCTACGCTCTGCAGGCTGCCTAAATACATTTTGCTCACCTCAACTCTACATTAGGACTTATCATGAAAGTTATCCATCCTTCCATCCTGCTTTTCTGGCTATTTTTTCCTCTGAAGAAGAAACACACAGATCCATGCCCTTAATGCACATTGTATATGAAGACATTTTAAAATTAAGATGCTGAAGGAAATGAAAGTGTCGGTTCAATGGAATATCAAAAGGAGTCCTAGTCAGTAATTCTGTTGCAGGACTCCCATTCCTGCAACCCCCAACTCAGGGTCTGTCACACAACAGGGCATTTCCAGGATGCTCTCTGAAACCAATTAAATAAATCCAAAGCTTTCTGTTTTGGCATTACATATAGAAGGCACAGTTTAAACAGCCTGGAGAATTCTGGAGCCCCAGGATGATAAAGCAGAGAAAGGGAAAGGCTAGAAGATCAGTGTCTCTTTCTTTGTACTGATAGACTTGGGGTTCTACAACAGTCCTCTGCAGGTGTTGACAGCTATCCCTGGTTTTTGTTAATTTTAGGGAAGACATTCTTAGAGGTTCTATGGTGCCATCATCTTTAGGCTAAAAGGAAAAGCTAGAAGATTCCATTAAAGTGCATTTTAATCATTTCAAACACCTCATAAGAGCTCTCCAATTTCTGAGCTTGCATAAATATTTGGTGCTTTGATATGTGTCTTAATACTTGAATTATTTATCTGCATATTCTAGCAAAGTAGTTAGAAATGATAAGTTTATTGAACCATTTTAAAGGTATGTTTCTAGGAGACAAACCTGCAATCATTATTGTGAGCTATTGACAACTAGTTGAGAAATCTGCTTTGAAGCTAATATGATTGATTCAGTTGAACAAAGAGTTGAACAAATGAGAGGAACTCGCATGTCATATCAGTGAGGTAAACTGTGTCATGCCCAACAGAAGACTTGGGAAGAAAGGTGGGTGGCCTAGAAAATTTTGGCCTCAGTATTAAACATTTTAAAGTAGAGGACTTCTGAATACTGATGTAAGGGGAATACAGATGTCCAATATTTGATGGAGAATACCTCACAAAACGCAGATGAACATTTTGGAACTCTCCCGAAAGCTCCTGTCTCCATCACACTGACGTATCATAGAGAGATATGGTCTACTTGAAGCCATCCCAAGCATGATGCCTAATAACAGTAAAAATATAATAAAGACTGTTCTAGACTCAGTATTCATAGTCTCAGGGTACCTCATAAAGAAACATAAAACACAGCACCTGAGTTTCTTCTCCTGTTGCTGTGATTAAAAAACTAAACTAAACAAACAAACCAAGCCAGGAAAAAGCATTTTAGGATTGAAGGGTTTATTTTGGCTTTCTGTTCAAGAATACAATCAGTCACATAAAACAAAGACTTCATTTAAGGGGGCTGATGCTGTTGTTTCCATGGTCAGGAAACAGTGGTGAATTCGTGTGCTCACCTTGCTTTCTCTCTTTAATCAGTCCAGCTGGTAGGATACTGCTATTCATCCCCAGTTAAAATTCTAGATCCTGTCAGGTTGATAATCAACACTTACCGTCATACATGCCATTTATTCTGTGCTCTGAACTGATTGCTCTCAGATAACCCACTTTTTCCCATTCCAATCCGTCTTTTTCTTTTAGACTAAACTAACCTTGGAAAGTACAAACTTGTCTATGCTTTTGGAATGTGGGACATCCCTAGTTCCTCTACTTACTTTTACTGGATGTGTCTACTGTGTTTACAAGCCACCCATCCCTGACCTGTTTCCATGTGTTTTGGTTTGACTTGTTTCTCAGAGCTTCATTTCTTTCTGTTCTCTTCCCTGGGGTGTATGACTTCACAGCTCTGGTCCTCCACCCGTCTCTGACTCTTTTGCTTTAATTAGACATTAGATTCTTCTTTCTTTTAGTCAAACACACTTTAGATTATTTAAATGTTCAGTATCCCTCAGGATTCTTTCCCAAAAGTGTCTGTTCCTTAATTCTTAGTGGGAAAGACCCAAACATGAGTGTCCACATTTGCAATGTTTGGCCTTTATTTATTTATTATTTTCTTTAGATGGGCTCAAGTGGTAGTGTTTATTGGTTATTACAATGACAAGAGATCCCGTACACAAGTGGTGCGGTAATTTTAGGGCAGCTAAGCTTTTTCTTGTGTCCTGAAATTAGAATAGTGAGGAATTACAAGAGTTAGGGAATAAGCTATGTTAGCCTTGGCTTGGTTATTTCAAAGCAGGACCAAACTAGCCTGGACAATAATTAGCCTAACAGATAATATTACCTAAGAAAGAAAGCAGCTCAGAGCATTGAATAAGAAAGTGTGTGGATGACTTCTTCCTTGAATATTGCCACATTAATCTTACAGATATTTTGTGGACCATTTGACAGAAAAATATCAGGCACAGGATATCTCCAGAATATGTCCCCTTTCCCAAGAGATGGTTGTATGTATAGGAGTGGAGGCTTGCGCACATGGGAGTGGGGACCAGGACAGTGAGTGGCACTACTAGATTGAAAGGAAATTGCCTGCCATTCAGCAACAAGTCACTCAGGAGCCTAGAATCTGCAGGCTTATCCACGCCCCCAGAGGCAGCTGAATGGTGAAACAGGAAACACTTTCCTGGAGTGAAAGGTCCAGGTCGTGGGAGTCATGGCCTCTGTAAGCTCACCTCACACACGCAGAGGGATTTGCCTTTTACTTTCTGAGGATTTAATGTTTCTTTCTTGCATTATGTGTCTGGGCTGCGGGTTCTCTTTGTCGCGATGTTTGCTTTGGTTTGACTGTTGATCCGTAAGCATCGCTCTGTCTGACATCATGTCTGAACCTGGGAAGCAGCTTTGGTTTTCGGCATTTGCTAGCGTATCAGAGGAAATGATTCAGGTGGGCTGGCACTTGTCTGAGTTCTATATCCATTTTTTATTCATGTAGACACAACTGCTGGTGACCAGCCTTTTGGTCTCATAACCAGAAAGATGCCGTGTTTTCTGCTATGCAAGGGCAGCCTTCCCGTCAGTCTGAGTGAGTAAGGGAACTGCAGCTCTTCCCAGCTCTTCTTCATCCTTCATCTTCCATATCTCCTTCACAAAATACAACCCTCAACCTGATGTGAGCTATTCGTGACATACATGCACTGTCCTCTTTGGATTAGCTTTCAAGTTGTTGACGTACTAGCTCTTACTCAAGATGGGAAAGTTAACCTGCGAAATGTACCTAGGAAGTTTCTATTCTAAGGAATTAGCTTGGAAATATGGAAAATACTGATGTTATTTGAAATTCAAATTGTACATTAGGGAACTAAGGGCTAGAGAAATTCCAACCACAACGAAATCTTTTGGAGACATTAAATGTAATTTCTGATCTTAGTTAAGATAAGACACTGTGTTTTGTCTATTTGTTTTGCTTAAGACCTGCTTATTTGGTACCAGACTCCATTGTTAGTGAGTCCAGGAGCCCATGGTGAATGGTTAAAATGTCTGTGCCAAGCCACACTTGGCTTTAGTTTGTCTTCCTGCACTGAGAGGCATGCTGGGACGTTGTTCTAAAAGTCAGTCTTTCAATTAAAATTTATTTTTATGTGTGTGAATGTTTGCCTGGGTGTATGTATATGCACCATATATGCCTGTGAGAACTCCCTGGAACTTGAGTTACAGATGAGGCAACACGTGTGTGTGAGTTATAGGTGATTGTAAAACAACATGTGCATGTTAGAAACCAAACCATAGTCCTTTGCAAGAATAGCAAGTGTTCTTAACTACTGAGCCATCTCTCCAACCTCAAAACTATTTTGTTAAATTAGCTGAAAGACTATTGTTATGGAAATGTTCACTACAGTTCATTACTTTTCCTCTTTATGAACACTTGGGAAATATATTATTTTTCATATCTTAGTTTCAGGGAAACTATGATTTAAAGTCGTCTGCTTTTGTTTTATTTTCATCCGTTTTGGACATGAAGATGGCAAGATCAAATTCTGAACTGAGATTCTGAGCATATATCATGCATAATAAGCTCTTTCCTGGTTCAATTTATCAATTTTTTTTCTTAACACTATTATTTAGTTATTATTTTCTTTTTAATTTATTAATCATTTTATTTGTTTACATTTCAAATGTTATCCCCCTTCCCAGTCTCCCCTTCGTGATCACCTCATCCCTCCCCTCTCCCCTTTGCCTCTAAGAGGGTGCTCCCCCACCCACCCACCCACTCCCACCTCATTCTTCTAGCATTCTCTTTCTCTTGGGATACTTATTATTTTCTTATTTTTTGCATTTATTTTGTAAATTGGAATACATATGTATTAAAACAGGGAGGGTGTTGCTATGTTCGGGCATGAAATGTCTTCTTCTGGTTCATAGGTGTGAGCATTTGTTTCCTGCCTTGTTTTGAAACCTTCGTGAGGTGGGATCTAGCAGCAGAATACCAATGCTGGAGAGGGTTGTCCTTGAGACTGACAATATAGACCCCGTTCCAGTTCTGTCTCTGCTTCTGCTTCCTGGACCCACATGCCTTTCCTAACTTGATGGACTGGATTCTCTCAAATTGTGAGGTAAAATAAATTTTTCCAAAGTTGATTGTGCTAAATATTTTCATTACAGCAACAAGAAAAACAATTCAGGTATAAAATATTAATTTGTATTCACATTCACTGTTCAAATAAATGAATGGGATAAAGAGCATGAAAGAGAATGCTCAGTTTCAGTTTGTTTCCAAGTAAAAAAATAAATAGCTAATTCAAAGATCATTAAAATTCAAAAATACTGATATTAACAAGCATATTGTTTATATCTTACAATTAATTCTATGATTCAGTTCAGATTATTTTTTTTTTTGCATATAGCATGCATGATGCCTTGTCTTTCCTCACACACATATCAAATGATCCAGAAGAATTTATTGAAAAGTTTTTTTCTCATTTAATTACACTAGCCCTTTCAATGGACTAAAATGGACCCTAAAAGCATCAGATAATAATCTCTGGACAGCAATAACATTTTCATAGATGTGATTGGGGATCTGGTAGTAAGGAGGTTACCCTGACTCATCTAGGTAATTTAAAAAGTGTTCTAGAAAAGAGGCAGAAGAGCAGAGACATTATGAAGGCAGACAGAAGGGTGAAGATGAGAACACAGAGGGATGTTTGAAAACCTCTGACTGCTGGATTCAGTATAAAGAAGGCCATGAAGGAATGGGCTAGTTTCAGGATGTGTAAAAGGTTCTCATTGAATTCTAGGCAGAGTCATTTGATACCTTGATTTTAGTTCAATGATAGTCACGTTGGACTTTGGCCTTCAGAATTTTTTAAATAGGAATTAAAGTAAGCGAAACATTTGGTATGAACTAAAGAGTAAGTTAAAAATAAACCAAAGGCCAGATCAAAGGACATTTCCTTTGTCTCTCCAAAGGATGGGGAACAAAGGAGAACAGAGTTTAGTGTGGTTAATAGGTTAGTGGATAATAGACTATCTTATCTCTTTAGTGATCACCATGTCTGATCCACTACTCCTGTAGCAGGAAGGACACAGAGCAGTATGAACTTCAGGCAGTCCATGTTGGGAATATGAAAGCAGAGAAGGCTAGACTCTGCCAGCATTATATGAGTTTGGTCAAGTTCCAAAAGCCAGAGAAATTTCTAAGAAAGGGGACCCTCAAGAAAGTAAAGGGAGGAAGTGGTCCTAGCTTAGACCCATATAGGCTCATGATTGTTACTTCAGTCTCTCTGAGTCCCCATGAGCTCTCTTGTTGATTTTGTTTTCTGTGTTCTCCTAGTGTACTCAACCTCTCTGGTTCCTACAAACTTTCCTGAAATGGCAAATAGGTGGATACGGGAGAAAGGAAGTAGGAGTGGAGAGATGGAGCAGAGTGGAGGGAAGGGAATCTGTGATAGGGATGTAACATGTGTGTGTGTTTGTGTGTGTGTGTGTGTGTGTGTGTGTGTGTGTGTGAGAGAGAGAGAGAGAGAGAGAGAGAGAGAGAGAGAGAGAGAGAGAGAGAGAGGGAGGAGGGAGGGGAGAAGGAGGGAGGGAGGGATAGAATCTTCAGGAAAGCAATGGATAATTTCTGAGCACTTACTTACAGAATATATAGACAAGTGTAGAAAAATTCGAGTGACAGAATTTGCATGGAGACCAAGAGGATATAGAAGACAAACTGATCTTATCTGCAGACAGTGACTCAGATACTGTGTCTACTAACAGGTTTTAGCATCATGTCAAAGGGCCAGCCTCATGGGTATCAGCTGAAGATTCTAAGTGACATGGGAGACCCATGTTCAGAAGCTGAAGCTAAAGGGATGAAAACTACAGCTTAACAATGCCCAGATCTGGGAGTGAGGATTGTGTGGGCCTCACTAGGAACTAAGTCAACCTTGAGATTAATAGCAGAGAGGAAAAAGGGGAGGATATCCTCCAAAGACTGAGTTTGTTCTTCTGAATGACTAAAAATAACAATCTGATTTAAAAATCATTGTTTGCTCTAAATTTCCTGAAACTGAATAGTTTCAAAATTAATAATAAATTTCTACTATTTAGGGACTGGTGATTTGTAAGTTTTATTTAGACTACTTAAGTATCGATGTGTGGATTTTAGTCCTGATACATGTGTACCTTCTATTACAATGTTAAGTAGCAAAAATTCTCATTTTATGGCTAATTGCTATAAGGTCAACACACCAAGAAACTGTCTTTGTATATATGCTTAAACAGTCTGAACTGAAGCTGTGGTCTGACTTCAGTTTGTGTCTTTTCCATTGTTACCATGTCACACAAAACATCTGAAACTCATTTACACCAGAGAGGCTTGAGTTCACTTTTCTCAGCCTAATGGTTTAAACAAAGGGCCTTTCCAGACGCAAGAAGTTATAACTCTATTTTGTGACCTGGCAGACAGAGTTCTGTAAGTTGCTTTGCTATTAGGTGTTTTGAGAATCACCATCTTGATTACATTAAGTCAAAACATAAAAAAAATTAAGAAATTGCGACAGAGTGCAAGAGAAAGCTTAACTCATGTCATACTCATGTCTTCCAATTGCTGATTGTCCCAGAGGATAGGAATGGGGTATCAAGAAAGCCTGTCTCTGGATGAGAAGTGGAAATAAAGTAGCTAAAATTTTCAGTAATTTTTTCTAATATTTATTTCTTTCTTTCAATGTAGGTGGTGGGATACAGCTTCTACCACAGTTTGGGCAATTATTAAAATTTTTACAGCCAAATTTTATTACATAGTTTGCATTGGAGATGTCTGTTTTAATTATAACAGAACTTGAGGTGGGAATGAAAATTGGAATTGTCTAGATATTTTCTTGCTGTGTGAGTTGGGCACACACACACAAACATACACACAAACCACACACACCACACACCACACACACACACACACACACACACACACACAAACACACACACACACACCCTACTCACCATGCACATACTCATACACTCAGGCACATACATGCACACAGAATGTATTCTATCTCTGTTTCCAAAGGGACTATTTCTTAATTTAATTTCACACAGGTTGCAAATCGAAGGAGCTAGAGAAAAGTGTAGCACCCATGAAAATATCTCCAATGACCTGTTTCCTCTATCCAGATCCCACTGCCTCTCAGTAATCTAGTCAAGTTTAGAATCTACCAGTGGATTAAATCATTCAACAGGTCAGAGCTTCAAGGTCCAATTGTCTAAAAAAACCTTCAGAGAGGATGTGCTTAATCCCCAGTCTGTTCCAGTTCCCAAGGATTATTAATTATCATACTCTATTCTAGACTATCCTAGGAGCATTGACTGAAAACTGTATTCTTTGACTAATAGAGTCAAGTAGCAGAGTTAAATGTTTGATTGCTTTAAAGAAAAGTCTTCACAATCCACAGTCAAGGCTTCCTTGCATTCTTACCATTTGTTTAAAAAGTAAAATATGACTAAAAGTCATTATAAATGTTTGTAAGATTTTTCTTCCAATGTGTTAGCAGCATTGCTCCAAGGTCTTTCCTGCATTATGCCTTATTAAATATGTCCAATCATCCTCAGTCTCACTTTTCCTATATGAAGCTTGTCATTTCTCTGATAACTTTTAAAGTATTTTTTTATCCCTGCCTATTAGGTTTTATACACTGGATTATGCGTTAACAAATCATATCTTGGTGCCTGAACCCCTAATGTGACAGGATCTGTTACCCTTCTAAGAACGTGAAGAGAGGCGCTGGGGAGATGACTCAAGGGCTGAAGTGTTTGCTGTACATGCTTGAGGAATAAAGTTCTTGTCCCCAGAATCCCTGTAGGTACCAGCACTGGGGAAGTGAAACCAGGTAACCAATGGAACAAGCTTGCTAGTTGACCTGGCTTTATCACCAAGCCCTGGGTTCCACCGAGAGACTTTAACTCAAAGAATAAAGTGGAGAGGTAGTGAGGAAAACTCTGGTGTTAGTCTTCAGCTCCCACACACATGGCAACACACACACACACACACACACACACACACACACACACACACACACAC
>JANHMN010000004.1:145272825-145319804 GCA_030674055.1 Rhabdomys pumilio | reverse complement strand
ACACACACACACACACACACACACACACACACACACACACACACACATGTTGGCATGCCTAGTATGCTCTTGAACCCAGTTTCCTTGATAAGACTTTAATATATCCATGTGCACCTACAGTCTCAACTTACCCTCAATGAACTTGTAAGATGCCTCTACTTCTACTCACAGACTGTGATATTTCTGGGTTCACCCAGAAGCTACACTTTATCCTTCTCCTTAAAAATGGAATCAAAAGCTGCTCACAAAATGAAATCTCTTGGAGCAAGGCATAACATGAAAAAACAAGTAGGGAAAGTGTGACTTCAACAGTCAGGAAGCAGGTGATAATGAATGATTGTCCTTAGATTTCATCCTTTTATTGTCTCCAAAGCCAGTACTACTTACATTTGCAGTGCACTGTCATGGGATGAAAAGTCCAGCAGTAATGTGTTATCTGGTTTGGTTTCTTTTGAACCTCTAGTCTTGATATGCAGAGAGCTGACTCCTCAACATTTCATTATATCATTAGCTTTCTACCTGTCTTTTATGCCTTAGTCTTCTCTCCTTAAAAGAATATGAGTAGATTATATTAAGGACCATCCTAATGTTTTAACGTAACTACCCCTTTCAATGCCATTTCACCCAATATGGTCACATTCTGAGGGGTTGAGTGTAGAGAGAATATATTGTGTATTGTATGGATGCATCACCTATCAATTAAACCCTATGGCCTACAGAAAAGGGTTGAATAAAAGGTGGCACATTCGGAAGGCAGAAAGAATTCTGGGATAGAGCCAGGAGTCAGAGATTCACTCAGGAAGATGTGAAAAGCTATATACATGGTACCTGAGCACAGTTAGCAGAATGTAGATTAAAATAAATGAGATAGCTTAAGTTATGATCTAATAAGAGAAAAATCTGGCTATATGACCAAGGTATTTTTAAATATATTTTGAGTCCAAGTCTTATTTCTGGGATCATGGGACTGAGAGATTGAACCAGACTTAACTTCTATAGTTTAGGGTTAGGGTGAATGAGACATAGAAATTTTTAGGAACTTCAGTTTAGTTTAAAACAATGGGTATCTTGAAAGATATATTTTAACGTTTTTCAGTGTTGTTATCTTCTTCCGCAAAAGGTTAACCTTTGTTTTTAAAATAGAAAAATAGCCAGTCTAACTTTCCCAACAGTTTAAATTAAATTGAGCCAAATCACCAATTTTACTTTTTAGCTCCCTAACAAGTAATAAAGCAAATGAATATGTGCAAGGTTTTTTATATCAATTTAAAAAATAATTATAAGCCCTACTTCATGGTTCTAGGCAGCCTTAGAATAGTCATTGTTAATGACTTGAAAGTCACGTCAACCACAATGACAAGAAGGCTTCCAAGCTGTGTAAGAAAGGGTTAAAACTGCTGATGGGCTGACTCTTATCCATTTGCCAACTATGTATTTTTTTTAGCCACCGACTTATCCTAGGATCACTGGTATGGACTACTTAACAGCCGAATGGACTTTCATTTACGACAGGGAGCAGACCTCTCTTTAATGTTCCTGTTGAATCAAAAGTCAAGAGGACATGCATTTTTTTGACCCTTCTCAGTGGATTGAAATGAGAACAGTGTCTGATGTTGCTATTGCATTTCTTGTTGTCTGGGACTATGGTCCATGCTGGGAAACTCCACCATTCTAAGACTCTGGAAAAGTTTAAAGCTCGAGGTGCCTGATAGGAGTCATTTTGGAAACCTTAAACTCCACACTTAGGAAGTATGAGGACGCACAAATGCATACTGACTTGGACACTATATGGAGTCCATGCATGGATAGTATTCTATTTAAATGCCATGGCAGGAACTTGTTTTTGAGTTTTGTTGATTACTCCCTAATTGTCTAAAATGTTTGCTTTCTGTATTTTGATGTTAATTTCTGTGCTCTCAATTGCTGATTGCTTTAGTTTTCATATTGATTTTAACAGTTACAAACTTAGGCAAAGATTCCATCTCACTATACTCCTGATTTGGAATAAAACCCATTAGCTTAGTCTTTTTATTGTGTTAAATATCTGCTGACTATTGTACTTATTCTTGTGTATTTATATTTATTTTTTATTTGGTTTAGATGCGAGGAGCACCATAGTGTAGGTAGTTTTATATATGCCCTGGGTATTTGTTCTTTAATAAAAGTATTGTTATATAAACCAGGCAGGTCTTGAACCCACAAGGATCCTCCTGCCTCTGCTTCCCCAGTTCTGGGATTGAAGACATGTACCACCATGCATAGTTTTTTCTTGCATTTTTGAAGTTTACATTTTTTTTTTTTAATTTCTGCCTTCCTCCTAATAAATTCTCCCTTTGCAACTTTGTGCTTTTTTTTCATGATGGTCTTGAAGTCATGCTTCCTTTAATGCCACTAAGAAAATGACTTCTCTACTTTTATTTTTACAATATGTTTCAAAGACTAATTTTTCTGTAAATTCTTGTAACTACATTTATATTTACATCCATTGACGAATCAGGAACCAACCTTCAGCAATCAAAAATGAAATGGTGCCCCAGGAACCATTTATTCTTTAGTGTTAGGTAGAATTCCTGCTAAAGAAACCAAAGGGAGATTCTAAGACCGTTGGTTGGAAATTTGCTCTACCTCATTGTATCTTCTCTGGAGCTTTCGTTACAGCCGTGCACGTAACCTAGATAAACAAGCTTTGTCTAAACCTAGTGTTTGTGTGCCCGCCTTAGTAGATATCTGCTGTTCTGTGTAGCACAAACCTAAAAATTGGCACTTTCTTTTATCAACTCTGAAAAACAGATTTTACTCCGTAAAAATATTTGAAAATATAGTAGAACGGTGTCAGACAGGGACATTTTGTTAATAGAATTGCATGAAACCGAGGAAACGAGTTAGGTAACCACTCAAAAATTCCTTCGTCCCTCAAATACCTTGCCCGTCCTCCTTGCTATAACTTATAGTAGACTGATCCCTTCCCAGAACTCCTGTCTGGTGAGTTCCAGGCACACGGAACAGCCTGTGCCTCTGACTAGCAGCTCTCTGAAAAGTGCTGTTTGTTTGAGTTGGATGATGTCATTTCCAGGAGAATTCAAGGAGTCGTTTTCTTCAAATTCTTGTTCCAAATTTTTCCCAAATGAACAAGGATTTTCGGCATCATCCTTTAATTTGGGGTTAGCACAACTAAAACATCTGTCTTAGCAAAGCCCAACAAACCACAAAGTTCCATGCCAGCCTTCCAGTCTTCAGAACCCGGGAGAAACCTACACCATGTGATGCTTCTGTGAGGAAGGGCTGTGAGGTGCATTTCAGGTAAGCTTCACACCGAAATGAAGTTAGGTGGTCATTTCATCCACATATTTGGTTTAAAGGCAAATCGAGGCGATCGATATCATTTATCATGATGCCTGCTGCTTTGTTTGGCTTTCATATTCGGGAAAGTCAGAAACCTGCAAAAATCAATTTTGTGTTTCAAAGAGTCTTAGAAAGATATCCCACCCTGCTTTCCCTGCTTGACCTGTCCTCTGTCTGTGGTGTGAGACTCTCAGCTTGCAAACTGCGATCCCTGCAACAGAGTGGGTGCTCATCGGGAGGATGAACCAAGAGCTGCGCACGGAGGAGGTCTAGAAGAACAGCATGTGAATTTCAGAGCAGCAAAATGACTGTCTCCACCCACTTCAGAGAAGGAAGTGGCTTTAGTGACAAACATCTCAGGTGTGGGACGTGAGCTGCAATGCCTTTCATTCTGCAGTGTGAAAAGGATAAAGTGCTTCTTACCATTCAGCTGCTCATTCCCCACCCTCTCCTCCTTCCTGCCTCCCTCTTCTGTTCTTTAAGCTCAGTTCTTTAAAAGCAAATTTTGCTGCTCCAGCATTTAATAATGTGCCATTGCTTGGCAATAGTTGGGATCAAAAAAAAAAAAACCAGCTCATCAGCAATTTAGATATTAATCATAGATTCTGAACTTCAAATAGATGCCTGAACTTTGAAAATAATCTTGGTTTAAATGAATACAATGTACTCTAGGAGTTTCAGTTGCAGTTCAAAGGTTATCTTCTTCATTTGCCGTCTGACAGTGCACATCCAACGCGTTCTTTGGGGCGCTTTACATTTTGGTACTTGGGTAAAGAGGGATTCAAAGAATGTTCATCAAGTAATGTCTGTGGGTTTCAGAAAACTGCACAGCTCTGGAGTTGTCTTTGTTTCCTCAGCTCCGATTCACCCCTATGCAGACGCATTCTTAGCACTGTGAAACCAAATGATAGCTCAGAACTTTATTTAATGTTAGGTAGAACTCTTATTCAAGAGACCAGAAGGAAGAAACGCAGACTTCTCCAGAGAGTGGCAGGCAGACACTCAGCATTTCCTCATGGTTGCTAAGTTACGTAAGAAGCAAGATCACACTCGGAATGCTGCTTTGGTAAATGCAGAGCTCAGTTTAAAAGGGGGATCAGCATGATCCTATAAAGGTTTTTGACAAGAGATGAGTAGGTTTGTCTATAAGATGAGGCCTTAGAGTTACAACAGCCGAGTCCCCTCATCTGCTCGTCCAGAGTTCACACTTGCAAAGTCTGAATATAGCCTTTCTTCCTACACTGATGCAGATATATTTTATTTACTTTCTAAAATTTCGAGTTCTACAGATTTGATATAGCAATCCCGAAAGCTCCCTGACTAGGCTCAAGAACTCCTCCTCCTCAGGATTGACATTTGAAAGGGATTCCTTTCGAGTTGGGCCATTCTGTGCATTATAGAATGCCTAGCAGCATCCTTGGCTTCTCGTGGTGGGTGGTTATAAGCAGGTATCAGGGGAAGGCAGGAACCTGCTGGAGTTCCAGTTTCTTGTGTCCCTGAATAAGAAATTGGGCAGAGAGATGCAGATAGTAGTGGGAATAGAGGCAGTATGTCAAGAAGAGGGCAGTTTCAAGAAAAAAAGCGATCTAGAGCTTGAAGAGAAGCTAAAAGCTCAACACTCAGCGTACCCTGCATGTTGGGTCCTATATAAGTTATCTAGGTACTGCATACTATTTCCGCACATGCTCTATATCTTTCAGTCTTTGTGGGGATGGGTCTCTCACTGTATTCTTTTTTCTGTATTGATTTAGCTTCTACTCTCTGCCCTAATTCCTCCTATAATGCTGGTCACACTTTCCCCCAACCCTACCAGGTCATTGTTCAAACAATAGCTCAAGGGAGATTGTATAACCATTTTGCAAGAAGCCTGCAGACATTCACTTAAAATCTATTAGCTGTTTTAAGGTGTCATGCCACTTCTTCTGCTGACTGCCTGTAGTCTCTACAGTCTATTGTTAAAGAATCATTGTTTATTGTTTCGAGCTTCTGGATTTTCAACAATGAAGTACGGGAGACAATAGAACATTTGACTCCATGTTCAAGGAGATGGGACAAAATACACACCATGCAGTTCTTTTCATGAGTCACTAAATTTATTCTCTATATCAAATGGTTATTTTCTTTTCTGTTTTCATGGATCCCCCCCCACACACACACTTGATATCATCCCCACCAAATGTCACCTGCTACCTGGTGTTTATACCACCAAATTTATTTATTTATACCACCAAATGTCATCTTGTCTCCCTGGTATTTTGACCCAATATCTTACTGGAGCTCACGCTCAGTCAGGAATTATGTAATAGTCTCAAAGTCTTCCATATTCTCTTTCATTATGTTACTTACTATTTGAAGAAAAGCTGAATGCTTTCTGTGAAAAAGCGTTCTTTCGTGCTTGCCAATCACTCCCTTTGTCGCAGTGAACGTGTTGTATTTCCTAGTTCTGTGTTCCTTCCCTTGGAGAGAGAGAGCCACTTGAAGACTGCACTGTTTGTGTTTTTCATCTCCAGCGATGAAACATTACTTCATTATTTTGTAGTTTATGCTAAGTTCAACTGCAGTTGAAGAATTTGTGAAGACTCTTGTAAGCCAGAGGCTGCACCAGAGACTGGGTGGCTTGTTTAGAAGCCACTCTGTGAAACTTTTCTTTCTTTCTCTGCCTTACCATAAATCCCAGTTTCCCTGCCTGCTCAAATTTAAATGCTCAAGGGCAAAAGAACTATAGGGGCTGAAATTATATGGTCATTTAGATGCCAGAATTCTTTGGGTAGAGATAAGCCTTTATCAATTTTAGGTTGAAGAATAGACTCAGGAAGGAAGAAGAAGGCAATTCTGTTTGAAAAAAAAAAACTTTAGCAAAATACAAAGCCCAAATACTTAAATTACAGATGCTTTTAAGATAAATATTTCTGTAAAAGAAAAAATGCAAAGACAAACAGTTCCGTTCATTGTCTAAAATGCACCTTTTGCATCTATATGTCTGCGTCTGTGCATGTATGTGTGTTTATATATTTGTGCCTGTGTGGAGATTGATTTGGATATGTTTCTCAGTCTCTTGAATCTATCTATCTCAGTCTCTTGAACCTATCAGTTGGGCTACTATAGCTAACCGCCTTGGTCTGAGCCCTTAGTATCTGTTATCCTTATAGGCACCACAGTTGTATACCATATACATGGCACAGGGAATCAGGACTCTTCACCTTTGTATGACAAGAAGTTTTCTCACTGAGCCATCTCCCTAGCCATCCAATCTAATGTTTTTAAAGGATCACCTCTACTGTTCACAAAATAATTAAAGCTGAAAAGATAACTAAATTAAGGACTAAAGGCTGTACATTTTCACCAAAGAAACTCAGTGTCTCAAAATAAAATCTGTAAAAGAAGCTCAAATAGTTACAGAGCTCTAGGTCTGAGTAAACGTGGTTGCCTTGCCTGTCGATGTGGCCTGTTAGAATCGATAACTAATGAAGTATGTCTTTGCTCAACATCCAGTGAGATTTTGAAACAGTGGGAAATGGTTTGATTTATAAAAACAAACGGAGAAATCAACCAGCCAATCAGTCAATAATATTTTCCCCAAAGACAGATAATCTTCAAAATTAAAAATTAAAAAAAAGTTTCTCATAAAACTTTACAGGCATACCAGATGTGTATATGTATGTGCGTGCACATGCATATGTGTATGGGTACATGCTTATAGCTGTGTGTATTCAGGTCAGATGTCTTCAGCAACAGTAGCACTGTGGGGCAGCACCGTGGTTTCCTGAAGGACCCACCCACTTACATGGAATTCACTCACAAGAACAGCATCCTAAGACTGAGAAATGCCCAGACCTTAGTGATGCCCATTTTTGTAGATTTGCAAGGATGTTTCCAGTAAGGATTGGGGAAACATAATCCCACCTTGAAGGTGAGTGGATGTAGCAGAATTTTCCTCTAATTAATTGATTGGATATTAAAGATGACAAGAAGCCAGTCTCTGGGCAAGGAGGAGGCAGGCCTTCCAAGTCCAAGAGGAACAGAGGGGGAGGAGGAGGAAGAGGGTGAGGAGGAGGAAGAGGGTGAGGAGGAAGAGGAGGGGGAGGAGGAAGAGGAGGAGGAAGAGGAAGAGGAGGAAGAGGAGGAAGAGGAGGAAGAGGAGGAAGAGGAGGAAGAGGAGGAGGAGGACAAACAGGATCCACTTGGCTTGAAATAGCCACAGGTAGCTAGAATATCATAGAATAGCAATAGAATAATATAGGACACATTTGTCCAATCTTGGGGGCAGCTTGTATCAATATCAATTGAGTTTTAATTTCTTTGTGTGGGCATTTTGGAGGTTGAGAATATAAAGAATATAAATGTGACTGATAAATTACAAGCCTCTGGAGTCTTAATTATAAGGGGCTAGTGGTTTAGAGTGAGCCACAGCTGCTAGCAGGGGGAATATGGCCTGGGAAGATATGAGAGGTTTGGTGGCAAGTGAACCTAGGGAAACTGGGCCTGCAGCCACTTGGGGATAACCATGGGAGTGAGTAGCTGGTAATAGTGTGGATTGTTGTTTTTTAATAGTTACATGCTACAGGTAACTTTCGTCCATGATCTGGGCTCTTGAACTGAATACAGATGGAAAAGAAGGAAGCCAGCTCAGCGTTCAGATTTCTGTCTCGTGGCCTGCTGAGATACAAGAAAGTAGATGCTACAAGGTCCCACTGACCGGAAGTCATATTCTGCACTCCCCATGTCGACACTGCCTTTTGTGATAGATTGTATGCCCTCAAACCATGAACCCAAATAGCCCTTTCTCCCTTAAATTACTACTTGCCAGGTATTTGGCTTAAGCCATTTGAAAGATAACTATTATGTTAGCAAGAGCTCAGAGCCATAATTTTTGGCCTCCATAGTTAGGAAATGTTTCCGGTTGACAGGAAGACTGTATCAGAAGGTTTATCAGGCATGGTTTATCTGTACAACATAGTGTCATGTTTCATATTTCTGCTCTAAGGAGGAGCATGCTCAATTTCAGATGTCTAGTGTACCTTTAGAGATCCGATTTAGAAACAGAGACTCTAAGCCCAGAACTTGGTGTGTTTCACCAGTAATGCCGATAATTCCAAAGCAGGTGGTTCGTTTTGAACAGATCCGGTCTACAGGCCGAGTTGATTCTTGAGTCTCCTCCCTGGCTCAGACCCTTCAGATTACGCCCATTTACATTTTTTTTTCATCTGCTCCTATTTTGACGAAGCCAGTTTTAGAATAATAATTTACTTCTAGGATGTACTTACTGTTATTCAAAATAGTATCATTTGGCAAAGTGGAAATGATTTTGAGAAGATGGAACATAGAAAGCTTTTGAAAAGAAAACCAGATCGTACGACGGGCTATTAAGCAGCAAGAATAGACGCGGCCGAGGCGATGGAGGACTGCAGCAAATGGTCCCTGTGAGGAAGGAACTAATGGAGGCTTGGGGAGCCGAGCGGAAAGGAGACAGCGTTGTATCCCAGTCAGGAGTTAGATCAAGTGTTTATTCTGCTCAAAGGCCTTATGACACAGGGGGAGCCAGGTGCCTGGACCATGGCCCTTCTCACCACAGGCCTTTATTCACTTAAGCAGAAACCAGGCCAGCTGGATTCTGGTTTCTAGGCTGGGGAAGTACATCCAGGAAAAAATTTGCCTGGATTTACAGGAAATCTGAAAGCCTTGGTATTGGCATGTTTGAATCTTAGGTCAGAAAAGCTGAGCGACAGATATGTGTTCCTCATTATTAGAGAGACATGAGGTGTTTAACGATCCAGTAGGGGGTCCATCGGGAAAAGGCTTGGGCCAGTTCATGGGATGGGACCAAAAATTTGAAAGAGCAACATACAGGTCAAGAGAAATGTTTGCCTCCTCCTTTTCCAAAGCGCTAATTTTGGTAAAACAAACAAGTAAGCAGATATACATAAATTGACAGTTGAATAAAATATGCCAAGAAACATAAAGACCAGGAGCAGAGGCAGAGGAAAACTGTCTATAGTCTGTTCTTGCTGTATTTGAATGCAAACGTTCGCACTAGGTGGTAAATACTAATTCTTATTAGCAGAATTAAGAAAAAATTAAGAGGGGGCAAGCAGACCCAGTCAGCCCTTTGTAATACCCATTTGCAAAGGAAAACCGCTAGATACTTTTGGTAAATCTTGATTTACCTTTGGTATCCTGCCTTGGTCTCCAGTGTCTCTAGATCTCCCTCTGGCGGTCACTGCCGGCACTACACAGATTTATTTCTCCCAGGTTCATCTAGACCACTCTGCAAAAAGTCCATCTAGGCTCTTGGAAGAAAGACTGCCTTGGGTTTCCAGAATAAGCCAGTTGTTTTCAAATACTCTTAGCAATGGGCTCTCTTTGCTCAAATAACATCTCATCAAGAAGCCCAGTTCATAAAACAGGAGAGAGGGGGAGGAGGGAACACACACACACACACACACACACACACACACACACACACACACACCTGGCATCTATCTGGTAGCAGTTCTATGTGGCAGAGCTGGTCAAACACTGGACTGGACTAACAATGCTAATAAACTAATGTTGGACATCTTCACGGATATTTTTCTGTTTCAAAAGAACTGTTTTGATAGCAGTCTGCCTTCATCAGAACTCTTTAGGTTGAAATTAGCAAAAAAAAAAAAAAAAAATACTCAAGCTAGTTAAAGATGGGAATCTTTTGATTGCAAATCTTGACAGTGAACAAGTGTGTTCTGAGTAGAATATGTGTGAAGACGTAAACAATGAACATCACTTTGCCTTTGGTCAATTTTCTGTCCTTTCCCACTACTCTTCCTGATCTAAGGAAAAGGAGACAGGGTGGTTCTAGTGCAGCCCTTACATGTGATCCTGGTTGACAGTCTCACTGGTTTCTGCAAGGGATGGGAGCATCCATAGTTCTCCCTGTAAAAGAAAATTCAACTGCCTTTTTCTTTGTAATTCACGGAAGGAACAGATAATATAAAGTAAAAGAGCGGTGACTGGGGACCCAGAAATCCCCACGGTTGTTAGATCTTCAGCATCATTTCTGGTTCTTGGTTCTCTCTTCTTTGTCCTCTCTGCTTTGTCTTTAGGGTGACTTACATGTGCTAAGATGGCTGTGGGGGATTTTGAGGCTGGATGCTTATATTTTTACCACCCCGTAGAAGTCTGGAGCTGGGGCTTCCCTTGAACTGGTCGACGCAGGAACACACATATATCTGAGGTGATCCTGCAGTGAAGGACTGAAAAATGACTGTCTGACACAAAGGGCTCAGTGGATGTGTTAGCAATGAGCAGGGAGGGAAGCGAGAAGCAGGAGTGAGTGGTTTTTACTGTAGTGAGAAAGCCAACTTCGCACAAAGAATTGGCACAATCTGTGCTTTGTGAGAAAAGAAGAAATACTACAAAAATATGTATTTATAAGGATTTTTAGTCCCATTTTGTTAGCAAGAAGAGCAGAGCCTAGAGATGGTGTATAACAATATCCCATATATTATTTTATATCCCATAATATCCCACTATAACCATGCATAGCTAAAAAACAAAACCAAGTAACCACAAAACCCCAAAGCAAGTAAACAAAATTCCCAATATTCCAACCTAGACAGATTTCCAACCCAGTCACTAACTTCACAATGACTTCAAATGTGACCCAATGAAGTAACACCCCATAATACCAGCCATCCTTAGTGCCCTTTTCAGACACATTCTGAATCAGGCCCTATTCTTTCTCTCAAAGCCTAATAGGAAACACACCTTGAGCTCCTCAAATAAAGAGTTTTAGGCACAGGTTACATTCATTGTTCTTGAGGAGAGTCCCTATGTGTATGAAGCCTTTGGTCTAAGCCAGCTGAGAGCAGACTGGATGGTTGATAAAGCTGGGAACATGGAAAGCAAATTTTTACTGAATTTTCATCCTAATCTCAGAGCTGAGTGCATTACCAAAGGGAAGAAGAAAGACAATCAATGAGCAATATTATCGAGACTCCCAAGGATTCTAAAGGGATATCTAAGTTGGCTAAATAGCAAGAGAGGCTTGCCAGACAAACAGCAGCTCTCGGGCTTTCTTTCTTTCTCCCTTTTTAGGGAATGAGGGCTTTTGGAATCACTCAGAGGAAGCTGCCATCTTCCAAGCCCCAGGAAGCAGCTCAGTGCATATGAGGCTTCCTTGGGCTTCCCGTCCATCCTTGGTGGCAGGATTTGCCCTTCAGGCTCATTCGTTCCCCAGGATTGTCTCTGCATAATTACTCTGTGATCCAAATAGTTGACTAGAGACCCTACAGTCCTCTCTTTGTCAACATGGTATGCTTGTCGCTGCCAAACAGGACAGCTTTTTTAAATTATTAAAATGTTTGCAATGGTAGCATTTAAAATGAATTTCAACACAGTGATAGTCACATTGTGAGAAAGGCATATATGTCTACATGAGAATGTGTTACCTCTAATTACTTCTCCTTTCTCCCAAAGATTCTTTTGAAGTTCATCTAACTCTAAAACTGCTCCAAAGTTCACAAAAGATTCTTGACCTCACCTCTGTGGACTGAGAGTATCATTTGTGCAGCAGCTGTGTGTGTGTGTGTGTGTGTGTGTGTGTGTGTGTGTGTGTGTGTGTGTAGGCACTACCCACATTCCTATCATTCCATGTCCACTTTCATTTGTCAACTCCAGAGTCACTAAATCCAAAAGCAGCTCAGCATATGCTATGGATAATTTGAATATTTGTGTCCCAAAGCTCATCTGGTAATATCCTCACTCTGTAAGGATGTGACATTTGAAGACAAGAGCCTTTGGGAAGTGGGGTTATTGTCTTTATGGAAGACCCCAGAGAGATCTCTCATCTCTCTGTCATGTGACGTTAGAGTGATGAGAAAGAGGGTCTTCACTGGCCACAGACTCTGCTGAGGACTTGCTCTTTAACTTTTCAGCATCTAGAACTATGAGTGGTAAATTTCTGTTATTTAAAAATTGACCCAATCTGTGTATTTTGATAGTTTGTAATGGTTGTCCAAAGTAATACAGTACACACTGCTGGTATGTGAAACCTTTCTAAACAAATCTCAGCCATTTGAGAGTGATCCTGTTGTCAAATACTATTTCTGATCTGAGTGTATGTACAAATTCATGTGTACATGCACATGTGTGTACATACATACATACATATATACATACATACATACATGGGTATACATGTATGTGGAAGCCAGTGGTGGATATCAGGTACCTTTGTTAGTTGCTCTCCGAGTCAGTGTTTCAATAAAGTATCTCTCGTAGAACTAGGAGCTCACTGATTCTGCTAGGTGGGCTGGTCAGTAAGTCCCAAGGATCCTCCTGTCTCTGTTTCCTAGAACTAGGATTATCGGCATGCACTGTCACACCTGGCTTTTTACTGTGGGTGTGGGAAATCTTAACATAGACCATCCTTGCCAAACTAGTATTTTAATGATTAATCTGTCACTTAGGCCCCTATGTCTGATTTTATGAAGAGTCACAGAGAAATTATAGGGAGAAAATTAAACAGAAAAAGACACCATTGTTTTCTCTTTGTTTGCTTTTCATTTTTAATTTCTTTTTTTGAAGAAATCCTGACCAAGGTATTCTGATCCACAGACAGAGAGAGCACTCACTGTCTTTCCCAAGGCTTATCTATTCCACCTGCAGATCCAAAACTAGTGATTGGCCACAAATGACTAGCTGATGCTGCTGTATTGATTTGTGGTCGAGAGCGGCTCTGCTTCCTTTGCTTTGTGACATCATTTCCCTGTTCATTTCCCACAGTTGCATATGTGGGTTTATGGGATGCAAACTAATCCAACAAATGGAAGAAATTATGCATCATGTCAGAGAGCTTTCAGGAATAGAATTTGGAGCAAAGAAGCCAATACTTGAGACATCCATAAAATCAAGGGGGAATGAGATAATGGGTGGAGAATGAGTCTCAGTCCAAGATGAAAGAATCCTGCCCACTGAATGTGTAAGTGAGTGCTGTGGGGGTGTTCCTTATCACCATGGGCTTTCACTCTCCTCAAGATGCACTTCTGGGTCAGTGGACATGTTGGACTAATGGACACATGGTTATTCCACAATGCCCAAAGGGTTGATCAAGATTGAATATCCATCAGCAAGACTGAGGAAGGCTTCTTGGAGGTAATTTGATGTGGTTTTGATTTCAGTGAGCTGTAAAAGAATAAAATTCCAGAAACTGCTATGAGACTTTGGGATGGAGTAAAAGAAAGTTTAGAATGTTCTGCTCAGTCAAAAAACTTTTATAGATGAGCCTGCGTCCCAAGTGACTGAAATTTCTGGAGTCACCAACTAGAACAGCTTCCTCTCCCATGATTCCTGAAGCACTCTGTATGCCAGCAGAGTGTCATAGGTGTCTTTGACTCACATGGTTCATTTACTGAAAGAGCCCCCTTCTTTGCTGTTCTTTTCTGTTGTTTAAAGCCCCTCTGGTAAGTGCTGAGTGAAATCTTCTACTGCACTCTTGGCATTTTAGCACCTCTGAACCCAAACTCTGGCCTTCTTACAGTACATTTGGTTACAGTTTGATGTGCAGCCCTGCGTTAGGATCTTCATGCATGAGACACTGTAGTGTCAGCAACTAAGAATACTTACGTGCTATGCTATCTGCTTGTCCAATGACCACTCATTCAAACAATTTTTACTCAGAGCCTGAAGGACTGTAAACAAGGGTTATCTCTGGATGTCTTATTATCATGTGTCATCCACAGAGAATCAGAAATGTCAGAGTTACATGGAATTGAGCCATGTTTGATCATAGGAAGATCCCCTGTTAGCAGTAGCAGAGACAAGAAAACTAGATTTAAGAATCAAGTTACCAAAAATATCGATGTCGTCATGAATAATCCCTGCAGCGTAGGACAGTGTGTAGCAAATCTTTGCACGACTTTGTGAGTACCCAGCTCTGGTGGAGCCTAGCAGGGATTTGCATACTGGAGGCTGTGGCATTCTCACAGGAGATAGAAGGTATCTCTGCAGCTGATATAAAAAAAATACTGCCTTATGCACCTCTCCAACAGGAAATAAAGGTCACTGACACTGGGAGGAAGAGGGCTGTGGTGAGCTTCAGGCTTTCAGTTTACTAAAACTGAATCTTACCTGTAAGATTACCTGTAAAATCTTACTTGTAAGATGGGGTAGTCAGTCCTTCAGGACCAAAGCAAATATCAGTAAAATAGCTGTGATTGGAAAAGCATTGAGTTTATGGATAATACTGTCCTATAGATTTTTCTGTATACTATTTTAGATGTGTAAGCAAACATATATTCATCTTAATCAAGGAAGGATGAATGACGTGGGGAAAAGAATGAACACTGATTGAATATATACTGTATACATAAGGCTGCTATATGTTACTGCTACTTGTGATAACCCACTGAGGTGGGAATCTGTGACTTAGAAAACTTGTTTGAATCTCAAAATACTCAGGAGATAGTAAGCAATGAATCCACAACCTAAATTCAAGTTGTGGTAATACCCTAGCCTGTACTCTGTCATTTGTAACATGATAACGTCCTCTCTGTGGCAAGTGCAAATTGGGTGAGAAGTGTCTAGAACTGTTGGATTTTTCTACTTTTAGCATTTAGTTGGTGGAACATAATTTTTGATCTGTTTTCAAGAACCTCTCGTGAGCAAAAGGAGTGGGAAAGCATTACACCTAGTATCTTGCAGCCAGTAAAGCTGGCCCTCCAGTCACTTCCTGCCCTCAGGAAGCCAGGGAGCAGCAAATGTTTATATGTCACTATTATGATTTTAGCAAATTCCCATTTTAGCATTCTTTGAAGTATTGAAGCAACTAAACAACAGGTTTTATTTATTATTTTTTGCATAATTTGTATAAGTTTGCATGTCTTTCTTTTTCCAAAAGAGACTTTCCGTATGTTTTTAGAAATAAAAGAATTACCCGTGGATACACATATCAAAGTACACATGTTACTGAAGTTAAAGAGTTTATTCCTATAATTAAATTACTTTTGCCAATATAGTGATAGACAAGGATCCAGGCAGACATACATACATACATGCATACATACATGCATACATACATACATACATACATACATACATACATACATACACACACACATGGAGAGAAAGAGAGACACAGAGAGAATATTCTATTCTGGAAATGCCTACACAAACATACTCAGATATAATGCTTTACTAGATATCTGAGAATCTCTTAGTCTTATTAGTATTGATGTAAAATTAAGTAGCCCAATGTATGTATGCACATAAAACATGCATGCATATCAAGAATATATGGATCCCACATATATATTCCTACAATCTATGACTTTTAAAGACCTAGAAAAAAATCTTCATAAGTCTATGGCTTCACAGTGTACAAATCCATTCCATTTGTATACGTGTTCATTTACCTGTTAATACCACATCTGTCTCTAGGGTTATGCTGCTGGGCAGGTGATCCCGCCTTTTAGGTTTGGTTAGGGGATTATCTGGAGACTCATTTTCAAAATCTGTGCTATCTCATTTCAGAGGCAAGCCAGGCATGGGCCCCTGCTGAGTGTGATGTTTGAGCTGGTCTGGCCTCTCAACTTTAAATGACCAACACTTAGAGATGAAGATTGGTCACAATAGCCAAGATGAAGCAGCTTCTGAGCTTCTCCACTTGCTCCTGGTGCCCTCAGGTCCTATCACAAGCATACCAACTATTCAAGTACAGCTGAGGTATGGAGATGACAGTGTTACTATGCCAATGTTGATCATCTGCATCTAATTCTTTTAGTGAACATTCTATTCTGTCAAGAGAAGATCCCAAGAAGATGCCACAAGCACCATCACCCACACATCTACATTGACTGATGCCATGGCATCTCATCACCATCTTTCATTTGTTATCTGTTGAGATTGATCTGGAGCTGCTATGTATTCAAATGCTAAGTAGTTTCCCAAGATCTGGTCATCCCAAGACCAGTGAATTCCCCGATATACCTGCTTTTGTTGTGTGTAAGCCTTGTTACCCCCACCCCCACCCAAGTTGTCCCTGATTGGTTAATGAAGTTGCTGACAACCTGGAGCTGGGTTGGGCTTGGTGTTTAAAGGGGAAGAGGAAGGAGGAAGTCGCCATGGGGTAGTAGGGACTGTGGGCATGTGGTGAAGAGCAGTTTTCTCTGACGGCTGGCCTGATGGGAAAGAAACAGCACAAATGGAACACATGCAAGCATTTATTAGGATTTTGGCAGGGAAGCAGACAAGATAGCTTAGAAGATTGATATCTACCTACCTGTAGTGCCATAAGGCTTGTGATAAATCTAAAAGGTCTCTGTGTCTTTTATTTTGACAATGGCAGGTTAAAGAATAACTGCCACTGTAATAATTTCCAGCATTAATTAGTACACACAGAACATTAATAATCATTTTACAGTTATTCTCTCTACAATAATATTAAAATAGGTTTCTGCTGGATCATTAAATCTGAGCTGATACTACATTGACTGCTTTATATCTTACATATTTTATAAGAGTTAGAACAAATTGCATCCACATGTACCAAGGATTTTCTTTTCGGTTGCTTTCCTTAGAAATGAACAACTGTTGATGGCTGGCTCTTGAACCACATGTAAGAGAAAAGCAAAAATTACTGCTGTGATGCAACTCCCCTGTTCCCTGAGCATGTGAGAAAGAATAGTTCAGGTGTCACTACCACCACCATCAGATATAATTGTGCCTTCACTGTCACTTTCTCCAGAACCAAACATATTTGTGAGGATGGTGTAACAGCCATCTCAATATTCTACTCCTGGGGCTTGCATGTCATGATGAACTATCACCTAGGATTGTGAGCCAAATAAACCATTTCTTCCTAACGTTGTTGCCTTTGTCAGAATAAGTTGCCATAGCAACAGGGAAAGAAACTAAGATGGAAATTGGTACCAAGAAACAGGGCCATTGCTCTGCTAAACTGGACCACAGGTTCAAAGGACAATAAAGTTTCTTGGAACTTCTTTGTGGGAGGAATGCTTATGGGAGGAGTTTGGAACTTGAGGCTAGGTGTTCTGAACATCGTAAAAGTGTTTGAATGATGGAAGCAGAGATTAACGGGTCATTTTAGGTGGAGCTTTCCTGACAGTGATGCCGAGAGATACAGGAACAGTGGAGTGCATGTGCACCAGATGTCAGAGAGTAACATGAACTGTATTAGGAATGGAGATAAGGACCACTCCATGTGCTAGTTGAGCAAGAATCTGGAGTCATCATTCCAGCGCACCAAGAGCTTAAATGAAGCCGAATGTAAGGTTCATGAGCTAACTTGTTTAATAAAAGAAACGTGTTGTGGAAAGTTGAAGTTTCAGATGAGGGGAGAGCAGACAAATGGCATGTGTATGTGTTAAAAAGATTGGTGCCATTAAAAAAGAAGCCTCCCGTTCTGCACTAAGACAACAGGAAAGAAAGCCTAGCACACAGAGGCGGTTACGGGTCTAGTCTAAGACACCAGGCAGGCTACACCTTAAGTTGGCAGTGGAATGTGGCAAAGACCTCTACATAGTACTGGGTTAGAAGGCAGAGATACAATATCGAGGTCTTCCTGGATGGCAGATGTGAGCAAGTACTGTGGAATAGGATTTGACTCTCTTCAGTGAGGTCCTGAAAAGACCGTATGTGAAACTGTAAAAATGAAGCACAAATTTCAGTGGAGACCCCAGGATGCTGGAGATGCCAGAAAATCCACTAAGGAGAGCTACAGGTAGAGTGGAGCTGGCCTAAGCCTAAGAGAGCATCGTGTGCTACAGGTATCAGAGCTGGAGGAGTGGGCTATACAAGCCTTTTGGAGACACCTGGTTATGTCATAAGCCTCAGATACTAAATATGAAGCTGTAGGATTTGGTGTTTGCCCCTGTTGGATTTTGGTTCTGCTTTGTTTTATAGTTTCTTATTATGCTTTGATTATGTGATTTTGTAACAAGGCTTCTTGAGCAGTGCCATTATATACTAGAGACATGCAATTTGGTTTTCATTTTGCAGGAGCTCACATTTAAGAGGATGGACTTTTAAAGTGTTTTGTTAATAAAATGACTATATGAATAGCTTATATATATATATATATATATATATATATATATATATATATATATATATTCATGAGCTCATGGGAACAAAGGGTGGAGGGCATGGGTTAAAAGTGATATGCTTGGATGGGAAGTTGACCATGGGTGGAGTTAGGGTGGTTGGCACTAACTTTAATTCTACACCTACAAGTCAAGCTTTTGAACATACCTATTAGGGAGTATCTTGATTATCTTAGTTGATGTGGGAAGGACCAGCTCATTTCTGAGCAGGGCCATTCACTGGGTTAGAGAGTCTACACTGTATAAAATGGTGAGGGTAACCTGACTGCTAGCATGCATGCCGTTAATTCACTCCTTCTATTATTGATAGTAGGTGAATTTGACCAGGTCTCTGAAGTTCCTGCCACCATGTCTACCTTGTCCTTATAGACTATAAGCTGGAACTGTGAGCCATATTAATTCTATCTTTAGATGCTCTTTATCAATCTTTTATCATAGCAACCAAAAAATAAACTAAGACACAGGGTTTGTGGTCAGAATCAGCAAGCTCAAAGCTCAATTCCATGTTGCTAGGAGATAAAAGATTCTGAGAGGTGACTGGCACCTTGCCCCAACTCCAACACATTGTGAAGTCAGGGACAAAATAGTCAAATCCATTACAAGCTTAATTGGTGCTCCGAGATTCTTTTTCAAATCACACAAACTGAGAAAATGATACTTTTTGGTGACATTTGAAAAATGAATAAATATGCCAGGAAATCAGCCAACTCCTGGCATTTACTTACCTGCCACAGACAGTATGGTTGTGGCCCACTCACAGTGGTGCATCTTAGGGTCCTAATTTACAGTGTTTGACTTATATGTTTTGAGCTTTATGGTGATATGTAGTTTGCATTTTTGATTTTCCACCACATCCATTGCAGTATGCTATCTGAAGATGCCGGGCAAAAGCAAACTGCAGCTCCCACTCAGCTGCCTTTCAACCAGAAGAATTCAACTGATAGGCTATGGGGAATCCGTGCCTTTGTCATATTTTAAATGTCCCTTAAATTCATAAGTGAACATAAATATATCACAAAATCCTAAGCATCATCCATTGTTCCAAATTCCGGAAGCTTTCTTGATCTCAAAGGCCCAAGGAGACCGCAGGGAAGCAGGGAATTGGAGACAGACATATTCTAGGCATTTCTCAGTCCTTGTTTTCAGACTAATATAATTTGGCTGGATGTTTTCTGTTAAATTATCTCCAAAGATGAACTCCAGGTGAGTTTAGAGAGTAAATCAAACAGGCCTCAGAGAGCGTCTTGGGGAAAAGTGGCCAGAGAGCATTGTCAGGAATCGTTCCCATGACAGCAGTATGTAACAGTTGTTCATAATGGTTATGAAGGGTAGACACAAATTCCCCTTCCAGCAGAGCATTACACAGGAATGCTCCTTGGAGAAGTTGATTATGAGCAATACCAACTTGTTCTGCATAGGTCTGAAGGTTGAGAAGTCCAGCCTTGGTGGTACTGGTGAGGGCCATCTTTGGGCGTTATTCACCATTATTTTCTTAGTGTTTTCATACAGTAAAAATAAATGTGCTGCTGAGGACTTACTATAAAGATTATGGCCTTATCAGTGAGGTTCCTCCCCCATGACCTAATTATTTCTCACAGACTCCCACCTGGGTGACATCATCTTAATGGGTAGAATGTGATCGTACCACTTCAGGAAGGACCACAGAGTCTAACATGAATATCCTTCATGAAAATTGTGGTGCTGCTTCCTCCCAAAAGATTCTCCTGTAGGCCTCTTCTCAAGAAGTATCTTCTCCATTGTATAATGGTTCTTCACATGTCATGTGACAATTGTGTTTTCAGAGTGCGAACTGCCTAAGAGCTGGGACCATATCACATATGTATTTCAATCCACAGTATCATACAAGGATCTAACAAACCAAGATAATAAATGACAGGAGATTTGGAACAGTGTGGTGATTGTATGTATCGTGTCATGGCAATTGATAAGTTATGGGCTATTCTGTATTCAAAAGCTTTGCTCTCCAAATATGGACTTCATTAAGTCACTTGTAGAGAACCTGAAGTTTCTTAGAGAACCATTCTCATCATGGTGAGTAGTTTCCTACATTAGCTATGGAACTCAAAGAAGTAGAGACTATCACAGAATGAAGACTCACCTATCAAGTTTAAAATCTGGATCCTGGAGTGGAGATATCATAATGTGTCTGTCTATATGTGATAGGTTTCTAGATCCCTTTTGAAGAAGGACTACTTGATACGCTACCATTTATCTTAGGCCATTATTTTATCTCAGTTCAGATTATTCTATTTCTAAAAGTGTCGAACTTTAAAAGGACACCCCCCCCCCCACAAAGCCAATTCTAACATGGACTTTTTTAGTGTACGAGATGTCCTATATGCACAACAAGTTAACCAAAATGAACCACACAAAAAGGAATGACTCATGCATGAGAGGCTTGCTTTAAGTGGTCACTGAGATCAGTCCTCTAAGATGCCCTGACCCTATTATTTTTTCCTGGCTTTGAGGAGCTACTGGTGCTCTCAGGACTCTTGTTATTTCATTCTGACTTTCCTGGAAACAGAAGTGCATGGGTCTTTAGCCTAGGTAGCCGTGACCCTGTGTATCCCGCCTACATCATTTATTTATAAGTTGGCAGGGAATAAGTCTGGTACTTTCTGTGCTGAGGAAAGCTGACTAACATTCCCTGCTCCAACACAGCACAGGAATGCAGATGCTCTCAACCTTCAAACGACAGCTCCAGCCATGTCTGTGCACAGTCTGGAAGACCCTGGGGCTTGAGGGCTTGAGTTAATGACACACCATCACATGGCTGTGGTTACAGGCTGTCTTGCCAAGGTTGTACAGCTGGTAGCCTGTATGTTGGAAGATGCTGGTGACCCCCTGCTGTACCTGGAGTTGCCAGAGGAATGGCTTCAGTGGGGTTTAAAGAGAGACCAATTTATCTTTTCTCTAAGGCGCTCTTGTTTTTTGGCTTTTGGCAGGTCTCACTCAGCTTGGGTTGTGGTTATGTCTGTGTTAGATACTAAGCCATCTGTCTTCCCTAGAGGCAGGGCTGATTTATAAGGGAGGCTGGTACACAGTGGTTGGCTCTGTCCTAGCTTGGATTTTACTTCAGACTGGAACCTCCTGTACTGTGTTCACTTTCTTGCATGGGACATGCATTCCATGTGTTTTTGTTTGTTTGTTTTTGTTTTCATTTTTTTTATTTTTGTTTTTTGGTCTCCAGAGTTTGTTTACTATAGAGTTATACAATACCACTGAGCTCATTTTTCAGTTCATTTAATCTTCTCAAATGAAGTTTTCCCCTTCTCATCAGCTTCTTTTCCTGCAGCTGCCAGAAGCTCTTCACATTCATGCTTGCATTAAATATTTAAGCATGCATTTCCAGGGAAGGAATGTATTCTGTGCTCAAAGCAGATAAATTTCTTCCACTAGAGAGGAGATGACTTTATGGAGGGCTTATGATGTGTTGTCACATGACACACCAGGAAATAGAGATACAGGGGCCTCTATGTTATTTGCAGCTTCAGACAGACCTTTATTCCTAGAAGATGCTTGGTATGCGGCAGCATTGCAGGGCCATGAAATTCTAGGTCAACATGACAGAATTAAAGCTGATGAATAATGCATACGGATTTAAAGGAAAACCCACACCTTCTGAAGAAGATGGTAATGTTTAAATTCTTGCTGCTTAGACACACATCTTTTATTCAGTGAATAGGTGCCCACATGAAAACTTTGTAAAGGAGAACTTTATCATTTGTGGGGACCGATCTGACCCCCACCGTTTACTGAGCACCAGACATGCACTTAGCCTAGTAATGGGGAAGAGGATGATTGAGATAAGGACATGAAGGGCCTTAGGGATTTGGCTAGTGAGTCAAGGGCCCAGTCCAAGCATATTAGGGGATCATAGGCCTTCTGTTGAGTGCTTCCCTGTTTCTGCTCACAGCTCCCAGGGCAGGTATTGCTATGCTTTCACAGGGAAAACACAGCACAGAAGATATGCTTTCAGAGAAACAGAACAAACAAGGCACCAGTGTCATAAATACATGGTATATATATGTTGTAGCTATGCATGACAGAATACATTACATATGTACATATATGTATATATATGTGTGAGGATATTAGTCCACATGATGGTGGAGGCTGAGAAGTCCCGAGATCTTTTATCCACAAGCTAGAGACTCAGTACAACGGTGGTGTCATTGGGATGTCTGAGAACAGGATAGAGTTGCAGTCTGAGCCTAAAGGGCTGAGAAGCAGAAGGCCTACATCCTGAGTCCCCAGGCAGAGTGCAGATTCATGCTGTCTTTTTCATTGCGCACAGTCAGGCCAGCAGCTGACAGGAAGCGGCACAGTGAAATGCCCCTGCCCACTGTTCTTCCCTGCTTGCCAGCTTAAATGCTCATCATTCCTAGAAATCTCTCACAGACATACCTAAAATGACTGTTTGGTCCACAAAATGGGTATCTTATAGCTTCTTCTAGTTGGTACAACAGTCTACCAGGAGAGGAAAGGAAGACAGGAAGCTTGGGGTCCAATAAGTAAGTGCCTCCAGCCATTCCAGGATATATATAGCAAGAGAAAGAAAAAAATCTTGAACAATTATAAGCTAACTAACTTACTGCATTTCACATACATCACACACATAAGCTCCCCAAGGACAACTCAAATGAAGTGGTCACTGCTGGTCATCTGGGCATCCTTCCAGTCCCCAAAGTAGTCCCTTTTCTCATTACTTCCAGGTTTACTTTCCTTCTGGACTGAACATCATAGGACCCTTGACTCTTCCAATTAGAACCTTCAGCCCTACCTTGAGGTCCATTATGTCCATTTAGAGCACAAATGGATGCTCTAAACCATAGTCCAGATTTTCTCTAGAGCTGGCATCTGGCTAACTCCTTCCAAACCTTTATGAAGGTCTGTGTTCATGCTCAGCTACATCTCAATAAGTAACTGGACTCATTGTTGGAGTTTCTCCTCTTGGCCCTTTGCCCACACCCCTGCCACCCCTCGTCCGTCATCAGACTGTTACAGTGCCACCCATTTTCCATGTCTGTTTTCTCTTCCAACACACATAATATGATCTGTGTGTGCTATATAATATTTTTGTAAGATATGGAATGACTTAAATTTGACTCAACTCTTTCTGTGCTCCAAGGTGCTATACATTTCTCAAAATTTTCCACCCCAGATGATTAAAGTCTCTACAAAAACTATGAAGCAATCTTTACTTAGAATTCAAAACTTTCTGCCACCTTGTGTTGCCTTTTTTTTTTCATAAGGTTCTCAGAGGCTTCATAGACTCTCAAAAACCTTCCATCTAAAGCAGTGGTTCTCAACCTTTCCAGTGTCGTGACCTTTTAATACAGTTTCTCCTGTTGTGGTGACCCCCAACTATAAAATTAGTTTTATCGCTACCTCATACTGTAATTTTCTCCTATTATGAATTTTATGTTAATATCTGTGTTTTCCAATGGTCTTAGGCAACCCTGATAAAAAGGTCATTCAACCCCTAAAGGGTCACACTTCACAGGATGAGAACTATGCCTAGATTAACGTAGCTCCTCTGAAGTGTCAGTTTCTATTACCAAAGCAGACCCCAGCTCTGAGATTATGGGTCTTGAGTGTGATCACTCCTCTGGAGAGTTTATTGTATGCCGTGCCTGGGAGGCACAGTTTCCAGTGATGAAAAATGATATAACATTACTTTTATAGCAACATATGTTAAAGCAAGTTTGCTTTCACATGAAGAATAATAAAAATAAATAACTTCTCTCACAGTCCCTGATTAATCTATTTGAAGACATGAGACATACACATGCATTAGTTCTGTGTGAGGATGTTAAGTGAGGTGTGAAGTCACATGGCACTATCAGTAAGAAACCAAGAGGAGCAGGGCAGTATTTAAAGATGAAAACAGGAATTCATGGGATTTGAGCTGGAAGCATAGTAGTAGGCTGAAGGCATGAGAGCCTGATGGGAACTGGCACCAGTATATAAATCTATCTAGGAATTCTCAGTTCTTCCCTGGACTTTGAAGAAGAGGATTTAGTCAGTAGAATAAGATAAATGAGGGCATGGTTGGAAGGGGAACATAAAGAGACATTAATGAGACATTGGGATTCTTCCTTGTTGGTTTGCTAGCTCTTTAGTAAGAGATTAGAAAATGATTTTCCTTTCATAATTACTCTTGGTTGATGGGAAATGTAGAGTATATATGTATGATTGAAATTAGTACTTCCCATGGGTGCTGAGGCGTCCTTTTATTTAGATACAAATCAATATGTTTAATTAGACCCTCTACCAGGCAGGCAGACAGGGCGACAGTAAGTTGAGATTACCATTTAAGCATATAAAACTACAAACTAAGGAACATAAAACCCTATTTGTCCTCTTTCTTCTCCTGTTCCTACATTTTCTAACTAATGTTCTCCATAATAAATGGGAAAATACAGTGAATTAATCCCAGAAAAATAAAGAAAGAAGAGAGAGAGCCAGAAGAAATGAGATGGAATTGAAGAATTGCTTAAGAAGATCCATGTGTGGAAAATGTCAAAAGATATAAGAATATACAAAACCTTAATAAGTATTAACCTTAAACCATTTTGTTTTATCAATATATCACATGCATTATAATTATGCTTGCAGCTGGTGTATACTTTTGAACATTCTGGAATGTAATCGTTGACAGACAATTCTCAGAATGTTATTCTAACTCATTGCCTCTTAACAATGGCATAATCTTCTTAGAGAGAGCATAGTTTTTTGTCTGCAAAAAGATGGTACACATTTTGTAAAACCTTTCACCAATTGGAATACAGGGCCAATAGCTGATCACATAATAAATGACAGGTAGAGATATAAAAACATGACACATTTTGTATTATGAGGGAGTGGAGACTCCTACAAGAATTAAAAAAAAATTGCACATAGAATTTTTTCTGTGAAGACTGGATATCATCTCTAGCCCATGGAGTTAGCAGCAATTTTAGTTAGCCTGTGCAGAAGTGCCTAGAAGTATGATCAGGACACAGAGTGTCAGCTCTTGATCTATGAGCCACTGTCTTGAATATGATAATCCTTCTTCTACCATCTATCATCATTTCAAGGAACAGGCTGTGAATATTATTCACTTGATTGGCAAATATCTCAAGACAGTTGATAGGGCAGCACTACATATATTCTATAGTCACTTTTTGTTTGTAAAGGAATATACCATATTGAAAGTGCAGGCCAAGTTTCTGCTCGTATAATTGTCATTATTGATCCCAATTTTTCTACTACTGTCCAAGTGACCTAGCAACAAACTTCTATGGAGTAATCTACAAATCTCAATTCTGTAGGGATTGACCTGGTGTACAATGGGAAACATTTATTTTTTCTGTTGAAATGATGATATAATGTATTTTATACTGACTCAGTAAAATACTAAAAATATGAAACCCCATCATTCCTAAATATGTTCACAGGCCATATCTATTCTGTCAAGGCAAAGCATAGTCAATAGAAACAAGCATCAAGATTCTTCCCGTGAGTCTTTAATAGATTGAACTGTAATTAATGAAGCACACCAAAGACCCAGGCCATGTCATAGCCAACAATCTTATAGTATTTCAGAATTTTCCACAGTACTATTTAGACATATAGAGAAATTTTGGATTCTGTATTTCCCAGCGAGATAAATTACTAATAAAGATTGTTTTGTTTCATTTTTTAAAGATTGGCCTTTGTATTGTTTGTATTGTGGATATACCTGTGGGTATGCACACATTAAGTCAAGTTTCTGTAGAAGACAAAAGAGAATGTCAGATGTCCTGGAGTTAGAGTTATAGTCATCTATGAACTGCCTGTCATGGGTGCGGGGAACCAAGCTTCGGTCCTCTGAAATGTCAGCAAGTGTTCTTACTCATTGACCTATATCTCTTCAGTCCCAAGGATTGCTAGATTTTATAAGGTATCATCAGACAACTTCCCCTTGAGGAGCCGTTATCCACACTTGAGTGTATCTTGGTCTCTAGGAATCTTCCTGGAGAAGTGACAGCCCATGCTCATATGTGCCTTGCCTTTCTTCTGAGCATGTCTCTATATCTCAGTTCTCTTCTTTAAGTCTAGGTTAAAATATAACAAACTCCATTTTGCTTCAGTTATTCGTGAGGGAAGACAGACATCAGAACTACAAAGACTGAAGGATACTTTTGATTTGATGTAGAGAAAACATTAGATATGTATATATCAATATAGGAAACCTATATATAGGTTTATTGAAAATAAATATTGAATTTATAAATTTATATTTATTACTTTTAGGAGAATTCAATACCTATAAGTTGAGGTAAGTTCAGTCTATTCAATAAATAATTAAAGAATTTGGAATTTAGTTTATTCTAGAAGGGTAAGAATCTATTATCAATTTATCTATTTTAAGATGTAGATGTTAGAACATGTGTGGCAGTAATTAGGATGCAGTTGGGATTTGCAATCATTTTAAGCTAGTGATTGGATGAAGACAAACAAATTCATATCCAGACACAAAACAGCAACATTGTCTCATAGAAGCCACTTGCTGATCTCCTTAATTTGCACAAAAATTGCATAGATAATATATGTTTGAACTGAACTCAGAGTTTCTGGGTCTCAAGTATCAATTTCAAATTTTATGTCCTTCCCCCACTTTGGTTCCATCTGCAATACCACTATGAATTTTCTTCTGCTCTCTGGTCATCCTCTAATGCAGAAACTCTGCGTGTTTAATATTTCCCTGAAGTATGTATGCATTTAAGTCAGAGCAGCCATATTGATCAAATTTGTAACTTTAAATTCAATGATGTCTACCTTTCTTAAACGAATAATTGAAAAACAATAATACCATGTCTTTAGAAGAAATGCTCGTGCTGGGCGGTGGTGGCACACACCTTTAATCCCAGCACTTCGGAGGCAGAGGCAGGCGGATTTCTGAGTTTGAGGCCAGCCTGGTCTACCGAGTGAGTTCCAGGTCAGCCAGGGCTATACAGAGAAACCCTGTCTTGAAAAATCGAAAAAAAAAAAAAAAAAAAGAAGAAGAAGAAGAAATGCTCGTGTAGGCAGACAAATGAACTTTATGTCTAGTGTCTATAGTTACAACTAGGAAATGGTATTAAATAAGTATTGTGTTACCTTGGGTTTCTTCAGCTGGGCTAATAAATTAGTATATGATTGGCCCATTGTTTTCCAACATGTGAGTGGATTCTTATTGTGTTCTAAACCTACAAGTGCCTAAACTCTGCTAGGTTCCAAGCTGTGATACTGTACTTCATTCTATATCCTGGGGAGGTATAAGAAAAGGAGTGGGACTTGGTTAACGGCAGTGCACCAGGGCTGGCCCCAGTTGGACAGAGTTCACTCTCTTATAGGAATTTGTGAGACTGAAGTAACAGTTCTAAAGCCTCCTGGCATAATCTCACCTTCCCCACAAAGAGAGGGAAAGTTCAGAGGGTGGAGGAGGTTAAATGAGGTCTGTCTGGCAGGGGCTGGTGCCTTTAGGAAACAAACAGAACAGCTACAGAGTGAAAGAGGGACTCTAGCAACCTTGTGACAACACAGCAGCAATAGGTCAGGGCCAGAAAAACCCAAACTTCTCTTGATCTCCATGGATGCCTGTTAGAGTCTTCATGTTGCTGAAACTACGTAGAAGTCGGATGGCAATTGAAGTTTGTGGTGTAATCCTGAACATCAGGCTTTGGGGTTCACGGAGAGAGAAAGAAGAGCTGGAAAGGAGGGCAAACAGGCACTACTCAGTTTCGAAAATGTAAGTCGCAAAGACAGAGTCATCTCACTGACATGGCTATCTGTTGATAGATGTGTGATAATTATCCTCTAAACCAAAGCTCTTTGGAGTAAAAGCCTATGACTGATAATGCACTTTCCATCTGAAGACTCAACACCACTGTCTTGAATGTCAAGGTTGGGCTACTAGCAGTCTAACCTGACTTAGGCCCTGATTACCCTGGGTCCATCGCTATAGGACTCAGGAGGGAGACTAACAGAGTTAACAGAATCTGACTTTTTTTTGGGGGGGGGAAACCTAGAATAAAATGAATGTAATTAAGAGAGAGGTAGGGATTCTTTTAATTCAAAATCTATTTCTTTATAAAATTGGAAACAAAAGACTAGAGAGAGAGAGAGAGAGAGACAGAGAAAGAGAGAGACAGAGAGAAACAGAGAGACAGAGACAGAGAGACAGAGACAGAGATAGAGGGACAGAGATAGAGAGAAACCAAGAGACAGAAAGAGAGACAGAGAGTGAGAGAGAGACACAGAGAGACAGAGAGAGACAGGGAGAAACAGAAAGAGACACACAGAGAGAAAGACAGAGAGAGAGACAGAGACAGAGAGACAGAGACAGAGACAGAGACAGAAAGAAACCAAGAGACAGAAAGAGAGACAGAGAGTGAGAGAGAGACACAGAGAGACAGAGACAGAGAGAGACAGGGAGAAACAGAAAGAGACACACACACACAGAGAGAGAGCCAATTAAATATCCCCAAGACTAAAAATAATTGCACACAATGGTTTTCTCATTTCAAATCTAGGGTTTCAGGTTCGTTTGTGAGAAATCAATGTAACCACAGTTATCCTTGGCCTAGTGTTGGAAAAATGTAGTTACAGTAAAATGATTTTGGTCTTTTGAAACTGTGGGTAACCTGAGTGATTCTGACAGAATGGAAATTTCAGGCTTGGGTGTATGAAATTGCAATTCTGTAATGATGTGGGATTTTCTTCTGGAAGGTGCATTTAATCTATAGATGTGTAGTCATTTTCTGTGCAAAAAAAAAAAGTAAAAAGGTAACTGTATTCCAGTAAAGGGTATGACCTGCTATGTCCATGGTGTGGGCTTGGCTGCATTGCACAGCCTAGCACATTTTAGTACTATTCAGTGAATGCTGAGGGAGAAGGATTGTGTGAATGATGGGGAGTCTTACATAAGCCAGTACAGGGTTCAGTGTTCTATTTACCTTTCAGAAAAGAGTGCCAAGCATTCATGTGTAATCTGTGTCTTCATCTGTTCTTCATTGATGGCTCAGTTGAGAAAGTTTTCAGTTGGGGAAAGTAGAACAGAAGCAAACTCCATGCTCAGCAAACACGTGGAATGGTTATTTAAAAATTAGAACTCAAACACATGCTTTGAAGTTAGAAGTAGCATTACAGACTAAATACAAAGTTTCCTTAAATCACCCGGTGCTTACATGAACTTTTGCACATATACGTGTGTGTACACACACACACACACACACACACACACACACACACACACACGCACGCACACATCTTGGACTGCTGACCAGACCAGGGTGTCAGTTACTTCATATTTCTCAACAGATCCTGCCTGCTAAGGATGTAGAGGAGATAAACTCTAAACTCACTATAAGTATGCTCTGAAAATATGTATAAAGTTCTAGAAAGCATATCAAGGCTTCCACTGAAGTACCATTAACAAATGACACTTAAATGTGTCACTTTAAAAATAAAAAGCACAGAGCTGGAATAGCATACCCTGAAACCTAACACATTCATTCATCCCTAAATGCTATGTGTGCATGAGGAGAATGCCCTGGATTTGGAATGAAGGCAAGAGAAAGAATAACAGGAGCTCCCTCTCTAGGTATCTCTTGACTTTATTGGTTGGTTGGTTGGTTGGTTGGTTGGATCCATGGGTGGCGGCAGCAGCCCCAGCTGCACTGGCTTTCCCTAGGCTCAGGCCCAAGAACAAAGTTTCACACTGTTTCCAGTATGTTGTTGGGCCCCTCACCTCTCCTCCCCATCCATGCCAATGGTGCTTGGAATTCAGGGGCGGCTACCTGGCCAGAACTCTAACCCACGCGCACCTCCTGCTGTGGCCGTGGGGTCCTGGTGGATGTGTCAGGTGCTCTGCTGTCCCAACACAGCTCACTCTGCTGCGCTTTTCACCCTTTACTGAGCCTGAGAGGGTAGCTGGTCCGGTGTACACTGTTGGGCCCCATTTTAGCCCTGGTTTGGGCCTTGAGGACAAACCCGAGCCTGGCTTGAGTTTGAGACCTGTCTTCATCACTTTTGTACGGGGTGACTCAACAGGACCTGTTTGACCCTGCCTCTGCTCAGCTGTTGCTGATGTAGAGCTTTGCAATTGGCCCTGTCAGTCACCCCATACCCTCCATTACCCTTCCCCACCCTCTACTTTATCTCACCCCACCAAAACTCCTCCTCCCTCTGTTCCAAGTTTATATGAACAAGAGGTTGTTACATTAAAGTTGAATTCCTGCTTCAACAAGACTCCTGGCCGGGTATGTTTCTTTGGGCCACCAACATTCACCATCCCGCTCAGCTCCGGAAAGACCTGGCTGGACCTGCTGGCTTTAAGGAGCAGACAGTAAGGAACATGGGCTCTGGTGCTCTTGCAGTGGATAGTGAGATGCTATCTGGTGACAGAAGCGTAGGGAGGTCATGTCTCAATGAACCCTTTCTGTAGCAAGAGTCAATGTTACTGCACCCTTTCTGCAACCTAACCAATATTCTTTTATGAGCTCCATAAAATGGGGCATGTAAAAGATTCCCCCACGGCAATGTTGAAGAAACCAATTTTGAAGGTGTCACTTTGCTTGGTTAATAGGATTGGAGAGAGAAAATATGGTGTGTCATATAGCCCCATGCTCTCTGTAATTGTTTGAATGAGAATGCCTCCTCCACATAGGCTCAGATGTTTGTATATGTGATTCCCCAGGTGTAGTACTGATGAGTAGGAGGTGTGGCCTTGCTGAGAAGCATGTCACTGGAGGCAGTTTTGAAGGTTTGAAACCCAATACCGTTACCAGTTCTCTCTCTCTCTCTCTCTCTCTCTCTCTCTCTCTCTCTCTCTCTCTCTCTTTCTCTCTCTCTCTCTCTTCCTCCCTGCCTCCCTCCCTCCATCTCCACCACTCTCTCTCTCTCTGCATTGTGCTTCTGGTTGAAGATATGAGCCTTCATGCTCCTGTTCCTGCCACCATACCTTTGTTCCACCATCATGGATGGTTTGAACAATAAACCCAAATAAACTCTTCTACAAGTTGTCTTCCTCATGGTGTTTTATCACTTAGAAAAAATAGTAAGTACCAGGAGTAGGGTATTTCTATGACACCTACAACCATGTTGGGATTTTGTTGTTGTTGTTGGTGTGTTCGTTTGTTTTTTAACTGTTAGAGAGCAGGATGAAGGCAAAAAGATACACTGTGGAGCTAGCTGTATCAGGAATCCAAGAAGGAAAGGACAGAATCTCAGACTGGAGTGATGCTTCTGAAAATGGTTTTATTTCTTAGTACCTGTAGAGATTTGAATAAGAAATATATTGGGAAACAATGTGTTCACAGTTGGTGGCACTGGTTTGTAAGTTTGTAGAACCTTTAAGAGGTAGAGCCTTGCTGAAGGAAGTATGTCACTGGACAGACTTTAAAGATTTAGACCCTCACCCTAGTTTCTGTTCTTTCTTCCTGCTTCCTGTGTGTGAAGGAAAATTTGATAGTCAGCTTCCTGCTTCCATTATGGAATTTTTCCCATGACTACAAACTAAAATAAGTTTTTTGTGAAGATGCTTTTGGTTATGGTATTTTATCACAGTAACAACGGTAACTAATACACTGTTTTTCACTGTCAATGTAAATGTCAGATCTGTGGCTCCATCCTCACTCTCCTACCAGGCTGGGACAAATGTCCCTGATATTTACTATTTTAATCTCATTTGCACTTCTTATATTATTATGAGTATGTTATTATATTTTGATTCAGACATGTGCTGTAGTTTGTGAAGCAGTCAACCAAAAGTTAATAAGAATGTTCAGTAATAAATGACCAAGAAGACATTAAAATTTTATTCCCACTGCATTGAGTGGTTTGTAACACTGATTTATGAGACGTAGCTCTGATGTGGGAAAGAAGTGGAAAGAAAATGCCCAGAGAAGCATCATGGAGAAAATACTGTACTGCTCAGATTGTTTGTTTGGAAAAGTATGTGGCAAGCTCTCGTGTCCTGCTTCTTTTAAAATGTGACCTGGATGTGGAAGGAAAAGACTTGTCTCATGTTGATAGTGCTCAGCTTGTTCCCTGGACTCACTTCTTTTCCATCACTCCCCTGACTTAGCACCTTACAGAGAGTGAAGCATTCCTTTCTAGAATTCCTCCACAGTTGTTTGGATCTGTTTACCTCACTCTGAAACCTATTTCTTATCTGCATGTCTTTAACTTGCTGACATTTTTAGAAAGGATGATTTATGGGTTGTCAAATAATTCATGTTTGAAGGGACAAATATCAGCATTATGCATTTGCTGAATACTTCAAATATGAATTAAAGTGTTAAAAGGAAGATGAAATCATCTTTTGAGTCTTTCAGAGCTTTTGTAGGAATTATGTGGCAATGTGCAATTCTTTATCTCCCAGGCACTCTGATTGCTCAAGTGGTCTCTTAAAATATTCAATGTTTCAAAGTCTCTCTCTCTCTCTCTCTCTCTCTCTCTCTCTCTCTCTCTCTCTCCCTCTCTCTCTCTCTCATTCCTTCATAAGTTATTTCCTTCCTTTTACAGTCCTTTTATCCTCTCCAAATGGTGGGATTTTATAAACAATATCATAGATAAAGAAAGGGCTTATCTTTGGTTAGAGATGATTAGAAAACCAGAGTTAAGGAGATCTTGGTTACAAAGTTGAGAATAGATATATGGAAATCAGAGGAAGATAAAGATCTTTGTTTTTATTCCATGTTGTCTCCAAAAAGAATCCTTTCTATATAAACAACTCGAGCCAATAGGACAGAATAGGGCAGTTAACATTGTCTATGCTCATTAGAGGTCAATGTTCAAACAACAGTGCTTGCATACATGGAATCAGGCATGTAGATTATTCATGGATTCATCAATACATTATCTTGCTTCACAGAATTGTTCCAGCTCTGCTCACAAGAATCCAGCTGATCAGCAATAGAGACACATCTCTGGTGAACTGATCTTCCACACCACTCAGGAATAACATTAAAATTTGAATCCAGTCACTCGGTGAAACACTAAGTACCTTAACATCTACTCTGGGAAGATCTTGGTAGGAATTTCTAGCGTAGGTTTGTTTTACTTGCCCTCAGAATGTCACTGTCTGAAAACTAGAGAGTGACTGATCTATTAATTTGTCAGTACTGATAACATGGTCAACAATACAGGAATGAGAGGGTAAGTGACTGCTCTTTTTTGTACAGAATCAAAACCCGTTGGACCAATAGCATGACAGAAACCTTGGAGAAGACATGGTGGAAGGCAAGCAGAGAGACATCGCCTTCCAAGAATGGGACACCAGCCTTCCAGAAGTATGTAAAATACATACTAAATGAATAGCCATGATATGGTGCTGCATATCCCTAAATGATGAAATATATGAAAACCATAATGGGGAATCACCAATAACCTTTCTTACCATCAACTTATTATGTATTTATGGAACTTGAGACTAGCTTGGATTCTATAGGGTTTGAGGACCTGATGCCTTAAAGATACAGGCTTCCATCAAGAAATACAACAGGCATCTTAGGACGCCTACCCATCTTTGATGATAATTGAAAAAAATACAAGCATCTCAGCCTAATATAGGCACGATGATGTATGGCATAGACTCATCTGCTGAGAACAGTGGATGTATCTGTGCCTCTCTTTTTATCATTAATTAATTAATTTATTCATTTTGCATCCTGTTTTCTGCTCCCCCTCCTCCCAGTCTTCTCTTCACACAGTGCCTTCCCCATCCCTCTTCTCTGAGAGGGTGGATCTCCTCATATCCCCCACTCTGTGTACCATTTTTAAAAATTCTTTTATTTTCTTACTTTCTTTCATGGCAAGCTATTATGAAATGAAAAGTACCATGTAAAAGAAATTCAATAAAGACTGGTGATTTGTGGCTGTAATGTTGTATTTTGTATTTAATTAAATGATTGATTTAGTAGACAAGTAAAAAGATGTTTTAATTTAATAAATACTTAGTGGCCACTACAAAAATTTGTGTTAACTAAAATGTGCTAAGACTAAAAAAATGAGTAGAAAGAGGTAAAATGATAATTTTCTTTTCTTTTCTTTTTTTTTTTTTTAACAAGAATTTACTTTCTAAAATATGCTGAATTACAAGGAGGGAATTCAGGGGTTGTGCTGAGAAAAAAAACCTCTGAAGAGATAAAATGGTGAAATAATTCACCATATGCAACATGACTTCTAAGAAAGGAGCTCATTTGAACCAACTATAAGAGCACATAGCAAAGCTGTCCCCCTAGAATCAGGGCATGGCTGACTCAATGTGTAAGACCCATGGGAGCACACAGAAAGAAAACAGTCAGGTGACTGTCAGGCCAGTGCCATGGATGACTTCACTGAAGATGTGAGCTTAATCATAAAAAATGAGGGAGTGTGACTGGTGGACTGTGAGTGAGTTGCATTCTAGACTATAAAAGGAAAGGGAGGGACAACACTTAGGTGCGAGAGAGAAATGACCAGAGTAGAAATGGCCCATATGAAAGAGAAGAGCTGGAAAAGCAGGCTGAAGACCAGGGTATCAGTGAAACCATGGAGACAGGATCTCGTACACTATGCTTGGGAGACTAGACTCTCTACAACATGGATGGGTAGCCACTGAGGAACTGTCCGCAAGAGGATGGTATGGCTGTTTGAACTTATCATGGCAAGGTGGGCTGGAGATGGCAGAGTACAAGGTTCTAACTAGATGTCAGAATTAAGGGTCCATTTAGAGATCTGTTTGCAATTGAAAGGACATGTAAGTGTGCTGTTTGTCACTTATATGACTTGTTTCAGATTTTTAGCAACAGACTTCATTTCATTTTCATGGCAGCCCTCAGGGAGGCCAGCTGTTCCAGTGTGGTTTGTATGTGTGCTTTCAAAATCCACACCCTGGAATTCTTCCTCTCTGTAACTTTAAATATTAGATTGTCTAAAGACAGGGTTATTGCAGATATAACTGGTAAGGAAGAGGTTGTATTGAAATAGAGTGGGCTTTTAATTCAATATGGCTGGTGTCCTTATTACAAATAACTATGAACATGAGAACCCACAGAGAGAACACAAATGGAAATAAAGGCCAAAATTAGGGTGGTGTGGTGGAAAAGCTAAGATTACCAGCAAACCACAAGGAAGGTAAAAAAGGAGAGAGGCACTGAAGACATCGTTCTTCACAATTCTCAGAGGAATCAATCTTGTGGACTCTTTGATTTTTGAATTTTAATATTTAGAGCAGTGAGATAATTTCTAGTGTTTAAGGCACCTAGAGTTGGATGGTTTGTTATGGAAACTGTAGTGCAATGGGTGCAGTGCTTCCTCTGTCTTCTGCAAGAAGAAAAGAAAGGATAGCCCAAGCAACATTGTCATCAGATACTGGATTGGAAATTCAAACTAACATCATCTTATCCACAGAAGTCCTCTTTCCATTCATAATCATGGAGCAATGCACTATAGTTCATTAACGTCTGTGTCCTGTAATCAGTGTCACAGAGTATTGTCTAGAGAGCCAGACTGGGGATTCTGGGTTCTAGATTCTAGTACCTTATGAGCCAGTGTGGTGTTATGATATATGCTTTACTCTTTAGAATGGAAAACTAGTCTAGGTCTCTCAAGGTAAAGGTGGGCTATTTGCAGCAAGAGATTTTCTTATAGCCAATGACATAATCCATATCTCTTGAGTGATTTATGTGTTAACTATGAAGAGGAAGAGACATGGCTGCAGAGGCCAGATTGGCACTAGCATGTCTCATGCAATCTTTTAAGAGACCCCAAATACTTTTTGGAGTTCCTTGAGGAGTTTTGCAACCCTTTGGGGCAGGTTGCATTTTGAGAGGTACAAGCCATACAAATGAACTTTGCTTGGTTTAATATTTTAGTGAAAACAATTTTATGTATTGCACAGCTTTCAAACAGCATGCCTCTGAGACAGAAACTGAACTCGCCATTGTGCTGTGATGCTTACTTCTCCTCTGTCTTTTGTGCTAACATTTGTGCATGCTTACTTAGATCTGCAGTATTTGCATGTGGGCTATCCTGTCTAGGTCTATCCTTTAACAACTGCTTAGTGTGGTCTCATCTCCAAGCTGTGGTGGGACTACTGCTTAATGACCAAATGCAAAAGCGTTTTATCTGTTTGTTTTTTTTTCAAGGCCAGGGCTTCAGACATTATTATATTTAGACCACGTTCAAATGGGTTATTAGTACTGTAGTCTAACAATCTATCTGAGGACAAATAGCTTTGTGATTTGCTACATGCTTTACCTAGTCAGAGATTTTTGAAGTTTGTCCTCAGAAAGCCCCCTTTCTCTGCCTAAGTGGTGCTACATGCCACTCAAACAGAATAGTGTTGCAGAAAGATAATATTTAATTCAGTCCTCTCGTTTCAACCTCCTTAGAGCTTTTGTGCTTAGCCTTGGGTATGATGCCAACAAACACCAACTTTGAAGATGCCAAAGATTTCCTTTTCCCACCCCAAGTTTCTTTCTGTCTTCAAAACATCCCCTTTCCTTTTGCCCATTTATAAACCTAATCTAGCACTTCAAATCTCCTTTAGCAAGAGGTCCATTCCTTAACAAATAATATGCCTTGCTTTAACGAGGCCCTCAGAACTTGCCAGATGTCCTCCTTTACTTGGGATGGAATGGAGAGAGACAAAGCAAAGAGGTGATTGATGGGATCCTGTGGGGGGTAGCAGGAAATATCTCTAACTTCAATTTATTAAGCTTCTATTGACAAAGAAACTGTAAACTCCTAAGAACTTATTTCATTCACATTTTTTTTTTTTTTGGCTGATGGAAAGTTTTATGGTTGCCAAATAAATATGCTTCCTTCATTTCTCTCCCTTTTGCTGACATATAATTTTATTTTGGAAAGAGTTAATTAGAATCATAAAGCAGCTGATTCAGCCAGAAGTGTTGATGGAGACAAGGTGCTTGGTAGCTGGATCTTGCTCTTACTTTTTTTTTGACAGTATTTGCTGTAAATAGGAATGAGGAGCTCTTTGGTACCACGGATCTCCCTCTACACTGCACTCCTTTGACTGTTTGGAAATGGGAAAAATGAGAGCTGCTTGCCTAGTTCCTGCCAGTGGGTACTGCTGACCTTGGGGAATTTCAGAAAAATGAACCTGACTTTATGGTTTTGGAATAGCTACTGCAATGAAAAAAACCTTAATCCCTGATTAATTTGGGGGATGAATGTGTGTCTGTGTATCTGTGTGTCTTTGTGTGTGTGTGTGTGCGCATGTGTGCATGTCTGTGTGTCTTTCTGTGTGTGTATGTGGGTACAAATGAGTGCAAGTATCCCCAAAGGTCAGAAGAGGGCATTGAATCCCCTGGAGGTAGAATTTCAGGTACTTGGGAGTCATATAATGTGGATGCTGGGAAACAAGCTTCTATCATTTGGAACAGCACGTGCTCCTAATCACTGAGTCACCATTCTAGTCCCACAAATCTGTTTTGAAGTCTTACAGCCTTCCATTTTGATCTGGAAAAATTAAAAATAAGGAGAAAATAATCACCTTCTGCAATCATGAATTTGGGGAAGATACACACCTACTCACTCAATGCTGGTCTGCTCTTGCCTAAATGTATTTCCTTCCATCTTGTATAAGTAATTTTCTCTATACTCTTGTCAATGTTAACATTTAATGAGTATTAAAAAAAATACTAAGCCCTCTATCACACATAGAATAAGCAAGGATATTTTTTTATGAAGAAACAAATGAATAGAAGAATAAGATTAAAATAGATTATGGAACAAAAGAATTCATTCAACCAGTCATTCTTAAAACAACCCCACATCAAAGCCCTCCTTCAATAAACAACAAAACTTGAGCCAATTTCAGGCTTCATGGTTGATAATCAAACCACGTGTACTCAAAAGTAAGGCAAAAATACATTCTTCCCATTCTTTTCCTTCAATGTCTTTGTTAAATTTACCTGTTGTTTGAGGGTTTCATAGTATGCACAGTGCATTTTCAACCATTCTAATCAACTAACAGAGAAATCACCTGTGTATCAAATCGCACTTTTCTTTTTATTCTTTTTATTTTCACGTTTCCTTCAATATGTCCTTCTGTGGGCTGTTTCCCATATTCTCCTCAACATCTAAATTCTTCCTGTGTGGCCTGTGGCTTTTGTGTGCTGATTGTGGTGGCAGTTCCCTCAGATGTCACCTCAAGTTGGCTCCTCTGACTGTCTTGGGTTTATCCTGAGTGTCTACAGAATGTGAAGGAGTTTGAGACAATAAATTACCATCCCTTATATATCTTCCATCTGAGCCAATAAAATTGATTTCAACCTAGGGGTAGGATACATGGTTAGACTTCCTTATAAGGCTGTTGAACATTCTGGAGTATACCCCTAATACCTTTGCACTCTTAGGCTACTGGGAACTGAAAGGATCAGTATCAACTCAAGATTCCCAAACCAAGTTCTCAGCACAAAGGAGATTTATCTGCCCCAAGTAGACAAAGGGTAGGAAATAAGAGGCAAAGACAAGAGATAGAGGATGGGGGAGAAGGGGAAGGGAACGAAGGAGAGAGTGAAGGGATATTTGTTCCAGAGCAGGACAAAGGACTGCCTCTGGATAGGTATCATCAACTGGGGTTCCACAACTGTTGATATCTGTCTTGCAAAGGTGAATAATAAAAGGAAGATAGGCTGAATGGAGGAAACCTGGGACAAAGAAGCAGAGGGGAGCAAACAATAGGGATCACAGGAAGTAAATCATTGGCTCCTGAGAGACAAAGACATAAAAACTGATGTTCTGAGCATCATGAACATATTCAATCTAGCTACATATCTAGAACTAAGGAGTACCTAGCTTGTTATTCAAGCTTGGCTCAGCATCAGGACCTGAGTCTGGATCCCAGCACTGACATAGCACAATGAGTGAGTGTCAGCCCAGTGCTGGGGAGACAGAGACAGAGGAGACCTAGGGCTTGCTGGTCAGTCAGTCTAACTAAATCAGCAACTCTGGGTTCAATGAGAGATCTTGCCTCAAAAAACAGGTGTGGAGTGAATGCGGAACATGTCTGACACGGATCCCAGCCTCCAGAGGTGCACACATATGTAAGAATGCATACACATAGATATGATTGCACATTCACACTCAATGGAAAACCAAAACACTAATATCCTAGTCAACATATAAAGTTTTTAACTAAATTAAGCACTTAGATGTGAACACACACACACAAAGAGAGAGAGACAGAGACAGAGAGAGGCAGAGAAAGAGAAACAGACAGACAGACAGACAGACAGACAGAGACAGAGTGAGAATGGAAACTCTTAACAGAGGGTTAATGAGAAGGTGGAGAATATCTGATACTTAGAAAAAAAATACTTCCGTGAGTGAAAGGCTTAAGTAATTTTCTTTTTCTTTTTGAGATAATATCTCACTGCATAGGCCAGAAAGTCTTGGAACAAGAGCTGACATTACATCTATACACCATCAGGCCTAACTTTTGTGCTAAAGTTTTGTATAAGGCCCCAAATAACATAAATAACATAAAGATTTTTAATTTTTTTAAAAAATTTTCATGTTGAACTTGTTTTAAACTTGATAAAACTGAAGGGGATAGGGACTCCACAAGAAGAGCAACAGAGTCAACTAACCTGCACCCTTCGGGTCTCTCAGAGACTGAACCACAAACCAAAGAGCAAGCTTGGGCTGGACCTAGGCCCCTTACATATGTAGAAGATGTGCAGCTTGGTCTTCATGCAGATCCCCCAACAACTGTAGTGGGGGCTGTCCTTAAATCTGTTGCCTTCCTGTGGATTTCATTCCCCTAGCTGGGCTGCTTTATCTGGCCTCAGTGGGAGAGGATGAGCCTAGTTATGTAGTGACTTGAAATACTAGGGTAAATTAATACCCAGCGGGGGGTCTTCTCCCATCTCAAAGAAGGGGAATGGGGAGTAGGGGGAGAGGTTATATGAGGAGGGGACAGAGAAGGGGGGCTGTTATCAGGACATAAAATGAATAAATAAATTAATGAAAAAGAACATTCTAAAAATGGTGTTGTGCTACCTACATTTGGAAAAATGAAATTAAGTCCTTATTTCAGACACCATACAAACTTCAATTCAAAATAGGGCACGTATTTTGAATTCAACTCAAAATAGGGCACTTATTCATGTATAAGGTATATATCGATAATGATGTTAGATGAAACAGAACATAGAATAAAAAGTTTCTGACAATAATTAAACAATTATTTTTTAAATTTTACATACAAGCCCTAAAGTACAGAAGACAAAAGCAATGATAAACGAATGAGATTTAATAAAATGAGAAACTTCTGAATGGCAAAGGAAAGTATTAAAGAAAGAAAGGGACAAATACATATAGAATGTGAGGAAACATTCGCAAACAGTATATAGCCTGCAGAGTTACTATATAAAGAGTAATACAAAGTACTATAAAGGGTCCAGCCCAATAATGGGGAAAAATAACCCGATTTACAATGGACAGAAGATCTGAGCAGAAATTTCTCAGAAGTTATATAAACAGTCAAAGATTTACACAAAGTACACATGCATCATCATTAACCATCCAGAGAAATGAAAACCAAAACCATAATAACATAGATCAGACTTGTTAGAAGTATGACTATTGAAAGCACAAAATAAGCATTTGTATAGTACATGTGGGGATGTTATTCCATGCAGCAATTGTGGGAATGACAAGACTCAAGAAATTAAAAGTAACCTGCCTCATCCAACATTCTTATAATAGACACAATTCAAAGGAAGTAACATCAACATGACAGAGAGATAACTACATTTTTATGTTCATGGCAGTGCTAGTCATGATTGCCAATATATGAAATCACCTAAGAGCCTATCAATAGATGAATAATGAGGATAATATGATATACAAACAATAGAGTATATAGTATATAAGGACAGCATAAACATATACATTTATATGAAATATAAGCATATATGCAAATATCTGATATATAGCATACATAAAGTAACTAATACATTATATATGTATGTGCATATGCATATGCATATATATTCTGCTGCTCTGAAAAATACCCATCCAAGGCAACTAATGGAATAAAGATGATATTTTGGTTTACAGTTCCAACAAGACAGAGTCCCTTATGGAATGGAAGGCAAGACTATAGACAGCAAAGGCATGAAGGCAGGAGGAGCAAGAGGCTCCTGGTCATGATTTCACCAGTGCATAGAATGCAAAGAAAGGAACTATAAGAAGTGAATTGTGGCTATAAACCCTCTAAACCTACGTCTGGTGATGTCCTTCCTCCAGCAAGAGTCTGCTGCTCCAGAGGGGTCACATTTAATTCCCAGCACCCTCTTGTGGCTCACAACCATTTATAACTCTAGTCTCAGAGGATCTGATGCCCTCTTCTGGCTTCTGTCAGTTCTCCATCACTCACCCTAACTACACATACATGGTATAGAAACAAACATCTAGGAAAATCACACATATACATAAAATCAAAGTAAATAAAGAAACATTTAAAATAAATTGTTTACCTGTGCAGTATCTATCCCCTTCCAGGCCCTCAATCATTCCCTGAACTCTTCCATAAGACTCCTCGAATTCCATTCAATGTTAGGATGTTGGTGTCTGCATCAGTTTCAGTGAACTAAACCTCTCAAATGACAGTTATGCTAGGCTTCTGTCAGTAAGCAATGAGGACCTGGAAGAGGATAGGAACTCCACAGGAAGACCAGCAGTGTTAACTAATGGACCACTAGGGGCTCTCAGAGACTGAACCACCAACCAAAGAGCATACACGGGCTAGACCTCGGCCTCCTTGCACACATGTAGCAGATGCACAGTTAGGTATTCAGTCAAGTCACCCAACAACTGGAGCTAGGGTTGTCCCTAAAGCTGTTGCCTGTCTATGAAATCAATTTCCCTAACTCTACTGCTGTGTCTGGTCTTAGTGGGAATGGATATGCCTAGCCCTGTAGAGACCTGGTGTGCCAGGGTGGGGAGATAACCAGGGAGAGCCTCCACCCTCTCAGAGGAGAAGAGGAGGGGGGGAAACTGGGAATAGGGCAGACAGTGATTGGGATGTAAGATGAATAACTGGATGGATGGATGGATGGATGGATGGATAAATGGAAGAAATATAAATTGTTTACTATGGCTGGAAATATAGTTCAGTGGTGGAGTGTTTGCCTGGCATGTTTGAGGACGTTGGGCTCAGTTCTTAGCACTAGAACAAAATAAAGCTTACCAATCACGTGTTCACTTACTAAAGGGAAGTTATGCATCAATGTATTTCAGAGTTCCTGGAGGCTTATGTAATCAAGTACACCCATTTCCCATACACATTGGAATTGTGAGTACATTTTAAAAAAATAATTCCTACCTTTTGAGTTGTCTGTTTTTATTATATGGCTTCTCTACATTTCTGCAATGAAAATGTATTGCATTTTATCTTTTAATGTCGTTAATTCAGTGGAAAAGGTTTGCTGTCTACTGTTTAAAATCCCACAATCAGCATGATGCCAGCATGTCCCACATCCTCCCAACATGCACCTTAACAGAGAACTTAGCATCTGTCTCTCACACACTAAACATGAACATTGGGGTTACTCTTCTCTGCAGTAAAGTTCTGTTCCTACAGCTCGAGTCCTCGTCTGGGAGGCACATAACAGTCTGACAAGCATTTGTTATTTGCCAGTGCGGACCAGGAAATTTATAGGCTATAATCAATAAATGCACTGCTTGTCCTGAGAGTTCTCAGCAGTTGAGTGGCTGTTTCTTCAGGCTCTAAACCACTGGTCATTTATCAGCTCATAATATTTCATTTTCTTCAAAGCAAGAATAGTGTTAAAAAGACTTCCAACTTCGGTCTTCCAACCAAAAGAAGGTCAAGCTAAACTGATGAAAGTATTTTGTCTAATGAAGAATCCACAGCCTCTTTAAAGGGCCACAGAAGAATTTTCCATGACTGCAATTAGTTTGGCTACTTACAGGTAAAAGTAATATTTTCAACTCCCTGTGCTTAATGGCCTCCAGCTTAGTTATCCTGCATTTCCACTGCAATCATCTCCAAAATTAGCCTCAAATAGAACACAAGCTTCCTCTCCAATTATAGCTTCCACCACCACCAAAATAGCAACTTTTTTTCTTTCCCAATTTTCTTGGTCATAATCAGAAAGGAGAGAATATAGCAAGTTCTTCCCTGAGAAGGGCATGCTAGGCATAATTCAAACCCCACTGGGAAAATAACAAATTGTTACAGATGTGTTGCTGGCAGGTTTTTTTAAAACTATTAATATTTCATAAGGCCACAGTTCCTTCAACTCTACAATGGAATTTGGTTAAGTGTGTGGACTTCTCCAGAAGCCAGCTGATGAGGCTGAGACTGTCAGTTTATTTTCTCTGTATGTTTTCATTGGCATAGATCTGACCATAAAGCCAATTTTGTGATACAAAGCTCTGCAATAAGTAATGCATGAGTAGAAAACCAAATTCCAAGGCAGAATAAGCGATGGGAGAATTCTACACATAAGTGGGTTAACAATTGTAAATATTTACTGTAAACATTATACATACAGAAAAAATATGAGAACAGTAGTACAGATAACACATATGTTGGATGACCAGCTCAAAACTGGTTGGATGACCAGTTTCAAAACTGTTAGTTGTAGCCAAAGAGCAGTAGATACAGTGTAAAGCTTTATAGAGTTTTTCCATGACAGAAAATTAAGAGCAGAATTCAAAAGAGCTGCAGGATCTTGAGTAGAATAAATGTTCAGATACAGCACATTTTTTCTATTATTGCAGGTGGTATTTTATGCTAAATCCAGCAGATAATATATGCAAGAAGAAATGTAGCTTTTCGATTGGAGAAGGTTTTGGAAGGAGAGTTTGAGGGTAATCTAAGTGTGTCACATGGAAACCTACAGTGAATGGTCACCAAGTCCTACTTATAGACATAAATTAAATGCATTTATTCTTGGGTTTTCTGTTCACTTTGATTTTGGAGAATAATGAGAGTCCCAGCCAACAGTCTTCTCTCTCTCCATGGACAAACCAGGTAACACATAGATGTGTTGAGACATCATGATGTTTACTAACTACGTTGAAATTGCAAATATATTTGTTTTAGTTTATGTCACTATGGCTACAAACAGGGGAGAACAAGGGAGTAGAGAAAAGATTTATTTTTTGCACAGGGCTCAGGAGAGAGTTTTCACCCATTCTCTGCTTGCCTAAACCTTGGCAGTGGGTAGGACAATCTAATTGCAGGAGCACATATGAGAGGAAGCTATAGACTTCATAGTGGGCAAGAATCAGAGTGAAGAAAGGACTGGAAAGCAGGTATAACCTAGAGTCCCATTCCTAGTTATCTGTTTCCTCCAATTAGGCCCTATTTCCTGAAGTTTTCATATCCTCCCCCAAATATCTCCAACGACATGCTGATCATCCATTACTCGAGCATGGGACAGACATTTCATTTTCAAAACACAGTATTGCACCCCAAAGGTTCATGGCTTCTTTATAGTATGAAATGTATTTAGTGCACCTCCAGGAGTCCCCAAAGTCTTAAATAGATCTTGCATTGCTTAAAAGTCTAACTTCAGTCTCCCTTGAGGCTCTTTCCTGTGAGGCTCTGTGAAACACATCAAAGACACACAGCAAATATTCCATGTCTAAGGGGAAGGAACAGGACAATAGCAAAGCAGGATTGCATCACCCCAAGAATGAAATTCAGGGAGACAGGCACGAAGTCTTGTGCCTACATGTCCTGCAGCTGGCTGCAGTGGTGTCATGCTATGAGCTGCAACAAGCTTGGCCAGCCCCACCCCCTTGCTGTTTGCTCTCCATATGTCCTCTGTCTTGGAGTGTCTCCATTCATTGTCTGAAGCTTTTGTTGGCAGGTTTTTCCAAGTTCCTGGCATCTCCATTGCAGCTTAAGCTTCATCTTCACAGATTCACACATTGCCTTCTCTAGAGCCGCTTCCAAGGACTCCAACCCCCATTACATACAGCCAGGACTCCCAGGCCTTCTGTTGCAATGTGGGTAGAAGCCATCATGGCCTTGTAACTCTGCATGTCTACACATGCTTTGTGTGGACCATATCATGGTCTGCTGCCATCTTGACCAGTAGTTTCTTGCCTTGTACTGTGACTGAAGATGCCTCTGGATGCCTTAGCAGCTGACCACAGTAAAAAGGATCACAGAGACACAATTGACTTGGCATTCCTGGTGCACAGGGTGACATGAAAGTACTCTCTTCTCAGGAATTCACTTCCAATAAAACTCCTCTTTCTTGCCCTCAACCTGCAATTGACAGGGTGTGGTTACTTCCTGGGATGCCTTCAGAGCATTTCTCCCCTATTGTGTGAATACAAAGATCTTGGACTCTTTTTAATAGCAGTGATCTCTTTAGAAGCCAGAGCTTCCTTAGCCCTAACTTTTCCCCAGCTTTTCTAAGCAAACTGAAAATTCAAAGCCGTTCTCTTCTCCCTTGCCTCATTTTCTAATATTCCTGTAGCATCCCAAAATGGCACCACTGAGCAAGACCAAACATTCAGCATGTAAGCCAATGGAGACCATATTCAAACCATAAAAGTGGCTATGAATACAGGATGCTGGATTTGTGTCTTCCTTCACCTTGGCTGATGAAAAGTTGAATGATGGGATTTCCTCTCATTTTTTTTTCACCAAGTTAAGCAGTCTACTGCCTTCAAACTCAGACTTCCACAAGGTCTCAAGTCAGGGACAGCAGAACACAAAGTATTTATGAATACATACAATTCACAATATAACACAAATGACACAAAATCCAAATATCAATAACGTCATCTTCCTACCCAAAACCTTATGGACTAGGGCTTCACAGTTTATTCTGAGTACAATATCCTGAGGTCTTCTGATCTTTGTAGCTCCCACTAGGGCCATCCATTAGCTTTCATTTAAAGTATTTTAGATTTTCTAGAGTATATGTCTTCCAACTTTTACAATTTCTTCCAACAAACCTCTTTCAAAGATTTAAGAAACAGGTCCTCATGTTTGGTTATAACAGAAGGCCTTTTCTGACAGCATTTTTCTATGTTACTTAATTTTGCAGAACTGTGACAAAATCCATGACATAATCAACTGTGGAGTAAAATGTTCTTTACCTCAAGAGGGTCAGTAGCAAAGAATGAGAACAGTACTGACAGGAATGGATGACATTCAAAGTTATATCCCCAGTGAGTAGCTTCTTCCAGCTATACATTTTTTTCTAAAGTTTTCAGAACCTATACAAATAGCACCACCATGGAACCAAGCAGTGGACACAGGAGCCTTTGAAATGCATTTCTTATTCACACCATACTTACATAGTAAATATTTTGCTTTGTGCAATACATTTGAGACCTAGACACAATGCAGAATGGCAAATGGGACATAAGTTGGCAATGGGGCACATGTACTCCTTGGCTTAGGAGGAGGAAGAAAAGAAGAAGGAGAAGGAGAAGGAGAAGGAGAAGGAGAAGGAGAAGGAGAAGGAGAAGGAGAAGGAGAAGGAGAAGGAGAAG
>JANHMN010000004.1:145250621-145272815 GCA_030674055.1 Rhabdomys pumilio | reverse complement strand
AGAAGGAGAAGGAGAAGGAGAAGGAGAAGGAGAAGGAGAAGGAGAAGAAGAAGGAGAGAGGAAGAAGAGGAGGAGGAAGAATAGGAAGAAGAAATGGCAGCAGCAGCAATCAAAGTACAGCCACAGCCTGGAGAGGTGGAGATAAGAGGCTCGCTGAGACTAGGGGGCTATCCAGTATGTCTGGTTTGGAAGACTAATTCCTCTCATTTAAAAATGTATTGAATAATGTGTTCAGATTTAGCAATCATTGGTTTATTTATATAGAGAAATCTATTGATTATTAGTTATTGTGTTTAGAATATGGCATGTGTCAGTGACAATATTAATTTCATATGGGCTGTGGTGACAAAACTGTTGGAAAAAAACAAGTGAGGAGAAAAGTTTATTTTAGCTCAAGTTTCTGTGGCTTCAATTCACTATGCTTGCCACCTCCTTCACACAGATAGAGCCTGATCCAAGAGGGACATGTCAGGAAAGAGGCTTCCCATTTCCTGAGGGATAGGAAGCAGAAAGTAAGCAAACATGCTACTTAGTGCCTACTTCCTTTAGCTATGCTTAGTCTTCTAATATTCCCACAGCATCCAAAAATGACATCAACACTTGAGACCCAATATTCTCCATATAAGCCAATAAAGAGCATTTCATACTCAAACCACAGCAGTGACTGTGAATACAGGATGCTGGACTTATGTCTTCATCTTGGTTGGTGAGGAGTTGAATGTTCATAATAAACATAATCAAATGGTTTCAAAGGAAGTTCTGAAATGTCCCATGCCCCCCCCCCCCCGTCCCCAGCAACTAGCTTTCTTCCACTATTCTGTACTTTATTGAGATTTTTCCTCCTTATAGAACTGGAAGAGAAAAAAGAAGGAGGAGAAGGATGAGGAAGAAGAAGAAGAAGAAAAGAAGGAGGAAAAGGAGGAGGAGGAGGAGGAGGAGGAGGAGGAAGAGGAGGAGGAGAAAGCATTAACTGCAGTGGCGGCATCAGCACTAGCAACAGAAGCAATAGCTATTGTCTGTGAGGTGGAGATAGGAGGCTCCCTGAGGGCAGCAGACTATCCAATTTCTCCTATTTTGCAAGTTCCAGGTCTCAAAAATGTAATATGGATAGTAGACAAAAAACAAAAGGCAAGGATTTTCTCTTTCCTTTACATGCACATGAATATACATGCACCTGTATGTGTGTGTGTGTACACCCCCCCCACACACACACGTTTACAACTCTAAAGAAGTGCTTAGCATCATGTGATCTCCTTTTAAACAGATCTATCTCACGTTATCTTTTCACATCCAACTGAGAGTAAAGAATCGCAGGGCTGTACCAGAACCCTTAGGTAATGACTTAGTTTCATTCCCTTTCAAAGCTAGCAGTTTTTAACAGTTACAAATGAGAAAATGTTCTGAAGAACCCCAGAGCATTGTTGAAGTTAGATGTCAACTTTAGCAAATAAGTGAAAGAATGGGAAATAATCTTAATTAAAGTGCCCTTGTGGGAAGGGGCAGTGCTCAAAGTCAAACTGAAGCTTTCTGGAATCTAGGCAAGCTCTCTAATGGTGAACCACGCCCATAGCCTTAAAACGAATCTGTTTGTGACAGGTTATAAAAATGGATTTCCCTTTAGTTTCTCTTTCTTTAAATGAACATTTTAATGAAGTCACTGAAAATTTTCTACAACATTAGTAAAATTATATAAATTTTAAATTTATATTTATTATATGCTTGAAACCTGATATCTTATAAGGGTTAAATGTGACAGTACTATATTAACTGATTATTTCAAGAATAATCTCAATTTAGACATTTTCTTATGAACAGAGGTTATTCATACCTCTGTTCAATACCTAAGTCTCCAAGGATGTCATTTTGGCCAAGAAATTACTTGAAGATCCAATTTTAGCCTTGAGAAGAAATGTTCCAGTCTTTAAATTAATTTTTATGCTTAAGTTTACATTTATCATAAGAAAGACATATTCCTTTATTTTCAAGTCACATGACTAAATTAATTAATGGGGTTGCAGAAGTTAAGATATTAAATATAATTTGTCTATAATGGAACTGGACTAATAAAAAAATTGACCCTCATACAGCATGGCCAAGTGTCCATTTGGTATAGAGTAGGTCTGAGTCATATATTTTACTCAGGGGAAAAAACAAACATAACATTGTCACACTGATAGCTGAAGCCCACTTCACCCCCAAATCTCATGCATGTAAATGTAACCTTTATTTTCCTGTAGTAATTGTCTCAGAGGCTCACTGCCTCAGTTTGCTAACCAAGGCCTAGTCCTGGAATCTTCTAGCCTCTTTACAAACTTATCTAGGCTTAGAATGTCTTTGGTCTCTGAGACTTACTGCTGAATAAGCTCACCTTTTCTAATTCTTTCTGCACTCTTACTGGCTGGTTCAGTTCAGCTGTTCTGACTCAAACTCCTTTCCAAGGTAACTGATTCAATCTGGCTTCTCTCTTGGCCTTTGACTTTTTTCTCTGTTTGGTCTCTGACTCTGGCAATCTGTTCTAATCTTCTGGCCCCTTCTGATTCTTTGGCTCATCCTGTCTTCACCTGTATATACCTTGTTCTCTCTTGGATCTGTCTTTGTAAAACTCTCTCAGTAAACAGTTTCCTTTCCTATCTGCCCTCTCTTGTTGCTTCTCTTTGCTGTCTCTTCCTAAGAGTTGGGTGTATCCTATCTCTGACTTATTCCATCAAATCTGTCTCTGATTTATCACTTAGTCTGTTCCTCAATTAGAAATCTCTTTCAAACATGGTTGCTTTCTTCTATAAAACAACTTTACCTTCATTGTTTGGGATGAAAGTTATGTACTAAAGGTGTGTCTATAATCTAGCTAGAGAAATTCCAAGAACAGGTCTGTATTCCCGCCAGAGTAGCCATGTTGCTCAATTAAAATCACTCTATAGATATGCATTCCAATGATGTGTTATCCAGCTTTGTTTCATAATTGAATTAAGATGGTAAATATGTGGTGAAGGAAATATGTCATCATAACTAGGATTTTTCCTTCTACAGCACAGATGATAAAAATTCAAAAGTGAGTAAAACTACAGAGTTGTTGCCCCCATGAAGTTTCCTATGTGGGAAAATAGGTAAAGCAGAAATTAAGGAATGCATGAATTTAATCATTTCAAACATCAGAAGCATCATAGAGAAAACTAGGGAACTAAGTGATGTAAGAGAATATAACTTTTGAATATGGTGATGATAATGTGATTAGCCTATATTGCTCTGAGACAATATTCAAGCAGGGACTTGGGGGTAGGTAAGAGAGCCTGCTCTTAGGACCTCAGTCAGAAAGTGTAGAATAGTTGGGACACATGTATGAGACTGTGGGAAAATAAAGCAGAAAATGTGACAGATATATATATATATATATATATATATATATATATATATATATGATGTGTATGTGTAGCAATATATCATATTATATATATGATTCATAAATGCCCCATTTATGCTAATAATACACAACCTAGATATACTTATGAGAGAAGACTAATTAATCCAAATTTCTCAAAACAAATGACATGTGATGTTTTAAAATGTCAGCATCATAAAAAACAAAAAAAGGCTGAAGAATTATTCTAGATACAAAGAGAAAGCATAACTGCAAGGAAACACAGTGTATAATTTGGGAGACTAGACTTTTGATTAAGAGATGTGAGACTGCTCTAAAGAACATCATTGAGAAACTGGCAACTATAAGATAAGGTAGGACCAGTATTGTTGTATATTACAGTCCTTAGTTTGATTACTCTACAGGAATAATTTATGAAACACCTATGTTCTTAGGAAACTGACAATGAAGTATTTATAGGAAACCATGAAAGTATATATGAGGGTAGGGATATATGTTATTGGAGTAGAGTTTGCCTAATAGGCATGGCTTTGATACCCAGCACTGAAAATTAAATGAAATTTATAAAATATTAGCAACTAATAATAGGTAAAGTAAAATAGAATTTATTGAGATGTAGCAATTTTTCTCTGAGTTTGTTATTAGGTCCCTTAATAAAAGTTAAAGTTTTGTTCTGAGTGTTTGTCAGAGTGTCTTACAGAAGGGTAACTGTAGAAGTTCCAGAGAATTTTGCTGTAATCCTTGACTGAATGTGATCCCATCTAGGGTGATATCAGTTTTAGTAGTAGAAAGGAAAAAAGGTGAAGATTTGGAATATCTCAAAACGTGTTGAGTGTTAGATGGGAGTAAGATAAGGCAATAATGAAAGGAGAAATACATAAACACCCTGAGTTAGTAATGGTACCACTTACTACTGCAAGGTTTCAGGTGAATGTGACTGTGAACACGTAGGATTTATCTCTTAGAAGAATGGACTTGCCCTATAAGACATCATGTTGATAGTGATGAAGAATAAGAAATCATTCTGATAACTGAGGTCTGAAGGAGAAGGAGGAGGAGTGTGAAGAGGAGGAGGAGGAAGAGGAGGAGGAGGAGGAGGAGGAGGAAAGAAGGGGCATGGGATTGAGTATGCATACAGAGGGATTGTTTTTTCACAAGAACAAAGCCATTCTCAATGCTGTATTGCAGGCAGAACTGCATGGTCAATCCTAACACTTACATTGATATCTTAACCATAAACACTTAGTAATGTGACTGTTTTTAGAGAAGGGGGTTTTCAAAGAGCTGAAAATGAGGCCATGTGAGAGTGGATGGCAGTGATTCAGTGTTCACATAAATTAAACAAAGCTTTATTTTTTAAAAAGAGATATCTAACTACAAATGCACACAGAGAGTGCAACTATCACATAAACACACAATGGGAGATGTTATCTGCAAGCCAAGAAGAAGATGGGCAGAAGACATCAAACCTGCTAACTTCATCTTGGGCTTCTAGCTCCAGGTATGTGGGAACAAACTCTTCTGTTGTCTAAGACAACATCCAGTCTCTCATGCTTTGTTGTGATAGCCCTTGAGGGCTGTGCCCGCTGTAACAGGATGAGAACATGGAGACAGATGCAGGCCAGAGTGAATCATGGGAAGGTAGAAGAGTTCCCGTATGATTGGTATGATTGTGTCTACTCTTCGTGAAACATGAAGTCAGGTCATCCATTGAAAATTAAGACGAGAGGCTATTGAAAGTTGAAGGAGGCTGGATGTTTAACAGTGCAAACAGTACCTGCCAATCCTCAAAAAGTCAGTGAAAAGATATTTTTCATAGAATACTTTTATTATTGTGACTATGTACCAGTTTCATATTGCACAAAATAACAATGAACCTCTGAACTGGAGAAAGAAAATCTTTCCTCTTTCTTTCCTCTTTTTTTTTTTTTGAGACAGGATTTCACTGTGTAACCCTGTGTTTTTGATATTCAATGTGTTGAGCAGTCTGGTCTCAAAACCCACAAAGATCCCCCTGCTTCTGCTCCCGAGTGCTTAGACTGAAAGTGTGCACCACCATAGCTGACTTGAGTATCTTAGGGGAGGGATCTGGAAAGCTTATCTCATAACTGTCAATGAGGGATGTACATAAAACTTTTGCCACTCTCTCATTTGCACAGTATATTTTCTGTGTAAAGTATGCTGCAATATATGTATAATATAAATATAATATAGATAAAATATGTATAATATAAAATAGGTAATGTGTAATCAATAAGTAATATGTAAAAACATTATGATTATGTAACATGATATATTATAAATATATGTAAAATATGTATAATATAAATTATATATAATTTATAGATATATATTCATATAATAAAAATATATACAATATATCTATATATATTTATAATATATAGATACTTATAATTATTAAAATATATTTATAATATATAATATAAATATATACATATATAAAAGATGGTACTTAAAAGATATGTACTCAATACTTCAGCATAAGTTAAACACTTATGGTTGTAGAAGTCCAATATCTTTTAGAAAAATACTCTGATCATCTGTTTCAGTCTTTCTCCCAACAAAAAATTTCATTTTTTCTTAATGATATGTAAGAATACTAAAACCTTTTCTAGTTATGCACATGCATTTAGACTTCGTAGACCATTTCTCCAGCACTGAGATGCTTTCCTTCATAGTCTTAGACATCTGGGCATTCTATGGCTATTGTCAATATTTTATTAACTGCTCTCTTTACTTCTCAGAACTTGTTTTCCCGTGCTCAAAATTCTCTTGTTTTCTTCCTCTCCAGGTCTAGCATTGAGCATGGTGTTCTGACAGTGAGAAACCCTTCTCATGCAGAACGAATGAATACATGAATAGAAATTGGTGACAAACAATGTCCAAATCAATAAACTGGGGGTGAAGAGGTCAGGACAGTTTTGTGCTCACCAAAATTTTTACATCATACAAAATTGCCTTGCTCTAGCAATTTTGTAATAGCCTATTACTGTCAAGCAGATGAAATCTTGTCCAGCTGGACTCATTATATTTTACTTTGCTCTTGTGGGTAGCTTGAGCCTATAATCCTTATAAACACATTAAGTCAGCTAAAGGGGGATCGGACAGGAGTCGTCATTAAAGTTACACTACACTACCATTCTGTGTAGTCTCAGGTTTTTTTTTTTAGATCTGCTACCTAGAGATGCTTGTTGTTTCCATAATTATTGCATCTAAGTAAGTTATTTCTTCAATCCTGGATGTACTGTTATATTTCTTGTATTTTATCAATGAACATTAAATATTATATTTTCCTGCTGAGAAGACATATTTATTTGTAAACATAGCATCACCTGACCTCTTGGCGGCAGACAGGAATAAGAAGAGTTTTGGTAGCTAGGACTTCCTCCTGCAGTGAACTACATATATCTTCCTGCAACACAGGCCAACCAGTCTTTGTGTCTTAATAACTCTAATAGCTCCCTGACAAATACTGTCTGTGACAGTCTGGAACATATCTTAGAAATAGAGGCAGTGACCAGTCCATTTTGTACTGGCTTTGGATGCATGTACAGTGAGTTATATTTCGTCTTCTGAGAGAAACTTAAGAGAAATGTTTGTTAGCTTATGCTTTGAAATGGTTGGACATGCAAATGATTAAAGTCAAATGCATCATGGGAAAGAACATGAAGTGGGAACAGCTTACATAACCCATGTCTGTCACTCAAAACAGGAAACCACTCTACCCCTCAATAACCAATTTCTTCTTTAATGGACCTAGAAAAGGAAATGTTGAGCAAGAACTAGGACTTTTAATCAAATCTTGCTCAGGCCCATCATGGCCTGAAATATCCTTTAAACTTCATTTTGCTTTTGAATAAAATCCCACGCCGCTTTGCTGTTTTGCCTGTACTTTTTCAGTTTTTTGAATAAAAGATCAAGAACCTGGAATCCCTCTTGTTCAGAAAGCAATACCTGTGTGATAATATAACTAGTGTGTTCTCAGACTTGCCACGAGAAAATCCATGAAGTTAAATTTTTCTTAAATACATGCATCTGGGGAGTGACAGTACTACACTCAGCTTGATCCTCTGAGTCTTTTAGTGTCCCACCAATGAAATTTTTGATGCTACTGTGAATTGCTTGCACTACTATAGGAAGATCCCAAACGATGCCAGCTGATAGATGTTAAATCTATTTATTGTTTGTCCTGATCATTAGTGTCACACCTGGGATTAAAATACAGAACTTCAAATGTTAAAACTAGCACTTATTCATATAAACTAAATTATCTCCAAGTTGCAGTGGGTTAAATGAACATGTAAAAAGTGCATTGAAATATTTAAAAATTATGTTCATTCATTTTAGAAAATTATTTGTTCTTATAAAATATCTTTTCCTAAAGGTTAGGAAATTTTAGTTTTTCCACTAGTCTGGGAAAAATGCTTGAGACCAACAGCCTTTTATAAAATCTTTTGTTTATGCCTCATTTTTTAGGAGAAAATGTCCATATGGAAGTTTCCAAATCCCCAGATTATTGTAACAAGAATTTAATTTATTCTTATGAAAGTTAGAAAGAGTGAGGGTTGTTGAGAATCCCTTAGCAACTGGTAACTAGAGGAGTGATTCTTGAGACCCAGGAATAAATAAGGTTATTCGTAAGACTACCTCAGCCTATGGTCTTGAGGGACATTATTGTCTAATGTTGATGTCTTCCCAAAATTCTTATGTTGAAACTTAATCTCTAATGTAATTGTCTCAAGGGGAAAGACCTGATCAGAGCTCTGTCTTCATGAACTGAATCTGTGTCCTCATGAAAAAGACCTAAGGGAATGAGACAAGGAGGAGCAAGGTGATATCTGAAGCAGAGAAAAATCCCTCCCAGGATACCAAACCTTATGACACCTTATATTTTGCCTAATAACTTCAGAACTCTAATGCATAATTTTCATTATTATACTTTATTATGACACATAAATTACAAATATTTCAAATGTATACATGTGTATACAAATGTGTATATATTTATTATGTGTGCACATGTATGCTTTCTCCTTTATTTCCTCCCCACCTGTGTGTGTGTGTGTGTGTGTGTGTGTTGCACATGGAAGCCAGAAGAGGGCGTTAGATCTGCTGGAGCTGCACTTACAGGCAGCTGTGATCTACCCAATATCACAGGTCAAAACCAACATCAATTCCCTGGCAGAATAACAAGTGTTCTTAAACACTGAGCCCTCTCTTTAGCTTAATCTGCATTACCTTTGAGTTACCCAGTTTATGCTATTGGGATATAGAATCCCAAGTAGAGTAGAAAAAGGCTTTTTCAGTCTGTGGTTCAGCCTGAAACCCAGAAAGGGCATTTGAGACTGAGGTAAGAATTAGACGCTGAGGGCAGCTAGTTCAAGGTGGAAGAGTGCACAGGGTATAAACTTGCAGCTTTAAGAGTCCAGATAAGGAACAAGTTGATTAAACTCATGAACAGAAACTACCAGAAGCCCCCAAAAAGGGCCCTAGTGAGTGCTTCTGAAGAACTAGTTGTCTCTACTCCCACAGGGGTAGGGACAGTGCTTTATGCCACTGAAAAAACCATATCATTAATGAAGCCCTTTGCCATATACTGTGAAGGCCTTGGTTAGTTTAAAGTAAATAATTAACCCCAGACCAGAAGCTGCTGTTGCCCCATTTTGACTATAAAACTCCTTTTCAAGGACTGTAACATTTCCAAGTAACTTAGCCACATTCTGGAATAAAGCTCAAGAATATTCATAAGAATATTAATTAATCCACACCACCGGGTAAAATTCACAGTATATGTCATTCACCGAAAGTTATCAAGGAAACAATACTCCTGATAAAGAGAAGAAAAATGCCTCAAAACTGGCAGCATCCTCAGGTGAGGGTGTGGTAACCATAGCTGTGTTCCACATGCTCAGAATCTGAAAGAGAGACATAGTAGAAGAAAAGAAGACCCCGGTCAGTGGTTCAGTCCAGACCAGCTTATGTCAGTTCAGCATGGCCTCTGTCACACTAAACTCCATCAGTATACACTGGCCAGCAATGCCCAGCTCACTAACAACTCCTCTAAAAGCCACTGGCCATTTCCTAGTGGAACTTCTCTAGGCTAATAATATCCTCTCCAGAAACTTTTCCTGGCAGCCAAGAGGTGAAATTTCCAGAAAGTTCCATTTGAGCGGCTCCACAGTGATTTTCCTACCTATGCTGAGTCACAACCATGCCCTCTCCATCAGACACTGGTAGCTTATTTTATTTTATTATATTTCTAATTTCTTTAAGACAGGTTCTCATATATGCCAGGCTGGCATCAACCTTACTATGAAGTTGACAGTGATTTTCATCTCTTGATCCTCCTGCCTCTACCTATTGAGTACTGGAATTATAGATGTGTGCTACCAAGATTGCCTAGGTACTTTCTTAGCACAGGCCTCCTCCTTGGATGCTTTACTGTTGTCCTAGGCATATTTATTGTTCTTTATATTTGATATTCTATTTTCTTTAGAGTTACTATTAGTTTGAAGATGATTTTAATTGTTACTAGATTTGCACTAGAACATAGAATTAACAGATAAACAACCAAAAAGAGTACTGGAAGTCTTCTTCTTGAGTCACACAAGATTGTCAATCATAAAATGAATTCAATCAGAGCAATCATAAGGTGAAAACTTAAAAGAAATACTATAAAATTCCATCAATTCAGTGATGAATCTGGTAAGAGCAGATCAAGGCTTATAAATTAAAAAAAATTCCTGAATTAAATTACATACATATAAAAACAAACTATGTTGCAAATTAGAGTTTTCAATATTGAGATAATACCAGTTTCCTCTAAGTAAATCTGTTGATTTCAGTCTGTGCCAATGAGAAGGCTCACAGCTTACAGGCCACATTTTAGAAATCAGATTTTAAGACTCATTCAAATGCAAACAAGGAAGAAGACCTAAAGATAACCTGAGGAAGAATAAGACATTGGCGACTCTGCGGTATCTATCTTAAGACTTACCATAGGGTGTCAAGAATCAAAACGGCACAGTACAGGCACAAACATAGCCAGATAACATTAACCATGATGGCAGCACATGCTGGTGATTATAACATGGGAAATGGGATCAGGATGATTTTCCTGGATCTGAAGTCAGACTGGGTTTTATAGAAAGATCATGTCTGAAAACCAACCAACCAAACAACCAACCAAACAACCAACCAAACAACCAACCAAACAAACAAACAATGAAAATCAAAAGAAAAAGGCTAAATATGTAACTGAACCAGACAATGTTTAACAACAGCACTCTGATCCAGGTATTTCGGTGGGGAATAATACACTTCACACAGAGCAGTTGGACACTCCTACACTCCTCTATTTTTATATGGATTTGAAGCAGATGTATATCTATCAGCAAAAGAAGGTCAAACAGGGTTGTAGACCTAAGTTAGGAGACTGAAATTATAAACCTTTCTGAGGAAACTATAGATAAGAGAAAACCACTAGAACATATTAGGCAAAGATGCATGAAATAATATACTAAAGCACTAAACATGAACAAAAATGCTATAATTGAATTTCTTTTTTTTTTTCATTTTTGCCTTTCAAAACTTTTATTTTAATTTTTTATTGGATATTTTATTTACATTTCAGATGCCATCCCTTTCCCCCATTTCCCCTCCCTAGAAAACCCCTATCCCGTGCCCCCTTTTCCATTTTGCTTTTATACAATTTTTTAAAATGTTAATTAAAGGCTTTATAAGTATGGTAATGCTCAATCAGAAGTGTAACCTAATACCCAGCCTAGCTATGTAAACTATCTTTGACTGGTGGAGACACGTGAACTTCTGCCTTCATGCCCCCTCTCTCTTTCTCTCTCTTTCTCTCTCTCATTACCTAGCTTCTCATCTACTTCATCTTCTCCTCTCCTTACTCCATCTTTTCCTCTCGGTACTCCTTCCCCCTTAGCTCCTCCTACATATTACCCTTCCTGTTAAAATAAAACTTTTCTCTCAAAATACAATTAGAGCATAATTATTCCTATTTGTACCAGTGAGGTACAAGATAGTCTTAATACACAATCCATCCTTTTGTTGACTAACCAGAACCTCTGTCATCTCTCCTAACTAAAACACTTAGTTTTGAACCTGGCTTTTTTTCTTGGCTTTAGAATGAATGTCAGCTGAAAACCATCCACTCAGATCTTTTCTCTCAAGGTAAATAGCCAGGATTGGCTATGAGTCTATAGGTCTTCAACGCTGTCAGAAATCCAGAATGACTAAATTAACTGAATTTATGGGAAGCACTAAGCATAGCTTCTAAAACTTAGCCAATTTATAGAGACCGCTGAACACCTGGACAACCCCTATACTACCGAACATTGGAGCATCAAATCTTCAGCCTTCTGGCCCAAACTCATCTGACAGACTTTAATGCTGCAGAATTATTAAGGGCTGGTTACTCTTTCTAGGCAGATGTAATCAATCGACTATTCTGCAAGTGTGTCCTTTTCTGGACAGTAATTTGTCTGTAGATGGGGAGAGGCAATTCTTGCCTGGTGGCTGTCTCACCACAACTGGAGTAACTCCAAGGATGCTCAATTTCTTTTTAGAATCCAAGACAGGAAGCTGTCAGGAGCAGACATGTCTCTAATCAAAATGAACATTAATATAGAAATATTTGTGACGTCAATTCTATGGATTTCTGACGTTTTGAAATCCAACTATCCATGTAAGGTAACCTGGACTGTTGTCTGTTAACTCCTCTCAGCTATTTCTAAATAAAATATAGAAAACACCCTAACAATAAACTCAAATTCATGAATTTGCTATAGTCCCTTAACTCACAGGCTAATCATCTAAGTCAGTTAAAAAAGTTAAAGAAGGACTGGGTCTAAACCTTGTATTTCTAAATGTATTATACAGGCACAATGCCCATGAGAGTATCAATATTCATTTCACTTTCATATCAATAAGAAGCTCATACCAATGCAAACCTAAAATTTGAAATCAAAGTAAATTTTGTACCATTTAAGAAATTATAACTTCATCTTGATACTAAATTATACAGATTTCTACCAATAGGTTATGGTTATGCAATAAATCCTAGCTAATCTTCCCTGTTCCAACAAAACCACTTCTTTTCCATAGAAAGACAGCCCAATATTAACCACCTTAGTCCACAAACCAAGGGAATAAGGGTGCTGACTCTTCTTTAACTTCTTCAAGCTGATTATGGGCGTTGAGATATTAGAAGAGGGGGTGGGGGGAAGAGTAAATTGATAAGCTTCTGATGCTGTGTCTTCACTGCATCCAGATGGAATTCCCGGACACCGGAGGTTTGAATAGGTCTGCTCGTTTTGCTTGATGAGTAGATACATCAAGGTTGTGTATTCTGCAATATACAATTCTATGGACAAGTTTTAGTATCAAGAATTTTTTTTTCCTAGAGGGCTGACATTTTTTTAAAAGATATTGGTTCTAACAACTTTTTCCCCCTTTTATGTAGTTGGTTATAATATTTACATTTCAAGTTTTATCCTCTTATCCCATTTTCCCCACCACCCAGGAACCCCTTATCCCATCCCCCTCCTTATAGCCCTTCTATGAGGCTGTGCCCGCACCTACCCTTCCAACCCTACTACCCCCTCCTCACCCTCACATTCCCCCCCATTCTGTGTTCGTTTTTCATGGGACCAAGAATCTCCTCTCCCACCTATGTCCAACAAGGCCGTCCTCCCCTATGTATACCACTAGAGTCGTAGGTCCCTCCCTATGTGCTCCCAGGCTGGTGGTTTAGACCCTGGGTGGCTCAGGTTGTTTGGTATTGTTGCTTTCCTCTTGGGGTCACAAACCCTTCCTGCTCCTTCAGTCTTCTAAGTTCTCCATTGGGAAATCCTTGAACATATCAATGGTTAGCTGTGAGCATCCTCCTCTGAATGTGTCAGTCTCATGTTCTTGACAGCATGTACTTCCAGCCATCCACATCAGTGTCTAGCTTAGGTGACAGTACAGGGGATGGATACCAGGTGGAATGGTCTCCTGATGGCTCCTCCTTCAGTTTCTGTCCCAGGTTTTGTTTCCATAATTGCTCCCTTGAGTATTTTTGTTACTGGTTCTAAGTAGGACTGAGGCGTCCCCTCTTGGTCTTTCTTCTTCATGAGCTTCACATGGTCTGTGGGTTGAATCTTCGCTATTCTAAGTTTTTGGGCTAACATCCACTTAACAGTGAGTAAATACCATGTGTGTTCTTTTGTGATTGGGTTAACTCACTCAGGATGATAATTTCTAGATCCATCCATTTGACTATAAATTTCTCAAAATCATTATTTTTAATAGCTGAGTAATACTCCATTGTGTAGATGTACCACATTTTTTGTATCCATTCCTCTGCTGAGGGACATCTTGGTTCTTTCCAGCTTCTGGCTATTATAAATAAGGTTGCTATGAACATAGTGGAGCATATGTCCTTATTATATGTTGGAGCATCTTCTGGGTATATGCCCAGGAATTGTATAGCTGGATCCTCAGGTAATGCAATGTCCATTTTTCTAAGGAACCACCAGACTGATTTCCAGAGTGGTTGTACCAGCTTGCAATCCCACCAACAATGGAGGAGTGTTCCGCTTTCTCTGCATCCTCACCAGCATCTACTATCACCTGAGTTTTTGATCTTAGCCATTCTGATTGGTGTGAGGTGGTATCTCTGGGTTGTTTTGATTTGCATTTCCCTGATGACTAAGGATGTTGAGCATTTCTTAAGGTGCTTCTCAGCCATTTGAGTTTCCTCTGTTGAGAATTTCCTCTGTTTGGCTTTGTTCCCCATTTTTAATAGGGTTATATGGTTTTCTGAAGTATAATTTCTTGAGTTCTTTGTATATCTTTGATATTAGCCCTCTATTGGATGTGGGATTGGTTAAGATCTTTTCCCACTCTGTTGGTTGCCGTTTTGTCTTATTGACAATGTCCTTTGCCTTACAGAAGCTTTGCAATTTTATGAGGTCCCAATCATCAATTCTTGATCTTAGAGCATAAGCCATTGGTGTTTTCTTCAGAAACTTTCCCCCTGTGCCTAGGTATTCAAGGGTCTTCCCCACCTTCTCTTCTATTTGTTTCAGTGTATCTGGTTTTAAGTGAAGGTCTTTTATCCACTTGGATTTGAGCTTTGTACAAGGAGATATGAATGGATTGATTTGCATCCTTCTACATGTTGACCTCCAGTTGAACCAGCACCATTTGCTGAAAATGCTGTCCTTTTCTCACTGGATGGTTTTAGCTCCTTTGTTAAAGATCAAGTGACCATAGTTATGTGGGCTCATTTCTGGGTCTTTATTTCTATTCCATTGATCTTCCTGCCTGTATCTGTACCAATACCATGCAGTTTTTATTACTATTGCCCTGTAGTACAGTTTGAGGTCAGGGATGGTGATTTCCCCTGAAGTTCTTTTGTTGTTGAGAATAGTTCTCACTATCCTGGGTTTTTTGTTATTCCAAATAAATTTGCAAATTGCTCTTTCTATCTCTATGAAGAATTGATTTGGAATTTTGATGGGGATTGCATTGAATCTATAGATTGCTTTTGGCAAGATGGCCATTTTTACTAAATTAATCCTGCCAATTCAGGAGCATGGGAGATCTTTCCATCTTCTGAGGTCTTCTTCTATTTCTTTCTTCAGAGACTTGAAGTTTTTGTCATACAGATCTTTCACTTGCTTGGTTAGGTGCACTCCAAGACATTTTATATTTTTTGTGACTGTTGTGAAGGGTGTCATTTCCCTAATTTCTTTCTCAGCCTGTTTATCTTTTGAGTATAGGAAGTCTACTGATTTGTTTGAGTTGATTTTATATCCAGCCACTTTACTGAAATTGTTTAATCAGGTTTAGGAGTTCTCTGATGGAAATTTTAATGTCACTTAAGTATACTATCATATCATCTGCAAATAGAAATATTTTGACTTCTTCCTTTCCTATTTGTATCCCTTTTACTTCCTTTTGTTGTCTAATTGCTCTAGCTAGAACTTCCAGTACTATATAGAATAGGTAGAGTGAGAGTGGACAGCCTTGTCTAGTCCCTGATCTTAGTGGGATTGCTTCAAGTTTCTCTCTATTTAGTTTGATGTTGGCTACTGGCTTGCTGTATATTGCTTTTACTATGTTTAGGTATGGACATTGAATTTCTGCTCTTTCCAGGACTTTTAACATGAAGGGATGTTGAATTTTTCAAATATTTTCTCAGCATCTAGTGAGATGATCATGTGGTTTTTTTCTTTGAGTTTATTTATGTAGTTGATTACATTGATGGATTTTTGAATATTGAACGAACCCTGCATTCCTGGGATAAAGCCTACTTGATCATGATGGATGATTGCTTTGATGTGTTCTTGGATTCGGTTTGTGAGAATTTTATTGAGTATTTTTGCATCAATATTCATAAGAGAGATTGGTCTGTAGTTCTCTTTCTTTGTTGGGTCTTTGTGAGGCTTTGATATGAGCGTAACTGTAGCTTCGTAGAACGAATAGGGTATTGTTACTTCTGTTTCTATTTTATGGAATAGTTTGAAGAGAATTGGTATTAGGTCTTCCTGGAAGGTCTGGTAGAATTCTACACTAAAACCATCTGGCCCCAGACTTTTTTTTTTTTTTTTTTTGGTGGGGAGATTTTTAATGACTGCTTCTATTTTTTTAGGGGTTGTGCGACTGTTTAGATAGTTTATCTCCTCCTCGTTTTACTTTGGTACCTGGTATCTATCTAGAAAACTGTCCATTTCATCCAGATTTTCAAATTTTGTTGAGTATAGGCCTTTGTAGTAGCATCTGATGATTTTTTAAATTTCCTCTGTTTCTGTTGTTATGTCTCTCTTTTTAGTTCTGATTTTATTGATTTGAGTGCTGTCTCTGTGCCCTTTGGTTAGTCTGGCTAAGGGTTTGTCTATCTTGTTGATTTTCTCAAAGAACCAGCTCCTGGTTTTGTTGATATTTTGTATAGTTCTTTTTGTTTCAACTTGGTTGATTTCAGCCCTTAGTTTGATTATTTCCTGCCGTCTACTCCTCTTGGGTATATTAGCTTCTTTTTGTTCTAAGGCTTTCAGGTGTGCTGTCAAGTTGTTAATGTATGTTCTTTCCATGTTCTTTTTGTGGGCACTTAGAGCTATGATTTTTCCTCTCAGTACTGTTTTCATGGAGTCCCACAAATTTTGATATGAAGTGTCCTCATTTTCATTTAAATCTAAAAAGTCTTCAATTTCTTTATTTCTTCCTTGACCAAGTTATCATTGAGTAGAGTATTGTTCAGTTTCCACGTTTATGTGGGCTTTCTGTTGTTTTTGTCCATGTCAAAGAAGAATCTTAGTCCATGGTGGTCTGATAGGTTACAAGGGATTATTTCAATCTTTTTGTATCTGTTGAGGCCTGTTTTGTGACCAATTATATGGTCTATTTTGGAGAAGGTACCATGAGGTGCTGAGAAAAAGGTATATTCTTTTGTTTTATGATGAAAAGTTCTATAGATGTCAGTTAAGTCCAATTGGTTCATAACTTCTGTTAGTTTTGTTGTATCTCGGTTTAGTTTCTGTTTCCACGATCTGTCCATAGCTGAGAGTGGGGTGTTGAAATCTCCCACTATTATTGTGTGAGGTCCAATGTGTGATTTAAGCTTTAGTAAAGTTTCTTTTATGTATGTGGGTGCCCTTGCATTTGGGGCATATATGTTCAGAATTGCAAGTTCCTCTTGGTACATGTTTCCTTTGATGAGTTTAAAGTGACCTTCTTTGTGTTTTTTTATTACTTTTGGTTGAAAATTGATTTTATTTGATATTAGAATGGCTACTCCAGCTTGTTTCTTGGGGCCATTTGCTTGGAAGATTGTTTTTCAACCTTTTACTCTGAGGTAGTGTCTGTCTTTTTCACAAACGTGCGTTTCTTGTATGCAGCAGAATGTTGGGTCCTGTTTATGTATCCAGTCTGATAGTCTGTGTCTTTTTATTGAAGAATTGAGTCCATTGATATTAAAAGATATTAAGGAAAAATGAACGTTGTTTCCTGTTATTTTTGTTATTGGCAGTGGAGTTATGTTTGTATAGCTACCTTCTTTTGGGTTGTTGGAGGATTACTTTCTTGTTTTTTCTAGGTTGCAGTTTCCCTCTTTGTGTTGGAGTTTTCCTCCAATTATCCTTTGAAGTGCTGGATTTGTGGTAAGATATTGTGTAAATTTGGATTTTTCATGGAATATTTTGCTTTCCCCATCAATATTGATTGAGAGTTTTGCTGGGTATAGTAGTCTGGGCTGGCATTTGTGTTCTCTTAGGGCCTGTATGATATCAGTCCAGGATCTGGCTTTTATAGTCTCTGGTGAGAAATCTAGTGTAATTCTTATAGGTCTGCCTTTATGTGTTACTTTGCCTTTTTCCCTTACTACTTTTAGTATCTTCTCTTTGTTTTGTATATTTGATGTTTTGATTATTATGTGATGGGAGGTATTTCTTTTTTGGTCTAGTCTATTTGGGGTTCTGTAGGCTTCTTGTATATTTAAGGACATCTCTTTCTTTAGGTTAGGGAAGTTTTCCTCTATAATTTTGTTGAAGATATTTACTGGTCCTTTAAGTTGAGAGTCTTCACCCTCATCTATACCTATTATCCTTAGGTTTGGTCTTCTCATTGTGTCCTGAAATTTTCTGGATGTTTTGTGTTAGGACCTTTTTGCATTTTACATTTTCTTTGACTGTTGTGTCTATGTTTTCCATGGTATCTTCTGCGCATGAGATTCTCTCTTCTATCTCTTGTATTCTGTCGGTGATGCTTGTGTCTATAACTCCTGATCTTTTTCCTAGGTTTTCTATCTCTAGGGTAGTCTCCCTTTGGGATTTCTTTATTGTTTCTACTTCCATTTTTAGATCCTGGATGGTTTTGTGTAATTCCTTCACCTGTTTGGTTGTGTTTTCTTGTATTTCTTTAAGGGCTTCTAACTGTTTACCTGTGTTCTCCTCAAATTCTTTGAGAGTGTTGTTTATGTCCTTTTTAAATTCCTCTATCATCATCATAAGAAGTGATTTTAATTCCGAGTCCTGCTTTTCCGGTGTGCTGTGGTGTTCCGGACTTGCTATGGAGGGAGAACTGGGTTCTGGTGATACCAAGTAACTTTGGTTTCTGTTGTTTACATTCTTACGCTTGCCTTTTGCCATTTGTTTAGCTGTAGTGCTACTCTCACTCACTGGTTCTGACTGGAGTCTGCCTTTCCAGTTATCTTGGTTGTGTCAGAACTCCTCGGGGTCCGGATGACTCTATGATCCTGAGCTCCAGCTGTTCTGGGTACAGTGGCTCCTCTAGGTTATCTCAGGATATGGTGAATCTACAGTAGTAGACCAGCTAGGTGTTTGCTACTCTGAGTGTAGTTGCTCCTCTAGGATGCTTCAGGATATGGTGTCCCCCTGTTCTGCAGCTCTGCGGTTCTTGTCCTGGCTAGGATGACACCGGATGCAGTATCCTCAGGGGAGCAGATCAGCTGTCTGGCTGCTCAGTCCACCAGGGTTCAGGGAAGGGGTGGAAGGGGCCAGGTTTTCTGCAGGAGCGGGTTCTGGTTGCCAGGTGCACTCTGGGATCTCCCTACTGCCAGTTGTGCTTCTGGGGCCTAGGGCAGTGAGCGGCTGCTCCTACCTGCAACTCCGTGGTCCCTGACCTGCCTAGGATGCCACCAGATGCAGTTTCCTCGGGGGAGCAGATCAGCTGTCTGGCTGCTCAGTCCACCGGGGTCCGGGCAAGGGTATAATTGAGTTTCTAGAACACTGAAAACTGTATGTTTTTAAAAGATGCTATTTAGAGGGCCTAGGAAGCTACCTTTATCAGTAAAGTGCTTGACACACAAACATAAAGATCTGAATTTACACTCCAGCAACCATGGGGGAAAAAAAGCAAGAGTGGTAGTCCCTGTTTGTAATCCCAGCATTGGCAAGGAAGAGGCAGACATATTCATGTGGCTTTTTAGGTAGCCAACTGAGCCTATTGTATGAGCTTTAGGTCAGACTTTGTCTCAAGAAAGAAAGGGAAGGTGTAAAGGAAGGAAGGGAAGGAAGAAGGAAGGAAGGAAGGAAGAAAGAAAGGAAAGACAGAAGAAAGGAAGGCAGGGAGGAAGGAAGGAAGAAAGTGGATGGCAGTTAACGAGGAAAGACATCCCAGGTTAACCTCTGTTAACCTTCTTTCTACCTACCTACCTATACACACACACACACACACACACACACACACACACACACACACACCCCTGTGTGCATGTACACATATGTGAACCCACAAAATGACACTATTAAGAGACTGAAATAATAAACTAGAGAAAAAAATTAGAAAGTATATAAGGTAAAAGACTTCATAGATTTTTCTCTATTAAAGCTCAATATTTTATTTCAAAAACTAAAGAATGAACAAAATAATTAAACACACATTTCATCAACAAAGATTCAGGGATTATAAATAAACACCTGGAAAGAGCTCTCATTAGACACCAGAGAAAAACAAACATAACTATAATTGGATAGCAAAAATGTCCGTATCCAGAATTTTCAATGATGTGAGACACTGGGGATACAATTCCCATGGAGAATGTAATTAAGTGTGACTATTTTGGAAAAGTTTACATATTTTAAAAACTTCCATCACACGTTTGAGCCATTCCCTTGTAGGCATTTTTATATAAGACAAGAACATATTCACTCATACAAAGGTATGTAAATAAATGGTGACAGCAGCCCTATTTATAATATATAAACAGTAGAAATAACCCAAATGTTTAAATAATAGTTCAATAATAGCCTGTTAAATAATAGTTCAATAATAGCCTCTCTTAAAATAGAAAACTATGCAGCAGTAAACTAGAATGAACTATTGATATCATTCAGTGACCTTGAGGAGTCATGTTATTATCATGCTGAGAGTCAGAAACTAGACACAAAGTACGTAGGGAAAGACACCATTCATAGAAAAGCAGAGGGAGTGCAGTCTAATTCAGAGTAGCTGAGAATAAATCTGTGTTTTCTTGGGATGGAACTGCATCACAACTTAGGGGAGATAAAGACTTAAACAACGAAAGGACCTTTAAGGAGGAGGGCCATGTTTCTTATCTTGTTCATGGCAATGAGTTCAAAGTTGTGTGACCATCTCTAAACTTTATGATTACATATATTCTACAATAACTTGAATTTACATATTTCAAGTATGTATTTTAATTGCATACTAGTCTTATCTCAAACAGATTATGAGGTTTGTGCACTAGTTCCCAAGAGGGTGTTTTTCTGCCTTCAAAGATGGGTGGTTACTTTCAGGTTAACACCTCCCATGCATTATTATTCACAGGAAATAATATTTAGACTAAATTCTCATGTTCTTCCATAGATTGCTAAAAGCCTTGTTGCTTTTTCACCTTTGGCTGTTGTTGAAAATGTGTTGTTTTCTACAACTAAGTTCAGCAAGTGGTGTGAAATCATGGTATGTGTTGGCCACTGTGATGGAGTTCCCACTTCATCACTGATGGTCCAAAGGTCTTTTAAACTTAGCTATAGCCTGTTTACAGTTTGCTAACCATTAGCTATTCATGAGGTAAACACAAGAAAGGAGATTCAAATCCCTTTACCCTTTATGTTACATCAAAATGGAAAAGGCACATAGGATGTACTTCGCAAATACAAACATCAGACTCTTATAATGGCTCTTATTACTACCTCTTCATGAGAGTATTCCTTCCCATCTATTTGTATGTCTGCTTCTAGGTGACATGTGTTCCCAATTCCTGCCAGTCAGTGAACTACAAAAGCCCAGGACCATATTTCCTTACAGTTATTTTTTCACACACACACACACACACACACACACACACACACACACACACACATATATATATATATAATGTTAGCAAATAAATAATATAATTTCTTAATCATTGTATTTGCCAGGTGTTGGTATCATAACTTTGAATGCATTATCTTTTCATATTCCTATAGCAATTACAAGACACTATACTACCAGTCTCTGTTTTACAGGTGAGGAGCAGAGGCTTAGAGAACAAATCTAACCTCTTAATCAACAGGAAACCATTACAGCCACTTCATCCAAATAAGATTCATTCTGGGACAATATGCAGAGAAATTGAACTGTGACTCCCTAACCCCTGACCCTAGTCATAAAATACCAAACTAGAAACAATGAAATGTCATCATCAGGAGGATGAAAAATGAACTTTGATGACATTATATCATGGGATACTGTGAACTGCAGCAGTAACAGCCACAACAGTAAGCAGTGCATGGCTAGCCTCAGAGAAGTTATGGTGAATAGTACGATATATATATATATCTGTTTGCATCTATTTGAAATCTGAATACCTATCTCTACAGAAAATAGAACAGTGTTTCTTCTAACTGGGGTGAAGCTAGATGTGAAGAACATAAGTGCCTTTCTGAGAACATGCTTACACTTAATATATAATCTGGTACACAATAAAAGATAAAATAAATTGAAATTACAGAGACTGTTTCATGCACATTTGTTTTATCTTATCTTATTTTATTTATTTTATGATAGCATGACCTTGTTAGCTAAAAGAGCAATACTGCTTGATTTCTCTGCAGTTCCCTGAATCATTTCCCACTGCCTTTGACTGCCTACCCTCCCACTGCCAAAAAGCCAGATGCTCTGGTCTTTGATCAGTATTTGTTCAATGCTTGTATTGTGTATGCTCTTAATTAGTCGGTTGGGACCTATAATATTTATTTCTTCATGAGCCAAACAATACAAGTTCTATTGGGGGCAGAAAACAGATGTTGATATATTTTGGCCTA
>JANHMN010000004.1:145220180-145250611 GCA_030674055.1 Rhabdomys pumilio | reverse complement strand
AGAGAGAGAGAGAGAGAGAGAGAGAGAGAGAGAGAGAGAGAGAGAGAGTTTAAAAGGACTAATACAGATCTCCAATTGTTTCCATTTGTGGTGTCAGATACTCATTAGATACAGCCATATTCTTCTGTGATTACATTTATTAAGGACAGTGTCTTTTATCTAACTTTGGTATTTAATTAATTATAAATTTCAATTTGGCTATAGATATAGAAACATCCAAGAGACATACTTTTCAATGTGTCTTTGTAGGCATGTCCAAAGAAAAATCAAGTCAGGAGACATCCTAAATATGTGTGACATCATTCCATAGATTGAGAGCATAGTCTAAGTTAAAAAAAAAAATAGAGCTATAGAGGCAGCCTGATGACCAACAAAATTCAGTTCTCTGGTCTCCTGTCTGCTGACACAGTGTGACTACCTACCTCCTATCCTTGGATTAGATTAGCACTGAAGACCTTTTAAAGTGCTGCCTCCTGTTCAGCAGGTCTGTTTTGTATATCTCAGAGAAGAGGAGTTGGTAAGTCTACATAAAAGGTGTCTGTAGGTGAGCAATCTCAGGCTGTAAGCATCCTAGGGGTGAAGGTTGAAGTGACTGTTTTCATCATATACTGATCGGTTGTTGTAAATACTCCTGCTCAGACCAGAGAGGACTTTACCATTTCAACTCTGACCCATGCAGCCAAGTTTGAGGTGTTGAGTCCTTGATATGGCCATGTCCATGTTAATAATACAGATTCACTCAGGACTTCATCCATTCCTACACATTCAGTCCAGGATCCCTTGGCTCCCCTCATTAAGAGAAAACTATTTTGTTCTAGTCAAGATAATGAAAAACCTGGCCTGATTAGAGACGCAACATTCTAGTTGGTCAGGTCAATGACCAGGTATGGTGAGTGACTGTCATCAATACCAAGCAGCTACCATCTTGAAGCATTCAGCTGTGACTTCATGCAAAAAGTCATCTCAGATGGGTTTTTTTTGACAGCTTACAACACCACATACAAGGGCCAAGAGCAGCACGAGTACCCAGCTGACCCCCACTACTTGTTTTGGCCTCTGGGAGGGACTAGAGTGTTAGAGGGTGCAGGGCACTAGATATGGGACTTCATCTATGCAGTTATAAGGGTATCCTCAACATTATTGGTTAAGGCTTTTCAGGTGTAACCAGCTAGGGTTAGGAGGACTGCCTCTACCCCTACTATTAACTCCTTACTTATGCTTGGTAAAGAAGTCCAATTAGTTCTCCAGAATGAATTTTGGTGAAACCACACCTCAATTTGTTGTTGGGACCTTAGAGAAAAGGTTATATGATGTTTATCTCATGCCCTAAGAAGAAATTTTAGAATCAGAAGGGACGACTACTACTAGGAAGGCAGGGTCACCGTAAACCAGGCTAGAGTGATAAGCAGAAATAGTGGATTTTTGGTGGGACAATATATTTTCCCTTCTCCGAATTCTTTGCCCCAGCACATTCTGTACAATCTGTCATGAGGGGTTTGTTTAACAGGTCTACCTACTTTCTGAATCCTGACTCAGACTTAACCTCTCTTTTCTGTCTCTTTTCAGTGCTGTGTGGAACCTAAATAAGCTTTTTCTGACACTGTGGGCTTCTTTACTCACTCTCTCAAGTCTCGCTCCATGCCATGTGGCTGCTTCATTGCTATATAGATGACTTAATGCTGGCTTAACTAAAATGTGTGGCTTTACCCTAATCTTCACTCTCTTCTAAATACAGCCATGAAGATTTACAGCCTGCCCACCCTAAGGTTTTTATTTTACACTGCAATAAAAGTTGTCCCCAAACCTCTGTTTTAATTCATTCCTAAGTTATTGTATTAATGAAGCTAAGAATCCCAGGGAAGAGGGACCTTCTCCCAGTGTCACTTGCTACCATGAGTTTCTTGCCATGATAGTTTTCATCTCCTCAACCTGTGGGCTAAAAATAAATCCTACTTCCTTTAGTTGTTTTCTGTCAAGTATTTGGTACAGAAATTAGAATAGTAACTAATATAGAAAATTTGTTCTAAGAAGTAAGCTGAAATAGACATGACTTTGCCTTTAGAAGTTGGTTGGTAAGAGGACTGTGGAAAGGTTAGAAGCAAAGCCCTAGAATACTAAAAGGCAGACTTAAGGGGATATTCTGGTGGGTATTCAGAATCCAGAATCTTGATAGAGTCACATACTGAAAGATTATACTCATAAAATTTTAAAGAGAAACAAGAACTCTGCCAGATCCTGTATTATAGGCTATTTTTGCTGCATTTTGGCTAAGAGTTTATTTCTGTCTTAAAGACTCACATGAGGCTAAACTCAAAATTAGTAGACTAATTTGTTTGGGAGATGAAATTTTAAGATAACATAGAATTCAGGATGTGACATGGTTACTGTTTGGTGCTTTTAGCCATGTTTACAGTATATGGGGTTGATGGGGCAAGAAATACAGGCAAGTAGAGCAGAAAATGTGCATTATGATAGAGAAAAAGAGTGAGAGTTTAAAACCACTCTCAAGGTGCAGACAAAGGACCTGTAATTATTTTAAAAGATAACACCATTACACCATTAAAGAGAAACCATGGACAGACTGGAAAAGTACTTTGTGGGAAGCACCCTACCCTTTAAGAACTCTAGAGTATAACTATGCCAATTTATGTAAAATCTGAAGAAAAGATAGTTTCCAGTGCACCCTGATGGAAGAATTGTAGAAGTCTTTTACTAGATTCACCAAAGAAGGCACATAGAGGCTGTTATGGGTATGGCCTAAGAGGGCCAGGATACATCTTGATCTGGCAACACAACATGATGGTATCCACATGTTGCTGGTTTTCAAACATGCAAATTGCAAGTGAAAGGTTCACATGAATTTGGGTTATGGTTCCACAAAGCGTCTGAAGCAAGGCATTGTGTGGTAGGGTCAGGTTTCTTGTAGGAGAGTGTCAAGTAGCCATTGCTATAAGTTTTGAAAGTTAAGTGAAGAGTACAGGATATTTGTGATACAAAACTTCAGGACATTTTTCAACTAAAGCTTCATCCATGGAGTGAAGCTGGTCTAAGAGAGAAGCCATATGCACTACAGACAACATAGCTGGGTGTGTGGGTGGGGTTTCCAAAGATCACTGGATTACAGGGATGATGTTATGAAGAATCCAGGATACCAGATGTGGAGCTCCAAGATTTGACATTTGCCCTGCTGAGTTTCATTCTTGCTTTGACACTGTGCTTCTTTTATGTCCCAGTCTTTCCTTTCGGAATATGGTTGTTTAATCTGTGCCACTTTATAGTAGATGTATGTAAGTAAAAACAAACAAACAAAGCACAGGATCTCACAGTTAAGTTAACATCTTAAGTCTCAGAAAATGTTTTATTAGGCTTTTAAGTGTTTTTGGAACTGTTAAGACTGTTGAAGATGAACTAAATGCATTTTTGCATTATCAGATGGCCATGGACTTTTGAGAATCAGTGAAAGAATGCTGTGGTTTAAAGACTGACATATTTCCATCTCAAATTTACATGGAATAGGCTTGTGATAGTTGATTACTTTCTACTTGACTGGATTTACAATCAACTAAGAGACACACCTCAGTGGCAGCATCCTAATTGCTGAGGATCAGGACTTATGGAGAAAGTGAGAAAGTCTGGCTTGTGCTAGTATTTGCTTTCTGCTTTCTGACTGCTAAAATGTAACCAGGTGCCTAATGCTACAGTTATCTCTTTCTTGCCATGACAGACGTATGCCCTCACACCATGAGCCAAAATAAGTCTTTCCCCCCTTAAGTTGCTTCTTGACAGGTGTTTAGTCAGAATGCTAAGACAAAATATCCAGTATGCTTCCTAATGTTTGAATATAGCACTTTTTATGTACCAGAAACTTTCATAAATGCTTCCTAAATATCGACTTATTTATATATTTAACAACCTGTATAGCAGTTGTAATTGTAAATGTCACTTTTATTTCCTCAGAAGAAGGGATAAGATGAGAGCCATACCCAAGCTTTATGAATTGAATACTGTCTGGGACTGAGCCCAGAGTGTTTCCTTCTTGGTTCTATTCCTAAGCCTAGGCCTAGATGAACTAAATGCATTTTTGCATTCTATACAGTCTAATCTTCTGAAAGCTTGGGCCGTGAAGGCTTCAGATTTCCAGCCTCTGTCTGCTAATCTAGGCCTAGAATGTTTCAGTCTCCAAGACTTACTGTTGATAAGCTCACTCTTTCTAGTTCTTTCTAAACTTCAGCTGGCTGGTTCAACCCAGCTGTTCTGTCTCACACGCCTCTTCAAGCTGACTGATTCATATTGGCTTCTCTCTGTTTCTGTATGAATTGCTCTCCTTGGAAATACTGCTTCTGAATTCCCTGAACCGAACTGCTCCAAACGGCACTGAAGAGAACTCATCTCTTTCTCTCTCTCCCTTACTATTCTTTAAGTAGCCTCTCTTTTCTGTCATTTCTCATGGGATTCAGATGTATACTATCTCTAATTCACTCTGTCAAATCTTTCTCTTATTCTTTTATCTTCCCTTAGATTTGATGTTGTTTGGGACTAAAGGTGTGTACTAAGAACATGTCTGTTTTCCAGCCAGAGGGATTAATGCTGTGTGGCATGTCTGCATGCCAGCCAGATTACATCTTTGGATGGGATCCCTTTTCAGAGCAGCCATGTTGCTGGATTAAAATTTCTCTACATCTAACCCCTCTCTGTTCAAGCTAAATATCACACAGTTTAACTATTACAACAGAAACAATTATCAATCCCACAAGTTTAACAGTTCTTATAAAGATCAGTTGATATCACGATCCTTTATAACTTTATAACTGTTGTTGAAAATTTTTAAAATCTCCTAGCAGACTGGGTAGAAGGAAGATTGCAGGATAGCTTGGTCGTAAACTCTGTGTTTCAGGAACTTGGCTGACCACAAGATAGATGGTTGATTATGAATAGGCTCTTAGAGAATAGTCTACACAAAATGTTCCCCATGACTGTTCCTTAGACCCTGTCACAAACTGAATAATGGGCTGGAACTTTCCACAGGTATTCTCCAATAACCCTCCTTCACTCCCCCTAAGTTGTGGTTTTTGGCTTTAAATTCTCTCTGTCTCCAAAGCCCAGGGGTCAGACCCCATTGATCTCAACATGTTGATTGAAATATACCTCTTACTGATTGCATCAAGTTCGGTGTCTTGTGAGTTAACGGGTGGCTGGGAATTCCTGAGACTTGGGTGAGGTCCTCCCTTCGTTGGGGTCTTACATTGTCTAGATATTCTGTTCTTCAACAAATGTCCATTTCAGTATCAAGGCTTTCCAATCTGCCAGACTGATGAACAATCTTCCAGTCTGGTTTGTTGAGCTGCCCTCACACAGGAAGAGATCACCTTTATGCATTGTCTTCATTGCTGTCTTTCTGCATCTCTTTTTTTTTTTCTTTGAATCATTCCTTTCACACGGAAGCATCTCTTACTCAGATCTGATTTTTCTCAATTTTGATGGAACCTATAGTTTTTCATCACCCATGGAAATACAGACAAAACCTCTTCCTCAATGTAACACATTCTATGATTTTCATTCTGATATTAAAACATCTTTAAATCATATAAGTTGATCTAATTCAGTAGTTTTTTTTTCTACAAGCAGTATTATTTCAGAGATGCATATCTTATAATTACCAGGACTACTCAACTACTAGTCCCCAAATCAATACTTTTAACTTTCATTCTGGGCTGGTGTTTGCTGAATTTTTGCATGTTGGACAAAATGATTTTCTTGTTTCAGTCTATTTGTTTGCAGTAGTTGACAACTGCAGCAGGATATTTACCCCGCTACAATTGCAATAAAGCTCGGTAATTTGGACGGAGCTAATGTGGGAGGAGCAAAGAGGAAGAGGAGAGAAGATGGATGTGTGAGTGGAGAAGGCTGCAGATGTGCGCAGAGGTAGTTATTAACATCAAGGTTAGGTATTTGGGTTATAATTCTAATTGTGTGGGCATCTTGTTAATTGAGCATTTTTAAATATATAAATATTGGATAATCTTTAAGCATTAAGAGTCTTCATTCTACCAGGTACCACAGGCATGGCAGGTATTGTTTGGGGTTCAGTCAAGCTTTGTGGATTACTAATCCCCCATGCTGGCATCTCGTGGGTGTCAGGGCTGGCGTTTCTTGATAGCCAGAGCCACGGTCCAGAGCCAGAGCCACAGGAAAATGGCAACTGTCTGGGAACAAGCTGGTCTGGGCACCGCTTATTACATAATACCCGCAACAGACAACTCTTTCAGGAAGTAGCTATGAATACTCTGTTATCTCGACACAACCTAGAATCACCTGAGAAGAGAGCCTCAGTGAGGAACCCTCTGGGTTTAACTGGCCTCTGGGAATGCCTGTGTGGGATTAGTTTTAGTAGGCCTCACTCAGGTGTAAAGGGACATTCTGAATGTGGGCAGCACCATTCCGTGGACTGGATTCTGAACTGCATAAGGGTGGGGACACTGAGGAGAGCACAAGCAAGCGAGGGAGTGATCATGCGCATGAACGTACATGCATTCGTTTCTCTTTGATATTGACTGGTTGGGACATGACTAGCTGCTCCACAATCTTGTTCTGCGACTCTCCCTCGATGATGGGCAATAGCCTGGGATAGTGAGCTGAGTTGCTAGTTTTCAAGGTGTCTTATATATCACCATATATGGAAACGAGGCTTTAGTATAGGCTGTTCTCTAGAAAACGACATATAAATCAGTCCTAAACGTGGCAACTTCTTTAATGCCTCAACAAAGGCAGGACCTCTCTTGTCATTTTGTGTCAAGGGCTTTAGAGAAAACCATACAGAGCTGAGGCATGTCAGCTCCTTGCTATTGGTTGTGCCCTGAGATCAATTAAAACTGGAAAAATAGAAAAAAGAATCTAAACGTTTCCCAGTGAAGAAGATGAAATAAAGTGCTGTAAGGCAAAATAAAATGTCAGTGGCCCTCAGCTGCCACACATCCCTTTTAACAATGTAAAATATCTAAAATCGAATGGAGAAGCACTCTGGGTTCAGGGTTCCTTTTCAGAGTTCTCAGAGGCAGAAGGAAAGGACTTCTGAAGAGAAGTGGAATTTCTCAGTGTCTAGTGATTGTGTGAGTCACTGGGTTAAAGGATTTGCAGATAACTGAGAAAGTGTCTTTTATGGAAATAACCATAGATGATTCTGGAAGAAATCATCATTTTCATGTGAAGTCTGGGTAAAAAAGATTGCCTCCACCAGTTCAGGTAAACATGACCCAACTTGCTGAGAGTCTGAATAGGACAAAATGGAGATGCAATGGCATATTTGTTATCTGCACTCAAGCAGAGATAATCAATCCTCTCCTGCCTTGAAGATCATTATTCTTGAACTGGGCTTCCCTATCTCAGTCTAAAGTCATTTTCCTTTGGGAGTGGCCTAAGGCTATACCACTAGTCTCCTGCCTTCAATGTTCTCTCTCTGTGTGTCTATCTCTCTCTGTCTCTGTCTCTTTCTCTTTCTCTCTGTTCTTCCCTCCCTTCCTCCCCCTCCCTGCCTTCTCTCTACACTCTAACAGCCTTTCCTCCTGCTTGGCTCTATTGTGTGCACTGATGGTATTCCTGATAAGAACACCCTAGAATGTAGTTGATACTAATCCTATCTCACAGATGTTGAGAGGAGACTCTTTGGGGTGAGACATTTGCTCAGGGCCACAGAGTGACTATGAGTTGACCTGCAATTGGATCAAGAGGCAAAGGAAACCAAATGCCCTGCTGTTTTCCCAACACCCCAAGATCTGTCTCAGAAACTCCGAAGATACCCAGGCTTGGCAAAGAGTTGGTTTTTACAATGGAATATTTCCAGATATGACTCTGTAACTCAAGAGTGAATTGTTATTTCCTCTATGTACTTGGCTTAGCTGACACTAAAGAGGTGTTGGGTCCTGACTTAGCCTGTGAGCCATGACAGCAAAAATAATTTTTATGAGGCATGAACTCTTGAAACCATGACTCCAAAGAGCCAACAAATGAATAAGGGGAATGAAAGCCAAGATGGAATGTTCCCACCACCCCCACCCATGCAGCCTATAAAACATCTTCCACACAGGTGTCCTGGGCTACTTGGACAGAAAGCTCAGCACTGAGTACATCCAAACATTTCTCAACCATACATTATAAAGATCCCTTAAGACCAGGTATTTGGATCTATCACTGTCTGCTAAGTAATTAAATCAAATGAGGTTTCCTCTCCCACCCTGACTCCCACATGCACACATGGTTTTGTTAATGGCAACACAAAGCACTTTAATGTGTTTAGCAGCACCAGGTGTGGGGTGTAAATCTATCTATAGCAGTTAGAGACCGAGGTGTGGAGGAAGAAACTTCTTTGTGTGTCTTTGAGTCAATGCCAGGAAGAGGGTAATGGAGAAAAGACTTTACTCCAGCTCCTCAGTACTGTTCAGCAGAGAAAATCTTCCCAGGCAAGGAAAGTATGAGGCTCATGGTGCTCTGGTTATTGGTTTGACCCCCATTTACTTGGCTGAACTATTATGGGGATATCCACAATTCACACCTTACCAAAGCTAACATCATGTCTGTATGCATTCTTCACCTTTACAGCACAGCTCCAGGTGGCAGTGACATCACTCTGGTTTTGTGTAGGTGCGTCACATGGCTTTCTGTCTGATTAGTCGCCACCATGGATCTCAGTGACTCTTTAACTGGAAAGTCTGAGAGCAGAACAGTGACATTGCCTTTTAGATGGGTGATGGAAGGCCTGGGTGCCATGGTTTATATCAGGTGATACTGTATAAGCCAGCCTCAGTCAACAGATTCCATTCTAATTCCCAGCCCCTTTAGCTCTCCTTCTCTGGGCCTCCCCCTTTTTCCTCCTCTTCCTTTCTCTTCTTTTTTCTGTCTTTCTGGCCTTTCTCCTCATCCTCCTTTCCCTTGTTTTTCTTTTCTGTGACCGGGGAAAAGGAGAAACCCAAGGACTAAATATTAAAACTAGTCATCACTAATTATAGAATCACAGAAAGAAACATTAAAATAAGAGAATTAATGATCTTAGGAAGCAGAAAGCTCAAAGTTAAATATTGTTAATATGTTTCTGATTTATTTCTCTTTGTATGGGTGCACCAAAAACTAATTGATCCTTTCTAATGTTTTAGCATGTATTGATCCATTCTGAGACTTTAGGGTGCTTAACCATGTAATGTAAATATTATTTACCAACTCTTTGCCATGAAATAATATTGAAGTTTGAGCATTAAATTATTGTATTTTGCAGTGTCTATGCCAAATCTATAGTTCCAATATGCCAACCTGATCATTTAAATAATTTAAAATGTATGTACATGTTGCAAGAATAGCATCAAGGATTTCTGTAGGACTTTAACTCTGATTCGCAAGTACCAACATCTGATCACATTTATTTTATTTTTTTTATTCAAGGTTTTTTTTCTGTGCAAATGATAGACAGAGAATATAAAAGAAAAACATATTTTGCTGTATGCACCAATGTTTTGACCCTCAAAATATGGGTTTTTCCACCAAGGAATTCCAGTCCTCTGCAGATACCAACTTGGTGACTCTTGGTTCAACTCCATCATGATCTTGGTCCCTTAAGACTCTCCCAATCTCACCTGCCAAATGCAAGTTTCAAATTCCTTGCTTCCTTTCTGTCCAATTAGATATAAATTAGGATTCTATGACTCCTTCCTTGTGTTCATTAATTTACTATAGGTTCACAGAATTCAGGAAACAGTTTACTTACATTTTTTCATTCTTTTGTAAAGAAGACAAATGAAGAGCCTGGGGCTGAATTATGTAGGGTGAAGCTTGGTAAGGCTCATGGCTTTTCTATATGGTTTCTCGGTGTGCCACTCTTCTAGAACCTACATGTGTTCAAGAGCCTAGGAGTACCTATACCCCTTCTTTTGAGAATTTTATGTAGGTTTCATTATATAGGCATGATAAATTAACTAGTCATTGACCACTGAGTTAATCTCCAGCCCCATTCTCTTCTCAGAAATTGAGGGTGTAGGCAGAGCTGAAGATTCCAACCCTCTGATGCCATTATTGGGTCATCTGGCAACCATTCTATGGCCTGAAGCTACCTAGAGGCATTAACATCCAGTCGGCTCATTATCATAGGAGAAAAGACTCCAATTCCCACTGCAGAGATTCTGGAGTCTTTGAAGATTTTGTGTCAGGAAATGAAGACTAGTGCCAAACATTATAAGAAAAGATGCTCCTAGATGCTGTTATCCAGGACAGTGTACATGGACAGAGATTTTATAATAAATTTAGAAACAATGACCAGGAACTAGAAGCAAAGACCGTGTGTGTGTGTGTGTGTGTGTGTGTGTGTGTGTGTGTGTGTGTGTATCAAAATGTCTAAGAGGCAGACATTTTTTATTTGAGAGTGGGCTGTTGCAAGCATAGTGCTAATTTGTTCACAAATACTTCAGTGTATTTTTCCTAAAAGTCCCCGTATATATAGCTAGAATAGAACAATCAAAGCCAAACCTACTTTGGTGGCAAACACATATAATTCCAGCTACTTGGGAGACTGAGGAAATAGGAGTGCAGACTTGAGGCCAGCCTGGGCTATATAGTGGGTTTGAAACCATCCTGAATAACTTAAGGGGACCTTATTTCCAAGTAAAGATTAAATGGAGATAATTTAATTGGTGATGGTGGGAGAGAGCTGCTTGCCTAGCATCTATCAAGCCCCTGGGCTCAATTTCCAACACCATCACAAACTTTTAATTTATGATATATTTTGTTATTTAAAACAAGTTTTAAACTTAAATATATTCTGATTACATTCTTCTCCTCCCTCAAGTTTTTCCAGATCACCTCCCCCCTTTATCCACCCAACTTTCAATTCTTTTTCAAACAACTAAAACACAATAAAACCCCCCAAAGCAAGAAAACAAGATAAAACAACACCAAAACAAACAAACAAAACTATACCAAACCAAAACAAATAGCAGACAACAAACCCCAGTAGATTGTAACCAAATAAAAGTGCACTGAAAAAACCCCAAAACCAAAAAAACTGTGGCGGGAACGGGTTGCATTTGGCTTAGTTGTTGGCCGAGGAGGTCCTGTGCAGACTCCCAAATAACCGAGGCTGATGCTCAGACAAAGGGTTGCTCTCTGCAAACTGACAGGAGGGCCCTGTTGCTGAGGACAACAGCGGAACTGGCCATCCACACAGCTCAGTGAACATGGAAAAGTCAAACTGGTTCCTGCACTGAAACTTTGCCCTGACTTTCTAGTCTCCTTGTTGCAGGAAGGTATCCTTCAGGTTACTGAAAGAGAAGTGTGCACACCAACCCAACCACAAACCCTTTGACCTATAATGTGTCCTGCTGCGAGACGTGCCGGAACAATGGTAGCACAGAACTTGTGGGCGTGGCCGTCTACTGTCTGATTTAATTTGAGGCCCACTCCACGTGAGGGAGTCCATGGAAGACACCGCGTACATGGCCAGGAACTGGAGACTGGATAGCCCAGAGACCTAGGGTAGAACCCAACTTGACTTCTCAAAAACAAAACAAAAAATAAAAAATAAATTATAAAACGAAAACAAACAAAAACCACGAAATGTTTCTTTTTAAAATTCTGCCACACTCACAGATTGGTGCGGTTTCCAGGCATCATCAGAGAGGCCTTCCTCGGGCAGCAGATGCGAGTGGATGCAGGTGTGGAGAGAATATCTAAATTGGTGGTCTCCATTATGTTCCTCCCCTCGGAACTCGGTGAAAGAAGTAGTGGAAAGATTGTAAGAGTCAGAGGGGTTGAAGGACACCAGGAGAATGTGGCCCACCGAATCAGCTAAGCAGGGCTCACATAGGCTTATAGAGACTGAAGTGGCAAGATTAGGGCCTGCATGGACCTGCACCAGGTCCTCTGTGTGCGTGATGTAGCTATTAGCTTGGTGTTTTTTATGAGACTCCTCACAGTGGGAGCACGTGTATCTCTTCGGACTCTTTTCCTCCTGTTGGGTTGCCTTGTCCAGCCTCAGTGTGAGGTCTTTTGCCTTGTCTTATGTATTTTGTTTTGTCATATTTGATTGCTGTCTCTTAGAGGCCTGCTCTTTTCTGAAGGGATCATGGGGGTTTTGGGGGTGGAGGGAAGTGAAACTGTTGTTAGTATGAGATAAGAATCTCTTTTAAATTTGAAAAAGAAAAAAGAAATGAGTTTTAGCTGTATTTTGTTTCTCTTCCTTTCAGTACAACATTTTCTCTCAGAAATGTGATTTTAAGCAAGCAGGGAAGGGCAGGATAAAATTTAAAGACAAGGTTGGGCATTTCTCTTTTCTTCATTTACTATGCTTGTTCACCAGAAGCATGGAGTATATATTTCGGCTGCTTGATCCAAGACTGCAAGGCTGACTCCAAGGAAGAGCTTAACATTTGTGCAGTTAGTACTACCAACCTCCCAGGATTGACTGACCCCCGTGTTCTAGGACTGTTAGCTTATTGCTAATAGTACACTGCCATCTGCTGGTGATGTAAATATTTACAGTTGCCTGATTGAAATTTATTTCCTTGAAGTGATGGATTGTTTTTGTTTTTAATATTGCATTAATAGTATTTAGAGAATCAAGGTGCGAGATAGTATCATGTCATTGTCTTGTAAAAGAAATACTTTTAATTTTGCGTGAAAAATGACAAGGCCTGTGCCCAACCAGCCAGAGAGTGCCTGGTCTTTAGATGGTTTGCCTTCAGGTTGAAGGAGCTGAAGGAGGGAGCAGGGCGCCACCCAGTGGACTCATACAGCCTTGGCAAGAATGGAAGAGTGAAGTCTGCTGGTTCAGAGTGGTCTCCCCAAACGTTGAAGAAACAAACCCAGGTGCTTCTAGTTATCTAGACTGCTGCTCTTTTAAAAGCAGTATCTTCTCTACCAGATATTTCCCAACTAATTTTCCCCTACTAAGTTCAACTTAAGGATTCTAAGACAGGTTGCTGTCGTTTCTGAGGTAGAGTACCAGTGAAGGAGGGACCTGACTTAGCAGAAGGGACTTTGCCAGTATGGTTAAATCCAACAGTTTGAGATGAAAGCATAGCCTAGAGCAGGTGCTTCTCAACCTTCCTAATGCTGTAACTTTTTAATATACTGCCTCATGTGGTGACCCCCAACCATAAAACTACTTTTGTTGCTACTTCATAATTGTAACTTTATGACTCTTGTGAATCATAATGCAAACATCTATTTTCCGATGGTCTTAAGTGACTCTCATGAAGTGGTCGTTTGACCTCCAAAGGGGTCACCACCTATAGGCTGGGAAGCACTGGACTATAGCACTCACAATAAATACTTGGCGTGTAGTGTAGGGTTCTAGTTTGTTTGCAGCGCTCGGAAGGACCAACATCTTGTTCATCCTTACCAAGGGCTGTACCACTGAGCCACATCCCAAGGTCCAGAAGTGGCTTTGTGCTGGATGTATTATGACTGGCTTTTGTCCTATAGAACCAGAAGTTATCCTCAGACAAGAATATCAAATCATATGCTATCTATAGAATGGTAAGGTAGAGAGTATACGCAGGTAAATGAGGTTTCTCAATAAGTTTAGATGCTATGGACATGACAGTGATGAAAGCAAAGGTCACACAGGGTGTGAGAATGTCAGGAAATAAGGCAGACATATAGGCAGGGAGGGGACACACTGACAGCCGGAGTGAGTTGAGCAGGTGTCTGGAAGAAAGCTCATTCCAGTGTCAGAAGCTGTAGACTACAAAGAAGACAGAGTGAAAATCCTAGGAGAAGTCCTATGTGCAAAGCCGAACCAAAACAATCAAGGCCACCCTGCACCTGGAACATTCTGTGTAGAAGCCTGTGTGCCATATTGCCTGGTCTTAAACATTCTTATAGCAGAAGGGAATATCGAGAAGTCTTATGAAAAGTTCCCCCGGGAGGTCTGCTGCTCACCTGCAAATGCTTGTCATTGGTTTAACAAGTTACCTCAAGCAGGTGACACACAATTGAACACCTCCCCCGAAGGGTTTTTGTTGTTTGGTTTTGTTTGACACTGGGTCTCACTGTACAGCTCAGACTACCTTTGACCTTGCAGCACTTCCTGTTTCTGTCTCTTGTGGGCCAAGGAGTGTACCAACCATGGTTGACTTAGCCCTGAAGCTTCTTTGTATTTGTTTAGAGACTCTGAGGGCTTACATTGAAGTCTCTGGTGTATTTATTTATTTTTTTTATTTAAGGATAATTAACTCCATAAACACTACTATTCAGTAAAGAATTATGGGACTAAGTCCTGGAGAGCTGAGCATAGATTAAGTACAGCCACAGACCCAAAGCATTATTATGTATGAGAAACCCATGGTGGTGGTGGTGGGGAAGGGGCTTCCATTGGCTGCTGCAGTGTACTTAGCATAGTAACAGACACATCTTTACTGCCGTTAGCCTCCAGTAGAAGCACGTACCATCAGGTCAGGCAGAACATCTATCTGAACATTGTCTGGTCCCCTCTTTGAAAGGCTGATAGCAGATCAAGGGAGGTTTGAATAAAAAGGTCCCCATAGGTTCACAGGGATTGGCAGTATTTAGAGGTGTCACCTTGTTGAAGTGAGTGGGCCTTGTTGGAGGAAGTGTATCACTGAACTGGATTGTGAGGTCTCAGAAGACAGTGGTTCATTGTCTTTTCCTGCTGCCTTTAGAGCAAGATGTAGAACTCTCAGCTTTCTCCAGCACCTTGTCTGTCTAAACACCTTCATGTTTCCTGTCACGATTATAATGGACTAAACCTCTGAAATTAAGATGACCCCAATTAAATGTTTTCCTTTGTAGGAATAGCCAGGGTCATGGTGTCTCTTCACAACAATAGAAATCCTAACTAAGATAGCTATCTAACCATAATTAGTGCTTTGTATTAGATGGGGGTTAAAAGTCTATGAAATCTGAGTATATTTTTGATTCTTGGATTTGTATATTTTTTCTCATTTGTCATAACAAGATTCAAGGAACCATGTAGTCTGGCAAGAAAGGAAAGATGAAAAGCAGTGTGATTAAAAGCTGTGTTTTTTATTCAGGATTTTCATGAATCCATTTCTCATGAGAAATTTTAGGTTATTGATGTCCCCCAAATGAGATCATCCTATAATCTAGGAGAATCCATTTTGTTAGCTTTAAGTGTTGATCATTAAATGTTGCAAAGGTTTCCTGACCTATTTGGAACCAGGAAAATCAGCTCTGGCTTGTTTTTTCTTGTCTATATTTTAGCATAGACATCAGAAGGATAAACATGCGAAAGTTCACAGATAAGTTCTCAAGTAAAAACAGCACAATTATACATATCCCTCAACTGCCACACACTCACATTCTGATATACATCCTCTTAAATACACCGTCTTACATACACTCACCTAGACACACACACACATACACACATTCAATCACTCAGTCACACATGTACACACTTATATACACCCTTATTACACACTCACACACTCAGTTTGACAACTGAAATGAACAAGTCTGTGGTCTTCACATGATGTCAATGTACTGATTAAGGGACCAAGTGATCCTTTGCAGAAGATGCCACCTGCATCCTGAGTGTCCTTAGGTTTGACGTTCAGAGTGGAAGAGTGAAGACAACCTACTTGGGCCCTAGCATTGCTTCACTGTCCTCTGCTGAGCATCCAGGCCTCTAGAGGACCATTTGCACAGACTTGAACAGTATGCAGCACTTGTTTAAAAGAGTCAGTTTCTTGGACTCTGTCCTTGTTATGGCTAGAGATGAAGAAAGACCTGGAAGAAAGGAAGGAAGGAAAGAAGGAAGGAAGGAAAGAAAGAAGGAAGGAAACAAGGAAGGAAAGATCTGTTTTCTACTTGTCCAGGCACCTATGCCCCTGTCAGTATAGACTATGCTATGCATTGGGAAGTGGGGAAATATTTAACTGAGGAAGGGACGCAAGCGAGCAAGCATGTGAGCAAGCAAGGCGTTTGGAACTACAAGAGCTTCTGTTTAATTAACATGGACATTCAACCCACAGAGCAAATACCAGAGAGAAGATCTGTTGAGGGGAAAGTCTTTCCCAGTGAACTGTGAATTATTTAGAATATTATATACGTTATTGCCCAGCGATGTTAGTAATCTTGTAACAGGCTCCGTGGGTTAGAGAGGAACCCGCCTGTGGAACTGATAATGACTTTGCTGTTACTGTGGTGAATGTCTAGTAAATTCTAATTTACATGTTTGTAATACTTTCTTGGAATTATTCTAGAAAGCACAATGTTAGTTTATGATTCTGTTTACCTAAATCTATTTTTAAAGATATTTTTAGTCTCATGTTGATTTGGTAGGACATTGTTTATCTTACTGATCTTTTATGTTTATATTAAGGATTTTCATTTTATGTTTTTGTAGGTTTTGTGTCTGTGTGTGTGTGTGTCTGTATGTGTGTGTGAGTGTATGTATTTTGTGTGTGAATATGTGTATTGTGTATGTTTATGTCTATATGTATGTGTATATGTATATGAATATGTATGCGTGTATGTATGCATGTGTATATATGTATTGCATGCATGTGTGTACATGATTGTGTGTGTCTGTGTGCGTGCATGTGGGTGTATGTATGTGTCCACTTGAAGGTGTGTATATGTGTGTGTGCACACATGAGAATTTCCTGTGCTCTTTCTGTTTGTTTTTGTTTGTTCAGTTTTTATCTTTGTTTGCTTGTATGTTCTATTTGTCTGTTTTCTAAAAAGAAAGAGAAAGAAGGAGTGGAGTTAGAAGGGTCAGGAGTGTGGAGGATCTGGGAAGAGATGGCAAGGATAAATAGTAATCAGAATATATTATAAAAACTTTATCTTCAGGAAAAATAATATAATAAAATATTCTGAGTACCTATTTTAAAGATTCTCTGTATGATGTATAAACATATGTAGTCTTGTTAAATCAAAATTTTTGAAGGAATGACTCATTTTCAGATGGGCTACTCAAGGTGCCAACCATTGTTTTCATAAGAACTACTTTTTTTCTTAAATATTAAACCACTAAATGTATTGATTTTCTGGTTCCTTAAGCATCCTTCCCATCCCACTCTGTTTATTCTCACAGCCATAGAATGGGGCCCTATGGTCATGGAGGCTGTAAATGTGTATTTGGAGCAACTTACAAGGAGATGCTCTGAGACCTGGAGACCGAATCACACCTAGCATCGGCTACTCACCTGCTTCCTGGATCTCTGGCAGGCAGTTCCAGGGAAAGCAATGTCCCAGAACTTTTGCTTTTTACAGAAAAACAAATGTAAGGACGGTCTCCCTGCTGTGAGACCCAAGGTGTGGCCTTGGGAATGACATCCAGGGATGCTATATTCTCAGTGACCCAGGAGAGCCCCCACACACATACACATCTGACAGCAGTGTCTATCTGGTTTACTGTCTTTGCCTTTCCTCTTGCCGGTTGCTTCTTTTCCATGTGGACTTTGCACTGTGCCATAACTGTGCTCATGGGAGGAGATGGGGTTTAATCTCTGGTGCTCACTTGGCATTGGTGGTTTACTGAACCATCATTTCTTTTACATCTGGAAATAAGCATTCCTACAAATTCTGACCTTAGAAGACAAGTCCTAAAATGTGTGAAGAAGACACTTACTTTGGAAATGAAGAGCTATAGAATAAAGAATATAGGTTATAGATTATAGAAGAAAGAATAAATACTATAGAAGAATATAGAATATATAGAATGTAGAATGTAGGATATAGAATATACAAGTATATATAATATATAATGTAGAATGTACAGTGTAGAATATAGAATATAAAATACAGAATCTATAGAGTATAGAACATAGAATTTCTTTTTAAACAGAGATGTGATTGACAGGTGAGTCAATCTCTGAGGGATGAGTTAATTTCTTGAGAAAACCCACATATCATAAAATTAAATGTCTTACTAGACATTCAGCTTTCAGCCTTTGTATTTTGTGTTTTACTGGAAAGTGCCATGGTTTAAACACTTAAAAGAATTAAACATTATCATGGGGTTCTAGTGCTGGGAATATTTTTATCATAATTACTTTGTTTGCTTCATGGCTAACCTGAGTCCTACAACAGATAAGAGACACAGCAATATCTCATTCGAGAGACCATTAACTAGCAGAAGAAATGTTTTCTACAAAATGACTCTGTGACATTTGTTCTGCATTGTGTGACCAGAGTAAGGACATTGTTGGCTTAAACAGAATGGGATCTGTTTGCCTTTCTGAACCTTACAGCAGCTGTATCCAAAGCCTTCTCTAGTTGCCTCTATTGTGACTTACCAGATTCTCTGAAAGCTGTAATGTGTAATGTGGCTTTCTAGGGTACTGAAGCTTCTAGAGAGATGTTAAGAGAACCCAGGCTGACATTAGGTGGAGACCTAATTGAAATTTAAATGCAACCAGCTATCCAATAAATAACACACACACACACACACACACACACACACACACACACACACACACTTTAAAAAATCTTAAACCTCTATCCAATCACAACTTTGAGAAGCAGGTTGCATTATCTAACTAACCCAAACATGCTCTCGTCATGTGACCTACTCTCATGGCTTTGTGTTATACTCAACAATATGAAGTGTGGACATAGACAATTACAGCAGCTCAATTCATTGCTACTCAAACATGGACATTGCCATCGGGTTTTTTAGAAGTGGGAGGTCTACTTAAACACTGGTAAAAATAGGCAATAGTACTAGTAAGCACTAAAAAAAAAGTATTATCTTTGTTTTGTGTTGTTCAAACAGAGTACAAGGGACTAGACCCTTTATAAAGTAACTATTTCTCTTAGTTCTGGGAGCTGGGAAATCCTGTTGAGATGCTGGCATCTTCCAATGGCCTTTATGCTGAATCATGTTATGGCAAAAGGCAGAAAGGTAGGCAAGAACATGTGTAATCAGGAGGAGGCTGAATATGTTTTTATAGCAAGCCTGGTCTTGTGATGCCCAATCCACTGCAGTGATGACGTGTATTCAGTTGTGAGTCTTCCTAGCCTAACTTTGAAAATTACATTAATTTCATTTTAATTATGTGTCTGTGTATGGGAAGTGTACCTGAGGTCAAGAGTCTAACGGGGTCAGAAGGATCTGATTCCCCTGGAAATGGGGTGGTTGCGCGGCACCCTATGTGGGTGCTGAGAATCATACTGGGTCCTTTTCAATCACTGAGCCACCTTTGCAGCCTCTTAACTTGTTTAGTAGATGTTAACTCTAAAGTCAGCAGCATTGGAGGTCAAGTCTGGGAGACTCATTCAAAGCCTAACAACCGCTATAGTTGTCTTCCTATTGATCACCTGTCATCTGCAGGGCATGAAACACCCATGCTCACTCGGTGATCTTTCAGTTCCCTTCAAATACTGGATTCCATCCACAAAGAAGCAGACAGACAGATTCCATGAGAAACTCTTCTCTGAGGTTATACTCACTTAAACAACCATCCTTCCTCCTTTCCTCCATTTTCACATTGTAGGACACTGTTCTCACAAAAGGCTAACTTTCCTCCTTGGTTCTTTTGGTCCTACAGTGTCTGGGCACAACCAGGGCAGGGGCTGTGACTAGCCGTGGTGAGCTCACTTCAACCAAAATACAGCCTTGTCTCTGCCCTGAAGGCTTGTGACTTTGTCTCCAGTTTCCTGATAGCCATTACTTCTGGACTTTAGTCTTCAACTTGTCTTCTCTGTGGAGTTCTGCAGCCTTTTCCATTTTCTCTGAGTTCAGCCTGGCTTCCTTGCTATCCTTCCGTTCACCTCCCTAAATCCCAGCTAGACTCAGGCTCATCTGTCCAACAGGCTCTGCGGCTCTGTCAAGCTCATGCTTCTTTAATTAGCATATCTAGCTCTTCTCATGATAGCCTAGTGTCTGCCTTGTCTGAAATACCTACTCTTGCCTGGTGCCCTTTCCACACCCTGTAGTCAAGCCAATCCCAACCATATTCCACCCAGTGCTCTGGGCTTTCTGACCTCTGTGCCTGGAACAACTTTTCTCACCCTTAATCTGAACTGATCAGGCCAAATTCTTAGTCAATATTTGATACTTCAGTTTTGTCTGAAGTTCTAGAAGCTTCTCTTTAACTTTCCCTGCATTCACAATGACCTTTGATTATTATTCTTTTTATATCTAGTGCCAGGGAGAAAGCTTCTAAGTTTGCAGAGGTAAGGGGGAACAAGTCTAAGTACTTAGCTTGGTCATAGGGAGGGTATTTATTTACTTTCCATTATTTATTTATTTTTGTTCATATTGCATCTCAACTTTAGACTTCTTCCTGTCCTCTCAGTTCCACTCCTACCCTCCCAGGATACTATTACTGATACTCTGCTCTGCTTGCAAGCATGAATGTCCATCTGAGAGGCTTCAACCAACAGTGGATGGAAACAGATGCAGAGACCCACAGCAAACATTAGGCAGAGCTTGGAGAGTCTTGTGAAAGAGTGGGGGATACAATTGGGTGAAACAGAGGGGTCAAGAATACCACAAGAAGACCTACAGAGTCAACTAACCTGTACCCATGGCAGCTCACAGACTGAACCAGGAACCAAAGAGCATGCAGGAGCTGGACCTAGGTCCCCCATAATTTGTAGCAGAAGTGTAGCTTGCTCGGTCCTCGTGTGGATTCCCTAACAATTGGGGCAGGGGCTTTCTCTGACTCTGTTGCCTCACCTCGAATCCTCTTCTTCTACCTGGACTGTTTGGTGGGGCCCCAGTGAGAGAGGGGGTGTTTAGTCTTGCTGAGACTAGATGACCCAGGGTAAAGTGGTACCCAACAGGGGGAGGGGTTCCCCTTCTCTGAGGGCACTTATTTTTAATGACCAACTTCCCCTGGATGCAAGACAGGTACTAGCATTTCCTCATGGGGTCATGATAAAAATTACACTATGATCTATATCCATTGACATCCAAAGCTGGTCACATATTTTATGAGTTTATTTTCTATCAGGTTCAAATTACCCAATTTTTATTGGTGTTGCTTGTATGAAGTATGAAGTTTTATGAAGTCTTCTCTTTTCCTTTATGTCTTGGAAGAAAATAGACTATAAATGAAAATATTTGAAACTTTCACTTTTATTCTTACTTTCCCTTGAGTGAGGCAGAACAAGAAAAGTTTAACATAAGTCCTCTTTCCTTGAAATGAAGAGAGAAAGTGAAATAAAGGAGAGAGATGGAGTGGGAAGAGAGAAGCGGGAGGAGAGAGCTTAGCTTCAGATAGAAAGAGCGGCATGTTATTTAATGTTATTAAATGCGCAGCCAAGGCTCTGCATTTACAAAGCCCAACTCATACAGACTTCAAAACTGCTATAAACGTGGAGCGGTGTGGAAATCAAACATGAATTTCCTGTGAGTTCTCCTCTGCTGCTCACCCATGCTTTCAAATGCGACCTGATCACCCAGGTCTGCAGATGGCCCTTGAGCAACTCCTGTTTTCTTAACATGACTTGGCCCGGACTTGTGAACCTTGGCTCAGGTCTGGTCTTGCAGTGACCTGCCAAAGAAGCTGACAACTTAGTGCTGGTTGCACACTTTCCTGAGGATCATCAGGAGCCAAATTGGCCTTGGCTTTGAGGAAAGGAATGATTCTAAGTTACCAGAGGAAAAAAGGAAGTGGGGTACCTCTGTTCTGATCATGCAAATGAAGTTCACTGAAACTGACCATTTTCCAGGTCTCCCACCATGGAAATAGCAACTTTAAATGTGAGAAAAATACAGTTCTTTACTCTACAGAGCACACTATGTTCTTTCTCTTCTCTTCTTTTCTTTTCTTTTCTTTCCCTTTCTTCATCTGCCTGCCTGCCTTCCTTCCTTCCTTCCTTCCTTCCTTCCTTCCTTCCTTTCTTTCTCTCTCTCTTTCTCTCTCTCTTTTCCCTCTTTCTTTCTTTCTTTCTTTCTTTCTTTCTTTCTTTCTTTCTTTTTTCTTTTACTTATTTATTTATTTTGGATGATTTAGACTTTGCTTCAAAGGAAAAAAAAAAAAAAAGGCCTAAGTCATGTTTAAGCTGCCCCACGGCCTGGCTCTGCATCAGTTATTCTAAGAAACTCTAATGTCAGAATGCATTAATCCTGGGACCTGGACCTTCGTCATATATTCATTCCTAGTGTTTTGGCAAAGTTGCTGCATGTCATTGGATTTATTGGTGGCAGGGTTATTTTCCAGTTGTCAAATAATGTTTTTCCCTATTTAAGAGTCAGAAATAGAAACGCTTCCTCATAAAGGAACCGAATAATTTGGAACACGAACAATGTAAGTATTTATTTGAAAAAAAAAAAATCATTTTCCATTTCAGTAAAATGGCAAATTAGCTTTAGCAGTTTCCCACTACTGGTTCTAGTTCACCCTCACAGTTGCTTTTTCTGTTGTATTCAACAATATCACTACAGAAAACTGTTTCACAGTTTCTTTTTTTCTAGAAAAAATACAGTCTCTCTAATGGGCAGTTAATTAAAATAATAAAGCTGGGTGAAAGAAAGCTAAGGTATGAAACCACTTGACATGAACACAAATAAATAAATATGTACAGAGGAGACACTGCCAAAGGCATTCTACACAGTAAGAAACAGTGACAAGAGTGGAGTTGTCTCAGGACCCTAGGCTAAAACTCAACACAACTCAGGGAAAAGAGAGGGTGGGAAACAAGCGACCAGAGTGTGGATTGGTGCCATTTTACAGCTGTGAGGAGCCACAATTCTGGCTCTCCTGAGGAACCCTGTCCCATTTGTCCGAGGGGACAAATGGGAGCCACAGACTTGGAACTGAAGGCACAATTTGGAGTGGTCCTAAAATCCTCCTGCAGAATCATCTAGTCTGTTGTTTCTTCAGTTTTTCTTTTCTTACCTGGTTATTGAAGATTTTTAAAATGGAGCTGACATTATTGCCAAATATGAAAAAATAAAAAAAGATTTTCTCAGATCTGAATGCTGGTAAGAAGAAATCTGGAGCAAAGCTACTTTTTGAAGTGAAATCGTCATTTCCATTAGCCAAATATTCACTTCGTGCAGAAACCTCACAGCTAATTAAAATCTACCATGAACACCTAAGGTTTTTCTGGGGGGGGGGGTATATCAATATTCAGTGTCTATTGAGATTAAATTCTACCTATATGTATCCTCTGGTACAATGTGCAGCTTGCTAATATAAGTCCCCCACCCCGCCAAAGGATTGGCTCTACTGAGGTGGATCTTAGTCACCTTAAGACAAATCACTATCCCTTTCTCTTACATGGCCTCCTTTTTTTGTGAAAACCAGGCCCAGCGAAGTTCAAGTCTGCCAAGATGGCAGTCCAGGTTGCTACAAGAGTGAACAACAGTAACAACCCGTTGCCATGTTCTAGTGACATCTTTTGCAGCCTGGCAAATAGCTTTGTGACTGACACTCAGAGAGCTAAGAGGACCTGTTGGCTGTTTCAAAGCCTGCAAGTCCTTCTATGTCATAGCTGACAATGGCCTACTTTCTGCACAGATGTTCTGTTCTGGCTTCTGCCTTCTAACAGGTTGGCTCTGCTAAGATCTCCCTTTGGTGTCACTGTGCTATCATGGAAAACTCTGAAACTTCCCAGAGAACCTTGAGCAAGGCTAAAGCCAGCATGCACTAAGGTCAGTGAATAGGATTCCATCACTCGGGGTCAACCCTCGTTAACAAGGAAGCACACATTGCTTAGGATAGTTTAGGAGATAGGTAAGCTGCTTTGTGTTCTGCATGACTCGCAGGCCACAGTCTGATCCATACATATTACACTAGAGTAGCAAGTCTCGCCAGCACTCCTTTGGGTCTCATACACTCTGATCGGAGGGCTCAGTGCAAACAATTTTTAGACTAGCAGTTGTAGACCTACATATTTATACATTATTTTCACTAACCAAGACAGCTGTATGCTTCAATGTATGTTCCTTGGAACAAAATTGTCACTAGGGGGAGCCAGAAGCCTCTGAAGTTGATTTGATTTGGAATGTCTTAAAATGATTAAAACAAGGCTAGGACCCCATAGTCTCAAAAGCGTGTTCTTTAAACAGTGAGAGGCCATTGCATGCAGAGTGCTTAATGGGAGTTCTCATCCCTCGAACAAGCCTGTGACTCTATTTGCACAGTGAAGGGGGATGGGAGAGGTGCTTGTTCTTAAATTCCTCGAGGCCCACTTGAATACCATATCTCCATTCAACTGGATTTATTTATGTGCATGGGATAATGTGATGCTTAAGCTGCTGCATTTCTTAAGATATTAGAAATTCACACATATTGACTAGATCAAACTTTTGAAATACTTGTTTAGCAAGTTATGTTCACGAACAGCCAATAGTTTCCATAACAGAGGAAAAAAGTATGTTTAATATGTGGGTCAAATAGTAAACATTCTTTTCTACTTATGGTTGAAATTTCACTGAAAAAAGGAAAAGATGCTGCTATATTCACAGAAAACAGCATTGGAACAGAACCCGTGACCATCCAAAGTCACTACAAACAGTAATTAGTGTGTTTTCTATATCGTCTTTATGAGAGTCAGGCCACATCCGAGCCTACCTATGAGGTGTGGTATATGAGGCCTAAACTCGAATTTCTTCTTGGGGTTCTTCCTCTCATGGCCTCTAATTTTAATGCCTCTCCCCTCATTCTGATTTGTCTGATTCCATTACATTCTAGAAAATCCTGTATCCTTGTAGGGCTCAGAGTATTCCCAGTTCTGAAGTGTGATGACTGAGCTTGTCCACAGAAGTATTCCAAAGCAGATGAGTTCTACATCTCACAGATGCTTGCCTAACAAGATGCAGCCAGTCCTCGAAGCTCTGCAGCTTCCTAGGGAGCAGCACATTGAAAACCCCCTGGGCACAGCTTTCGCTGCTTGTGGAGCACCACACTTCTCCAGACAGATTTTCTTTTCTCTCTGTTACCCCTCTCAATGATGCTAAAACTTTGTGCTGTGGCTGAAGGCATCTGACAGGATGATATTTTTATAGAAGTTATCCGAACGAGCATTACAGTAACCCTTGACCTTATCAATAACCTGATGGACGGGGATGATTGATGTCTGTTCTCCACCAGCATGGGTCAGTTTTGACAGGGACTTGTCCATGGATGTGCTGTCTGTAAGAAATGATACAAGAGATTATTAGTCTGCAATGACAGGGCCAAGGCCATGGTACCCAAGAAGAACACAAAGAGAAAAAAGATCTTATGTCTCTGACAGGTTACAGAGTAGGCAGTTCTCACCTTCAAATTTACTTCTAATATTCACTGAACCTCAGCTTGCCTTCAAGTAATTTCTGTTGTGGCATGATATTTGAAAATGCTCCCCAAAATGTCATTTTTCAGAAATAATAAATAAAATAGTTGAACTTAAAAAATTGTATGTACCAAACAGCTCCAAAATCAGAAGTGAGATAAAAACTGAATGAAATGTGTTTGAATATTCATAAAAAACAAATATGATATCTAAGATACACTTTGCAAATAGCATAGAGTAGGAAAAACTAGTGGATATAGCTGCATCTGAGTTTAGGAGTACAAGGAGATACACTATACTCTGCTTATGTAAGGTTGACACAGTCATAAAAACATTTGACAAAATTTAAATGCTTTGGGGAGTAAATGTCAAGCAAAACAAGCATGAAAGTCTGTACAGAGTGCATTTTCTTCTTATGGTTGTTAGTGGAGATATGAGTGGAAGTCAACAGAAGCATCATCTTTTATAAAATCATAATTCTCTTTGCCAGAAACATTTAGAAAGCAATAGTGTCAAAGAAATTAATAGCAATTATGGACCACTAAATAAATTTCTAGAGTTTTCAGTACCAGATAAGCACATGCTATTTTTCCACAGGCCCAGAAACTCTAAAATTGACTCAAGTAATGGTCTGAAACTTGAAACTCATACAACCCTTATTATCAATGTAAATCTTTGTGCTTCCATGGATCTAATCAGTGACTGTCTGGTCTTCTCCCTCCTAAAATGCTGTGGGAGATGTTTTGCCCTAGATTAACCAAATTACATATTTCAGAGTGATGACAAAGGAAAAAAAGATAGCTTCAATGTAGTCATATCTCTTCTATTCTTGGTGAGAGAAGCAGGAAAACACTACCCCCTCAAGCACTGATCCCAGTAGCCAGCTCTCCCAAATTGGAGTTTATGTTTTGAGTAAACTGGGCCCAGTATATGAAATGACCTGTAAAATGCATCAATAAGATTGATAGTCTGGGTCATCACCATGGTGTCTGTTGCTCCGCTACTGCTCTGTGGCAGGGGAAACACCAAGCCAAGAGGGTAAATGCAGGACATGGTGGTCTCATCCCATACTAAAGGAAACATGGGGAAGAGGAGATGATTCGCTGGATGATGGGCACATGGGATGACAGAATAAATAAGGCATGTCCTAGCATGGACTAGAAAAGGCCTGGATGAATCCCACAAAAGTCTTGTCTATGAGGCTCTCAGCAAGCTGGTTGATTTTGGGCTCAGTTGAGTTTGACAGATTCACTAGCCACTGGTTTTCTGTTGAGGATTTTCTTGTTAAATAAAATATAAATGATGAAGAATTTTTGCTTGATGTTTGTAGCAAACCACAGGTCCTCAGATAAATGTTGAAGATGCATCTCTTCTGGTTCCTGGACAGTTTTCCAAAAGCATGTATTTTTACAGACTGTAATTGGCCTCATTCCAAACATACAGTTCTACTGGGTGGTTCATCATACTCCGATAGAGTAAATCTGTGTGTGTGTGAATTCAATACATCCTTACATATATGATATCTCATGTTTTCTCCTTAAATTATGAGTGACAAAGATTTAAATTGTATTTCTGAAAACCAGGGGTTAGAGATATGAAGCATTATTTGACATGTATTGAAGTCTCAAGCAGATAAAAATCACCACAAAGCAGCTTGTAATTAACATTTTTTTTTCATTCAAGACTTCTACAAATGTACCATGACACACACAGTAATCCAAGAAACAGTGAAAGGTTAAAAAGTCACGTCATATAATAAAAAATTTATTAAGCATTTCTTTATTTTTATTTTTTTTTGCTTTTACCATTGTATTACATGATCTGTAGCCAACTCATCTGGAACATGGTACATTTCCTAGAAGGTGGAGCTTGCACACCCCATGCAGAGACAGCCCACTGTCAGAAATTTCAGATTCCAGCTCAGTGCAGGAGTACCGGTGTGCTAGCTGAGAAGTACCAAAAAGAACAAGCCATTCTGCTGGTGCAGCAAGAACCTTAGCTCAACTCATGCAGATGATTTCATTACCTTGCACAAACTCATGCATCCAAAAGAAGCAGTAGAAGTTACCTGAATGCTCCACTTTTGTTGAAGGAATTCTCTTAGGAGAAATTATCTACACCATAAACATGAATGTCTAAATCAATTCCAAGAAATAATCCAACTATATATTTATGAGTTTATGGAGTGGCTTTCTGCACACCCCAAACCATCCTAGTAGAGAGCTGTCCCACCAACAAATAAACTGTTTTCAACCTGAGTTGCCAGAGTAGACACTTCACATCTCATGCCCTTTTAGACAAACATCAAACACTAGTCTTTCCTACGTCACTCACCTCTGGTCACACATGTAACAACTTATAAGAGTAACCAATTTAATCTTCTTTCCATTATGCTCCTAGATATATCTTAGCATGTGCTGACACTACACCTGTCTGTCAAGGGGTTTAATTAGTATCTAAACCTAGAAATCTGATCACTTCCCTTTTGAGGTTAACTGCTGAAACTTTTCTTATATCTTATGATCCAGCACTGCAACCACACATTTTATTTCCTGCTTGTCTTCAGGATTATTTGTGTATATGTTTGGTGTCAGAATGCGTGGCCACAAGAGCTCTGTTGACTAAAGAGGACATGAACAACAGCAATGTTTCTGACAGTCCTTGTTACTTTACGAATGCTCTCTATTCTTTCGTGTTTTATTAATAAGCTAAGGGGTAGCGGCCGCTAACTGTTCCTCATCAGTTCCAGTGGTTAAAGAATTAAATCTTAAATGAAATATTCATTTCACATCATGCTTCTTCCTGCCCCCATACCAGATTTCTCTTTTTATACTGGCATGTTTCATACTGGGTTGAAATGTTTTGCAACTTGGTTTCTATATTTTTAAATAATAATAACTTTAAATGAAATATCTATAATTTAAAAGGGAAAATTGTTTCAAGTCAAACTTTGAGGTTATAATAATAATGAGAGTTATTAATATTATAACCATGAAGATGTAGTTGGGTTGAAAATTACCTCCAATTTAAAATTTACAAAGTCGATGGGGAAAGCCTTTAGTTGGACAGCATAGTTTAGGAAAATCTTAAGCCAGCCCTTCAGCAAGCTCTGGGATCCACCAGTCACCATAAGTCAGTTTTGTGACGAAGATGGCTAAACAAAAACCAACCTGAGGGAAGCTTCATAGGCTAAGAATGACTCACCCGAGTGGCTATTTCTTTTGAAATAGGTAGTGGTGCTGGATTTTGATTTGGATGTGAGATATGTTGAATTGGAGCCAATGGAACTTGAAGATAAAGATTTCCCTAGGTTATCAGAGCTTTTCTTGATGATATTGGTAGCTGTCTTACTCCAATCTGGAAAGAAGAGAGAACAGGACGTTATCAGATGGCTTATAGAAAATACAAGCTGTCCCCAAATTCATTACTGAGTCATTTAATCTATCCAGTCCTTGCAGTGACTTAAAGAACATAGGAACAGTAAGAAGCCGAGGAGAGAGGAGTGTCTTGCTCTGACCCTATGCATATATGCTATATAGTATCTCACTTCAATGCCCTATAGGTGGGAAGCATTTGAAGGTGTTTAAAAACTTAGTGACAGTTTCCTCCAAATGTTATATATCCTAAGAACAATCTTGTCACATACACAAAAAAAATGCAATTGAGAACTTAAAAATGGCAAGGTGGATCTAGTGTGGAGGACCCCTACATAGGAGTTGTCAAATTAGATGTCAAAACTTGAGCAATTTTTAAAAACCTGTTCAGATTTTATGTTTCTAGTCTACAGCATTCAAGGATGGAGTCCAGTGTGCTCAGATGTTTTCTAGGCCTGACAATCCAAGATGGGATTAGGCTGTGGGGTTAGGCTGCTGGGACAGAGTAAGGAGGAATGCCATTGGTTTCAACTGCTATTCCAAATGAAACCAGTTAAGTCCAGGCCTTTACCTGAGTTGTCTGCTAGCCGAAATCTGCCGCAGCAGAGATGACGCCTCCACTGTTTCTGAACATTCTCCTTCATTGCACAGTGGAAGATGAATATAAATAAACCTGTGACAAGAGAACATGAAGATGTTTATAAGACAAGTGGCACATTATTAAGATAAACATAAAGTATATGTAATTATCTTAAGATTTTATAACTAAGTCACCATCATCGGGGTGCAAAGATCTTAAGGAATGAACTGAGTGTATGCAGTCAGTAGTTTAATCTGCAGAAGACAGAAGCTCAGAATTCAGAACAGGTATACTGTCTTTGAATGTTCAGCATGCTTTATGACTTAACCACACTCCTAAGACTCAGTGATGATTTTCATCATTGGCTTCATTCCCATCTCTCCCCAGCACAGCATTCCAACCCACACAGCTTCTAGGACATCTTGCCTTGGCTGAATCTCTGTTATCTGCATCTCAAACTTCAGATGTTCTTAACATAAGTTCTGACTATGATGCCCAAACCACTCGAATATTGTTCTGTCGGTGTGTACCAGGCTTGTCCTTGTCCAACACCATGCTGAACACTTTCTTTAGATCTTTTAGTAATAGTCTCTTGTCTCATGTGAGCCCAGCACAAGCACTCTCTAGAGTGGTTATTGTCTGAAGTTACAATTCATTCTTAATTTAGATCTTATTCATCGTCTCGTGTAGACTGTTCAGTACATGGTGCTCCTGGATTCCTTATAGAGTCATTAGTTGGTTTGATTTTCTTTATCTAATGGACAATAAAGCTCCAAATTTTGTGCTGTAGTTGTTTCTGCAATGATGCCAGGAATCATACAACAAATGAATGAGTGTTTCCTTAATGCATGAATCTTAGCAAGCAGGCTAATAAGATGAATTCAGCCTATGTTCAGTAAGTGAACATATATGTTCATTTTAAGGAATGAGATGTGCTTAGAAGTATAGAGTGTAAGATAAGACCTATGTAGGGGATGGAAAGATTTCTCAGTGAGTAAAGCACCTGCTGTAAAAGTAAGAAGACAGGAATTCAAATCCCTACATCCTCCATAGATGCTAGGTAGTCAGGGTGATGGGGAAGACACAAGATCCCCAGAGCAAGCTAGCTTGACAAAGCAGTTATACTGATTATCTTTAGGTTCAAATGAGAGATTCCACCTAAGTGGATAAGGTAGAAACCAAGTAAGACATACAATATCATCCTTAGGTCTATAGACCTATGACCTATGCAGGCACACACACACACACACACACACACACACACACACACACACACACAC
>JANHMN010000004.1:145154282-145213224 GCA_030674055.1 Rhabdomys pumilio | reverse complement strand
CACACACACACACACACACACACACACACACACACACACACACACACGACAGAGAGAATGAGAGAGAGAGAGACAGACAGACAGACAGATAGACAGACAGACAGAGAGACAGAGAGACAAAGAGACAGAGAGATATTTCAGACTGTGCCATCTAATTTCTTATGATGTGTGGAGCTCATGGTACTTCAGTACATAAGAGAGTTTGGTCATAAGAATGGAGTATGTTTGGTGTCTTGAAGAATTCTCTCAAAAGGCCTGAAAAGAGCTCAGAGCCCTACGAAGTATGAGGCCCTAGGTTTAGTCTTCAGCACCACAAAGTAAAGAATATCTCTTAATTTTCAAGATATAACTGATACAATGGTTCATAAATCATTTAGAGAACACTAGGGGGCACATGCTAGAGATGTGTAACGGAATCAAATTTAGGATTGCATGAGCAAATATATGAGTGCATGCATTTAATCCCATCACTCGGGAGACAGGTGGATCTCAGTGAGTTAGAGGCCAGCCTCTGGTATATATAGCAAGTCCAGACTAGCTAGTGCTACAAAATGAGACCTTCTCCTACCCCATATATATATATATATATATATATATACATATATATATATATATATATATTTATATTTGGATTTCATTTCTAAACCTGAGGTGCTATGGAGGCAAGCTGAATTGTGCTGTCCACACATAGAAGACCAGCACAGCCCATATGAAGGGCTGCGGTAGTGCCCTGAACCAGGAAGAAGACAAAGGTGTGACTGTGTTCCCTGAAACTCCTTAGGCTCTCAGCCAACCCTCAAACTTCTCTGTACTTCCTTACATGACAGTATACTTATAGAATGCCAACTATGTACCAGGCGCTGTTCTAATGTGTCTGGGAATTGTTGCTAAAGAAAAAAGGAGCCGACCAATGTTCTCTCTCTTAACCTATGCAAGAGGTTATTAATGAATGGTCACTTGTACCGTAACTATGCTCAGGACCTGGAGTAGTAACAGAAACTTAATCCGTGCTGTCCACAGGGGAGCTGTCTGCAAATCTGATAAAATTAGAAAATAGCATCTGCTCAGGGACCATTGATCTTACCTTGTAATGAATTGAAGATGGAGAACAGGTACATGAAAGGAATATTTAAGGGTCCCCAGGCAAAGAAAGCGAAACCCCATGTCATGCCCAGCAGGAAGGTCAGGCTGACCACACTGCGTAGGTTTCTTAAAACCTCTTCCCTCAGGGTCCGGTTGCTTCTCTTTCCATTCCTCCCACAGATCTGGACCATGACCACAATGAACATGGCAACATTCAGGAAGAACATGACTCCGAAGTACCCGGCACAGCTCACGTAAAATACCACGGGATCCTGAATCCAGCAGCTTAAAGGAAAAGAAACAAGAATTGGATAAAAGACTGGCTCCCGAGCATGTTCACTTGTAACTTTCCTTGGCCTGGTATGCACAGCTTGCAGAGTTCGTTCTGAAACACCAGAAAAGTCCGCTCACTTCTGCTGGTCTCAGTCTCTTCTTTGATCCTTTCATAGTTTTTTTTTCCATTTGGTTAGTTTTGGATGGCTGCCGTCTTAATCTCATTATTTAAATCAACACTAAAAACCAAATGAGGTCGCTAGTTGAATTCGGATTGGTATGAGAGCATGCTGGTCTGGCTGGCTCTAAACCACATTTGACCCTTTCTCTTCTGTGTGTCTTTAGTCTAAAAGTGGGGACTTTCAGCACTCAGTTTTGCTGTCCTTTCCTGTGAAGAGGTGGATGTGTTGACACCATTCCAAAAAATGACATGAAGCAGAAGTCTGTTAAGAAATTTTTGGAAGAATTATGGCTGTCAGTTTATGTCCATGTGCAAGAGGCCAGGAGAGCTGCAGAGATTTTGGCTTTGGTGGCTTTTAGCAAGAACATCAATGCTAGTGGTCACCTATGTCACTAGTTGCTTGTCGTCTATGATTAGCTAATTTATACTTCATTGTCACAATGAATGGAGGATTCAGAACCCAAAGCAATTATTATTTATATAACTGTTCTAGCTGAATCAAGATATTATAGAATTAAAAGATTCATGAACACACAGCACACAATTATAAGGCATATGTAAATTATAGTATCTTCATTGGGAGAAATATATGCGATTTTCATAAATATATCAGCTAATAGGTGAAAGAAAAATTCAAACAATTTTGTATTGCAAAGTCTAACATAAGTAAAGTTGAAAAGCAATGTAATTTGCAGATGCTCTAGAGCTTTTTAAAGCTATGGAAATTCTTAGCTACCAAAAATGCAATTATTTCAGGAAATTAAATTTATCTTAAAGTGAATTTGCCTCATCCTGGCTACTGAGGTAAATGCTTTCTTAAACATCCTGGGATCCTAGAACTCAAAATAATTTCTAGTATACAAAGAATGTTCACTAAATGACATTTTGTGATGACAGAACTTTAAACAGAGCTTTAAAATCCTATAACAACTGAGTAAGATAGATTTTACATTCTCTCATTTAAAGCTGACTTAGCTCAAAGTGTACTGTTCCTTGTAAAGAGCCCTCAATAATACTGCATGTCCACGACGCTGGATCTTCTTTAAACTTGAAAGTTTCCCAAAGATCCTAGAGTTCTTAGTTTGGGGTTCATAGTGATGCTTCAGAAATACAAAGATGGAAGACCACAAGGGATGAGAACTCATTAGCTATAAAATTGTTATCTATTTCTGCTTACACAGACATTAGGTGTCACTGGTCTCACATAATAAAAAGTGTTCATTAAGCAATTAGTAATTCTTCAAATCAATAGATATCAATAATGATCCACAATGTGGTTGAGGAGGTATATGAGAGCTAATTGCTTAAACAACATAATGCCATAATCTCAATGACCTCAACTTGTGAAGAAAGGTTCTATGAAAGAACTCATGGAGAATTGGGGAACTTTCTTTTCTTTTTTTTTTTTTTTTATAAAGCACTCGTGTTGGCACTGGGTCATTTTGACTAGAGGCAACAGTAGTACAGAATCTCCAAAAGTGGATGAGTCTCCTGGGTCTAGAAGAGAGTATCTCAGGCATCTGAACTTTACAGACCATCTAGTACAGTGTTAGTAAAACAAAGAAAAGCAGCTCTGACCTTTGAAATGATTTTCTGTGGTAGAAAGACCTGTGACCAATTCCACAGATGAAACTAAAGCCTTCAACATCAGAGCATTGTTATCACCATGGTAACTTATATTAAACTTTAGGAAACAACGTGCATATCCCATCACAATCTTCCCCCAGACGCATATTACTCACAACTCATCATCCTGATCTTTCCCATAACTTTCTTTTCCATACACTTCATTTTGGTTTCTGCTCACTAGAATAATTGACACCACCAAGGCTGGAAGACCTGTTATAAAACAGAACATGACATTGAGAGCTGAAGACTCTATGAATACCTCATGGGTCAGATGCTGTACAAGCAAGTTGGTTGGTTAAAAGTACCAATAAAATTGCCTCCTCATTGTGGGACATATGACTCTAAATGGCAGTAGTTAAAGTCATTTAGTGATAAGATGCTTAAATCTTCTCTTGGGTTTAGTCATGCCCACAGGACACTTACTGAAGTAAAGGAAATCTACTGAATTCAGCACCAGACAGCAGTGTGATTGTGTAATGTTGCTCCAGTGATGCTCCATTGGGTCACCAGAGTTTGAAAAGATAAGGAAAATGTAGTTTTCCTCTTCTTCCTCTTCCTCTTCCTCTTCCTCTTCCTCTTCCTCTTCTTCTTCTTCTTCTTCTCCTCCTCCTCCTCCTCCTTCTCCTCCTCCTCCTCCTCCTCCTCCTCCTCCTCCTCCTCTTCCTCCTTCTCCTCCTCCTCCTCCTTCTCCTCCTCCCTCCTCCCTCCTCCCTCTTCCTCCTCCTCCTCCTCTTCCTCCTTCTCCTCTTCTTCTCCCTCTTCCTCCTCATCATCATCTTCTTTGTTTGCTTGTTTTTCTAGACAGAGTTTCTCTATGTATTTGTGGCTGTCCTGGAAGCCACTCTGTAGACTAGGCTAGCCTTGAACTCAAACTCTAACTCAGAGATCTGCTTGGCTCTGCCTCCCAAGTTCTAAGATTAAAGGCATGTACCATCATCACCCACCTGAATTCAGCTTCTTTTACCAATTTTTTTAATATGAGAAAAAAATTAATAAAACTGGGAGGGGGCAAACAGTAAGTGTACAATGTCATTTCTTTTCTCTCCAGAGAATCAGTAATATTCCTGTCTGCTTCACTGAGCAAATTCATGCCTTCTCAGATCCCTGAAAGATCTTGTGCTTTCCCAAAGGAGGGTGTGGACAACTAAGGAATGGCTCATCCTTGAAGACTGCCATCTTAAAAGGACTGTGATTGAGCTTAATGTGCCCAGCTTGACACAAAACCCAGAAAAAGAAAGTTGTTCGATGAAAAGACTCTACAGGCTAACATGGCCTTTGGATATCTGACTAAGGATTGATTCATGGAAAAAAACTCAGGGCAATAATTCTCTAAATATCTTGTTTACACACATAAAAATAACACTCCTTTCCTGGCTTCCACAACAGGGATGAGCAGAGCTAAGAGTTTAGGGGGCTACTATATTTGGAAACATTATGGGCTGTCAGTTGCTTCTTTAGCCCTGGGTGGGCTGGCCCTGGGCTGAGGAAATGAGTTTGTGGTGACTCTGGCCTAAGGCTTTTCCTTTACTCCTGATTTTAATGAGTTCTGGTGATAGTTTTAAAAACATACAGTTCTGGGGAACAGGGGATGTGCCTTCTCAGGATTTTCTTCTCTGATACGTGGTTTTCTGTGTCTTTTGGGATGATGCACACGTGAGAAAGGAAGTGTGGGGGAGCCTTACCCCAGCCAATAATGCAGAATTTGAGAATATACCGGTGGATGTAAGTGTTAAACACTTTCACAAGAGCAATGTACATGTGGATGGCTTCCAGCCCCATCCATGTGAAGGTAGCCAGGAGGAAGAAGTGCAACAGAGCAGCCACCGCTGTGCAGAGCCCGGCTACACCAAAGGAAGTGATCCAGCCATCCAGGAGGAAGATGAGGTTCAGGAAGAGCAGGGCTGAACTCAGGTTCATCAGGATTTTGGAGGGATAATCCCTGCGCAGCTTCCTAAGGGTGGAGAAGAAAGAGTCATGCACAAAGTAACACCGTACACCAATGTTTTAAAATTCAGGGGTCAGTTCATGTTTTCTACTGTTCAGAAGTAGGTAACGCCACAAAAGAGCTATTTAAAGGAGTAAGGATATTCATGAGTTTTTCCCAGGTTACAAAGCATTTTTCAATGTGATTTTCGTTTTAAAACTGTTTCCAAAAATCCCAAATGTTTATACAGGATTTATATTTATTTACTTTTCTATTCTTGAGACATGGTCTTCTACTGCAACTCAGGGTGCCTTGTAATTCACTATGTAGCTCAGGTGTCTTCCAACTCTCGGAAATGCTCCTGCTTTGAGCCCTTTGATTGCTGGGATTAAAGATGGAGTCACCACACCCACATTTTTTGAACTTAGGAATTTCTCCAGATTCACAAGACATTCATTTTAATTAATGTGTTTGGCCACTTATGTCTGTCTGCATATGTATGTGCACCTGCATTTAGATGGCCAGAAAAAAGGCAGAAGTTGGCGTTAAGGCCCCACGAACTAGAGCTACAAATTGGTGTGAGCTGCCTGGTTTGTGTGTGAGAGTTCAGGCTCAGGTCTTTCTGCAAGAGTAGCCAGTGCTCACAGCTGCTGAGCCATTCCTTTACCCAGGCATTTTTATTTTAAAAGTAATTTCCCCAGAATTGTTTGATGTTTCTTGATTTTTAATGAGTCAGAGATGCCTTTTTAAAAAGGTTCCTGTTTCAAGAATGCTTGCATAGAATTCAAGGAGCAAATTGTCCTTACCTTTACAATGTAGCAAGTATTTCATGTCACTTTAATTTACATAAGTGCTAGTAATCTCTAGCTGACTTGAATCCATTTTATCAATAGAAATAAGGGACTTATAAACTAAAATTCTATGCCTGGAAAATTCATGTTACATGATCTTATGAGAAACATGAGGATTAAAAGGGAGACACAGACATGATTCATAAACTATAGAATTGTTTTTTATGAAGCTGAGGCAATTTTTAGGCTCACATTTGAAATTGTTAGCACAGGGCTTGGCTGATGGAAATATACTTACTCGAAAGCAACATATGTTAGGAGAGTGGCGGCTGAGAAGATGGCAGATATCCCACACCCAATATACGTAATGAATGTGAGGACTTTCGTGTTCCTTCCATCTATTTGTGAGGCACTCCTTGGAAGATCCTAACAAACATGGGAAGCAGCCATAAGTAAGTATCGTTCCTTTTCCATGATGGTGATGCTTTATGTTGCTAGAAAGTTCACTGTTGACATCGGGGCAGCTCAGTCTCAGGGGCTAAATACAGCAATGTCCATAGCTACTTATGACACTCTAGTGGACCAATAATACAAGAAAGAAAGCTGACACATCATCGCAGAAGTGGGTACACACTGTCTTAAATCAGTACTTCCTTAATCTAAGCTCTTGGTACCGTAGTATAAGCCAAAGAGTTAAAACACTGAACAGCCCCACCTCAGCAGACAGGGTAAGACACAACTCCTTGTATGATAAATTAACAATCTCACCTGTTTCTGCAGGTGTAGGGGCATGGGTATAAATGTAGGCCACTGTGAAAACATGGCCAACTTCTAGGCCCTTAGATTTTCAGGTAGGTGAGAGATGCTCAGGCAAGAACAGCTGGAGGTTGCTATGAATGGTGCTGAGTTGTTATGGTCATTTCAAAGCCTAGCACGTATAAGGTTGGGTTCTGTTTATTTTATTTTTTCACAAAAGTGATGTCACCAAGCGTGTTGGTATCTAGCATTTTTAGTCTTTATGGGTTTTAAATGGCATAATGCAAAGTGTCAGAAGTTGTGGAGAGTGAAAAGAAACCAACTTGGATGGACAAGAAGCATTAATGTTGAAGCAAATTTGAAAACTCTGGCCCTTACAGGAAAACTTTCCTTCTCCTTCATAAATGAAATATGAGGTAAGGATAAAACCTGAGGTAAGACCACTGATCTGTCCTGGGGGGAGATGAGATTCACTTCCAACATACAGATGTTTAAAAATAAAAGAAGAGATTTATTGAACATGCATTTTAAACATTTCAATCTTGTGGGAAAAGTAAACTTTTCTTTCTATATATCAATTTCCTTTCATTTTCATCAAATGTGGGTGTCCCACAGGCCACCCCCCATAGAAACAACATTTCTCTGTCTGTGCATGTATTGACATGAGGAACAAGAATTCAGTTCTACATACAACTAATGCCATAAGACACATGCAGTAGTTTTGAGACACTGACAATCACACAGGGGCAGAGACCAGTACAGGTTGGGGCCTGGAGCCAGAAAGCCTTCCCCTTTCTCAACAGCCCAGGACTCCCTCAAAATACAGGGAAGACATGGGCCCATGACACATGGGATGGAGTTTGCGTCAGTGCCATTAGATTCCAGAGGGGTGCTTATCTGGTACAGATCCTGCAGGATCACCTAGAGCAAAGAAATTGAGAGTTTTGAAGGGTGTTCAACTGTTTCCATCCAGTTGGGACATATGAGACAAAATAAAAAATTTAAGAAAAAAATTCAGTACTTCTATAAGGACAGCAGTTCAAAGACAATTCTCACATCATATTATGCTTTCTGAGAATGATTGCATGACAATTTTATCCTTCTAGAGCTGCTATTCATTCATTCTTATGAAGATATAAGAATGTCAAACAATAGGAAATTCATTTCTATAACAGAAATGTAGGAAAGGACATTAGACATTTTTTTACATTTACAGATGAAAGGAAATAATGATTCGATCATGGGAATATTTAGTCTCTGAGACTATCTTGTACAAGTGAACAAGAGTTTGTAAATCTAGAATAAAAAACTATGACTCAAGCATTGTTGGTCTGGAAGAGCCAAAAGGAAGCCAGCACATTGCCAAAATGGATAAACTTTGGAAAGTATTTCTTCCAGTGGTTTATAATCTTAAAACAGATGCCAAAAACAAAAGTGAAGGAATTTACTAACATGCAAATCTGTATGCCTGTAAACTTAACTTTTTACTAAGACAGCAAGAGAAAATGCAATACGTATTTATAAACCCATAATTAAATTTAAATAACATATAGTAAAACTGGCCATCTGGGTAATGTGAAGGTAAAATTGAGCTGCGTAGAAATGAATTGCTTCTCAGAGGTGTCTGAGAAGTCAACTTTGATACTTGTATCTATTAATCCATCAGAAATAAAATTTGCAATCATTTTCACATATACACTTGCACAGTGTTGAAATAGTTAAATTAACTGAGCTAAAGTTCATATATCCGAATGACTAATTCTCCAAAATAAGCAATTTTGAAGAATTATCTTTCGTCACTTTTAAAGAAAAGAGAAGACAGGAGGAAATGTGAATTTCTGTTGCAGGTGCTTAGGGAAAACACACTTTAGATGTTCAGTATAGTGAACTAATTGTAGTTTGATGTCCTGAAGAAACAACTTATTTTGAGAGCATTAAAAGGCTACTCTCTGTGATTCATCACCTTTGTCAATGACTTCTTCTCTCCCAGACAGTTTGTATTCCTGCTCGTCAGTAAATTTACAACCTGCAGATTTGTCATACAACAATGGCCGTTTACACAGACCAAGTAGTTCATTAGCCAAATACCACAGCCCAGAGTTGCTCACTCTTCCTCCCAGACCCCACAGGCAGAAGGCTGGAGGATTTCAGGGAGGGAGGTGACTACAGCCTCATGTCTGTGGTTCCAACTGGAAAAACTGTATCAGCTCAATTCCCATTACATCCATCTCCTACGAACAAGCAACTGTGCTTGATCCCTTTATAGAAACTTTGTCAAAACAATGGCCACAGAACATTCTAGATGGTCTGCGTCCTAGATGATAGGTGCTTAAACAACACAAGTGTACCAGATAATGGTGCTCACAGATGATTTCCCACAGGCCCAAGAGAGTAAGATGTGTCTTGAAAATTGAATGGGCTAAAAGAAAACACTGTTGTAGCATAAATTTTTATGCAAACTCTTGAGTATCCTGGCTGGGTAGATATTTTTGAGGATGAGAGAAAGGAAAAATAGAAAGGATGATAAGAAATCCCCCAAGTGAGAGAAACCTTCAACTATTATCTCTCTTGCAGGATTAGAATCACAGCCTACAACTCCTAGCTGTCCTAACAGATTATACGCTTCAGGAGGGAAATCACTTGGCACAAGACATATCAACTGGCAGGCAAGCATATTAAATAAAACATGAGGAAAAAAAATCCTGATCGCAGTATTTATAGTTAGTTCTCTTCCATGCTAACAACAATCCAACACCTTCCTTCATCTGCTGTTCTCTCCTTTTGTCTCTGTCTGACCAACTCCTTCTTCATTAACTAAAGGGGTTTGTGAGAATATTTTTTTTTCTGTTCTGGAATTGCTTCTTGTTAATGCCACAAGGGAAAGAAGACAGAGTCCTTTTGTGTGGTACTGCCACTTGGTGTAAATTCTCTGCTAAGCGAATGCTTCTTTATGGCCCATGATCCAGGGTACATATGGGCATGATTAGGTTAAAATATCTATGATATATAATATTTTAAAAGCTGAACCCACACAAAGGAAGTGCGCCTTCTAAAATTACAATGTGTCAAAATAAGCTAAGGAACTGCCCTTACCATCAGAACTCCAAAGTGAGTGAAGTGGTTACACAGACAGACGGTCTCACCAGCGTCTGAATCAGAGTGGGCAACACACCCAGAGGTGTTCCATCCCCCGAAACTTTCTGCGGGAAGAAATAGCGAACTGAGAACAGCAGCAGCTCAGTGTCCTCTCTGAGAGATGAGCCCTGGTGCCTCAGTTGTTGTCTCTAATATGGGCATCATTCTTGTAGTGACCGAGACATAGAATGATTTAGATTCCTTGCAAGTCGTCTTGAAATCTTTCAGGCAGTTGTTTCAAACTGCGCTCCACTGAAATACCTCAGGGCTTCTGCAGATGCTCACATTAATTTTTAAACAATGTAAAATAAACTTCTTTAAAAACTAAAACTTCTTTTCAAACATTATGTGCTAATGAGCTCTCAGAACACCAAAATATTTTTCCTCTCTGGGATCAGACATATGAAAATGGGATGTGGGCTTAGCCTATTTTGTAAAGCACATAGTAGTTACCATTATGAAAATGAGGGCAAATGGCATGAACACAGCTTATCTGACTTGTTGGCATTGTATTTGTCCGTTTCTTTAAATATGTTATGGCACAGAAATTTATAACCAAGTATACAAATCAGTTAGTATCTCAACAGATGGGCAGCTAAAACACAAACCACAATTATACTATCCATCTGTAATAAGAACATTGGACTCTACTTTTCATAAGCAATATAACCAGTATGGCACCAGGACAGATTTATTAACAACATGGTATTGGGGGATCCATAGGTAGGATGACTCTTAGAAGATGAACACAGGGGGTTTCTTTCCACAATTCCCCTAATCATTTCTACATTCTTCTCCCCAGTGATTTGTTGATTCCTTATATGTTCCTTCCTGTCTTGGTTGCTCAATATCATGTTGGAAGCCATTATTTCCAAGTAATCTGTGTTTTTTTTATAATCACTTCCTTCAGTAGGCTCTTTCACTCACCTCATAATTTTTGTGACTTATAAACGTCAAATCATCTCATTAGACTGTGAACAGCTGCAAGTGCCTACTGTGCCACTTGCAAGTATGCCACTTTGCACACATAACTGAACTGAAAGTGAATTCACTCAGACTATGGGTCAAATATGCTTACTTCTTGAAGTGACAAAGTGTTGTTTTAAAAATGAGAATTGATTCCCAAGCTATCTAAACTATAGTTTGAAGCTCACTTGCTTGTTTGTGGTTTGGGGTGAAATGGAGGGAACTGGGGGTGCTTGAAACACTTGAAATTCTATTAATCTATATTAAGGCCCCCAAGATTTTACAACTTACTGTTTTTGTTCAGATCCCAGAAGGCACAGATAGGATGATGCACTTCCTAGATTAACATAAAAATAAACATGAAAAGAAGTATTTTAAATTCTTTCAAAGTCACAATTGAAAGGAAACTGACCAGTACCCTCATACCAGTACCACTTGATCAGGTCAGCAGCCTGGGTGAGTTTTCTCTCCTAGAGACTTTAAATGAACATCAACTGGGATCCCTGGAAAGAATGACACTCACTTTTCTTAAGGACATTCACTCTGTGTTCTATCATTAAATACTGACTCTACTTTTATTCTTCCTGTCTAGCAAAGCTTTTCATAACAACATTCATGTCATCTTCAAAATTCTCCCATATGCAAAAGTATCTGCAAAAGCAAACTAAAAGCAGGTCCTCAAAGGACGGTTGTATGCCTACAGCCAGATTGCATTAGTCACAAAATGTAACCAAAAAATAGAAGCAACTCAAGTGAGCATTGGTGGATGAATGGATAAAATCTGTTATGTTCTCACAATAGAATATCAGTCAGTCTTGGAAGAAACACACTTCAGGCAAGTGATACAACACAGATGGATTCTGAAGGCTCCTTCTGAAAAATAACTACTGTCAGGTTCTCTAAGGTGATTGTTAGAATCAAATTAGTACTGCAGGAAAATGGAATGGATAGAGGTTACTAGAGATTTCTGAGAGGTAAGAACAGGGAATTGATGTTCAATGGAGGCAGAGTTTCAGTTGAGGTAAATTAAATAAAAACTAGCGGAGATGGTCTATACTGTTGACAAATTAATGCAAATGAAACTATATACCTAAAACATATCATAAGTTCTACTAAGTGTGTTTCACTATGGGGAGTAGACAAGTCTTGGATGCTGAAGCAAATAAGGCCAAAGATGAATAAGGCGGTCTCTGCAGCTTCATGATGAGGGATAGTGAACTCAGTGTTTCAACTCCGAATCCTCGGCTATTATCAGCCTGCTCACATCCTTCCTGGAGATTGTGAGACCATAGATTGTGAGACCATTACCCAGAAGCTCTACAAAAGTGAGTGTACTTGTTTGTGAGCTGAAGCTCACAAGTGGAGAGCATAGCTCTTAAGTGGAGAGCATAGAGGGTCCAGAGGTAACAATGCTAAACTTGGTATCATCTTAAGCCACTGCATATCTCCCAAAGGACAAGTTTACTCTCTCTGGTTGTCCCTTGAGCTTTCTCAGTTTTAATTATTTTTGACTTTAAAACTCATAGAGATAATAAAAACTCCTAATCAAAGACTGTGTCTGTGTCCTTGCATTTGGAGATGCTCAAGCCCTTTATTAACAACAATAACCTTCTTGATCATTTCCATTCTCTTCTGATTTTTGGGTACCAGGCAAGACTGACTCACTGGTGGCTGCTGCCATTCATGGTGCCTACCTACCTGACTAACCAAGCTCCCTTCTAGACTATGGACAGCATCCCGAATAAAATGTGTTATTATGGTTCTTTATCATTTACAGATCTCTGAGATGGTGTGCACTCCCCAACTCCTACCTGCGGCATTTTCTTACCTGTGTTCTGGTGTGTTTAATTTTGATTTGAACCGGATCTTTTAGATTCTGGATAGTAATGTTTCCAATGCTGCATGCCATCACATAACTCACTAGGATTTTTCTTTGAGATCCAACATCCTTTGAAAGAAGAGAACAGATTGCGTGCACAAGTCATAAGCACACACTTTCATGCTCCAAAGTAAGCAAACGGTCAGCAACTTTTACACTTAAGATCTTCAATTCTAGAACATCCTGTTTATCACTTCCAATTGCTGGCTTTCCTGAAGGGTCTGTGCTATTTCCCTTATTACAACAAATACATTGGGACCGCACGAACCAGTGTTATAAGGGACTGTTTGAGGTACTTTATTCTCCATCACTGGGATGATGCAAGCCAATTGACAACTGTAACAATACAAACTCATCAATCATACAGACTCATAAAAAGCTGTGAAACAATGAGATCATTTCCCAACTCTAAAATTCAGAGAGAATTATTTACAGTGTAAAAATTAAAAAGAAATTCATCATTTACACCCATGCCAAAAGCCTGATGTGTCTACCAGTTTATTCTAAATGTAATTCAATTGGACGGAACATCTGCTTTTCAGTCTTTTGGATTTGACAGCAGCTAAAGATTTCACATAGAAATTAGGTGGCCAGAAAAGTCCCTGAATCTGTGCTATCCAATAACTTGAAGCATCAGTCTGTCTTTCTAGCAAGTTCTCTGGTTTTCTCTTTCATCTTGGTTTCTTGTCAAACTTGAATGTCTCTATGCCACAGTTTATAAGTCAACTATATTAAAAATAATTGTACAATCTCTTAAATTCAAAATATAATTCTAAAATAGAGTTTTTGATTAATTTTTTTATGTTCATTACTATCAACAGAGTTGACTTGGGTTGAGGATGACCATCACTTATTGAAAATGCTTTTATTATTTCTATAGTATGTGGAGAATTCTGCAGACTCTTTACTGTTCTTTGATATATATATATATATATATATATATATATATATATATATATTAGTTTACTTTTAAAATTAAAAAATGTACTGTAGAAGCTTCTTAAAATATATACATATATGAAGAAGATGTAAATGAAGTCACCAAATAGGGGAGATAAAACACTAATTAGACATATTACGCTGGAAAGCAAAAACTTGCTGTTCCAAGAAGGGTTATATATTCTTGAGTCACTGGCTAAGGGTCCCTATGGAAACCGCAATTATCAGAGGCTATTGTCAAGAGTATAGAGTGCTCTCTATAAACTGATGGTAAGGTCCTACTGATGAAGACAACACACATTTCATCAAGCCTGAAGTTGATATGGTTCCTAATTCAAAGTTTTTCTAAGTTCCATTTATATTATATATGAATATTTTAAAAGCTTGTTTCTAAAATATTTGCAGATAAAATCTTAAAAAATGGAATTACATTTCATCATATTAATACCCTTTGTCTTACCACTCTTTTTATCTCTCTCTCTTTTTCTATCTCTATCCCTGTCTCTTTCCCCCTCCTTCTCTTTCCTTCTGCTTCCCAAGTACTGGAATTACAGAAGTGTGGCAGTAGGAGGAGGCATTTTCTCCTTCTTTAACTGACTGGGTATAGAGTGGCCATAGCAGCAACATTCCTATGGACTTGAGACTCGAAATGCTCTTCTTCACAGGACACATGGTTAAACAAACACAAGTACCTTAAATTTAACTGAGAACTCTTTTTCTAAAGAAATGGTCCAGCAAAATGCTTTCGATGGGGTTGGCCTCATAAAGGCAACCAAGGGTCACTATTGTTTTCTGGCAGTGGACCATCTAGTATCTGAGCTGATGCCAATAAAAATGATAATATGTGCTTAGCACAATGCCACCCTACTCTGCGGATATGAGAATGCCAAAGGTCATTTGAAATACTAATGGGAAAAATGATTAAAGCCAAGAATGCCTCTCATTATGTAAAAGGTGCTTCCTGCTGAGTTAAAAAACTCCTTTCCTTTGGTACACGAATGTTTTAACTCTAGAGGCCTCAGGGTCTGGAGAACAAAAGGATTAGCAAATAAAAATAGTAGCATCATAACTAACTCAATTTCTCATTATATTATATCTTAGTTTGATATTTTGAAACTCAAATAAGTACATACTATTAAATGGAGATTATTTAAATAAAATATTCAAACATTTATATTGATTTTTTTAATTTAGAAAATATAGTAGATTAATTTTTCTATGACTGTTGGTATATTTCAAAGCAATCAGAACGTTTTAGCTTCTGAGCAAAGATAGTTCATTTAAAATTGGAAAACAAAATAAATTCAATGAGTTCTCACCTGAAAAAGGCCAGTTTTGTTGAAGAAAGTAAACTGTGCTCTTCTGACCAATACAGAATCCTCAGGATTTAAATTCTCAAGCAAATTTGGAGGCAAAATCACAGACGCCAATGGATCTGCCTGTCCGTTCTCAAAGTCCATCTGATACACAAACACATGGGTAGAATAGTCATCGAGAGCACAACAGTAACACAGTCCCCAGGCTAAGTCAGATGAGAGAACATGGCAAGGACCACACTAGCCAGAGCCAGTGTTGGCCTTGACCTCTGCAGAGGTCTGGAATTCCTGAGTAAGTCACTTGCAGTCACAGGCAGAGATGGCATTCAGAGTTCAAACAAGAATACCTTGACTCTAAAGCACACCCACAATGCTAGAAACCAATTAATAGTTTTCAAGTGTGAGAGTGGGATTGGAAAGTGTCAGATTTTCATGTTTTTCTACGTATACTATGGGCACGATCTAGTTTAACTGCATAGATCAGTTATATCTTTAAAGAAACAACAACTGTTTTTTGTCTTGTTTTGACACATGGCCTTCATTTGAAGTGAGACAAGTAGAGAGTGACACGCTTTGAGTGGAGAAGTCGCACGGAACAACTCAGTCTTGATTGACACTCCCCTGGTTTCTTTATGGATTACAGACCATAAAATAGCTGGACGAAGACCAGCCTCAGATACCATTTTTCTTCAGACAATAACTCAGGCCTTAGAGAGTGTCTGTCCTCATAGTATTAAATGAGACCAATGGCGCTTACACTGTTTAAATTTGAAAACCCTCGATTACCTTCTAGACCTAGATAATCTAAAAAGAACAACAAAGTCTTCTTGTATCTCATGCCTAGACCTTTTTCTATTTTCATTGTGATCTGTCTTGAGAGCTAAAACCAAAACAACCCAATTATGTTCCATTCAGATCGCTCACAGATCAGGAATGGTGTTGTGTTTATTTGATTTGTTCTGCTTGTTAACACTGACTGGACCATGGTAGGCACTTGAAAGTTATTGGATGAGCTGTGACTTTAACATACCCAAGAGGGTCACTTAAGCCACAGATTACTTGTCCGACCTCATCTTGTCCTTGGCTGCCTGCCGCTGCAGAGCCTCTACATTGTGGCTTTGCACTACATGATCTCAAGAGAAGCATCCATTGAGCACGTAACTAATCTAGACATACCAGAGCCCCACACAAAGCCTATCATGTCAGAAGCTCTGAGGGCAAGGCCCAGAATTGTTTTTAATATGTTTTCCCTGGACCTCTAAAGTTCAGTGTTAGAATTGGTGGCACGGAGAAGGCTTCTCCTGTGCCTTTTCCCACCTGAAGGTTGCAATAAGACTTTTATCTCTTTAGACTGGTTCCCAAACTATACTTCCAACATGGTGGTCTGTACTCATGTGCTACCGTTTAACATGTTCTCACCTCCTTTAGAAGGTAGCCTTCATCATAGGCTATGAAACATACACTCACTCTACTTCTATTTTACCTATGGATGCTGCTGTCATTTTAGTCAATGATCAGATCTATCTACCATCTATTAGATCAAGACTTCCTTGAGGTATCTAACATTAAGGAGCCAGTAAATTTGTTCTGTCTCATTAGTTATTTAAAATGAAGACAAACATGGTTTTGTTACCTGGAAATAAGATTCATTATTGCTTGGAAGGCCAATGCTAAAATTTGAAGGTGCATTTGTTCCTGGCATCAGGGATGAGACTCCAAGGGCCAAGTTCTGTGTTTCAATATTCACATGTGGGGTGCTATTCAGGTCTATTTTGAAGGCTAGCTCATCAATTGTTTTTAAAGCTCTAAAGAAATGAAAACAACATCACTGTTAGATTAAACTGTGTTTTGCCTTATGATAAAATCCTAATAAGAAAATTATCTTTAAGTTCTTTAATCTTAGTGCATACAGCCATTAAAAAATTGCAAACCCCAATGCTATCAGCTAAAACACAGAATGACAGTAATTGATTCATCCTCAAGGAAACTGTACTGTCTTCTTATATTATTATTATTTTATATACATTGGTGTTTTGCCTGCATGTTTGTCTGTGTGAGGGTGTTGGATCCGCCTGGAACAGGAGTTACAGACAGTTGGGAGCTGCGCTGTGGGTGCTGGGAGTTGAAGTCAGGTTCTCTGGAAGAACAGTCAGTGCTCTTATCTACTGAGCTATCTCTTCAGCCCAACTGTACAGTCTTAAGGGCAATCAGCAGCTAAGTCAACAGGAACAAATTTTGTTTTCCAAAAATATTGTTTGAGAAATCAAAAGATACTGCAGAATGGTTCCCAATGAATTCAGTAGAGATCAAATAACCAAGAGAACATGCTAACAAATACATTTTAATCAAAGAAATATTACTTAAAGGAGGGAATCTGAAGAAATTAAAGACCCTAATGTCAATAACAAGTGGAATAATAAAATACAAAGAAATATAATCACACCTGCTCCAGGCTTTTTCATTTTAGAAGTTCACAGAGCTGTGACAGGGCTGTGGAGAACAGTAGCCTTGAGGTGGAGGAGTTATAAAAATCATGGATAATCAAAGTTTTAGAATAAAAATATATTACAATGCACTGAGTATGCTTTTGGGGACTTTATATATGCTACCAGACAAAGAGACTAATTACTTTGTAAATTATACTTCCAAAACAGAGAGCTTTAGAGTTTACCTTGTAAATGACCTTGGGAAACCTATGTATCTTACAGAGTAATGAATTAAGGAGTGCGAGCACAAACATGCAGAAAGGGGGGAATGTTCTCAGAACATTCGTGCCGTTTAACTAGGCCAGAAAGGGATACTTACTCAGTAGAGGACTCAAGCAAATCACTATCTGAACTGCTTAAGATATTAGAAAATATATTCATTAGAGTGGAGCCAAGGGATATGTCAATGTTTTCTTCTTTGTTCACGATCCATTTGACCTGTTCTACAATGCTGTTGATATTAGCCGAGGTTAGGTACTGCCCATCACCGGTTAAGTTTAAAATTTTATTGGCCACTTCATTTGATTGTCCTAGAATGAGGGAAAGAATCAAAATAATGTTTGCCTGGGCATTTTGGACATTTCTAGGAACAGATGGTGTGAATAGTTTATTATACAGCTGCAGGAAGTGGGCATTCCCTGCACACCCTTCACCCATCTTCATAAGGTAATACTTCTTTACACACAGGGACAGACTCCTTAAGTATAATACAAATGATTCAGAGGAATCAATATTACCTTGAAGTTGCTAAGTACATGTTTTCTACTTGAAAATGACACAGAAATATGAAAAATGGATGGAAATAGCAATTTGCACATTACTTTTAAATCCTCTGTGTAAATTTCTTAGCATTTTTATTTCCCTAGGTTATGAATATGACACAAAGTTAATATGCAGGAACGTATATTTTCTTACTAAAATACATGAAAAATTCATTTGCCTAAGTTTTAATATTACAGTAATAACACACAGCAGAACATCACACCTGAAGAGAATAAACCGTTGACAATGATAAGGTCATCTCACTCTATCTTTGAGAAGGGAAGACAAATTGAACTTACTTGAACAGTTGGAGGCATCAACGGGGCCCCAGAAGGTTGATGTTACATTAGAAAGGCTGAAAATAATTATCAAAACAACAAAATGACATTTAAATATGTGGCATTAATGAAATTACACTTAATGAAAGCAATTGTTCAGTTTCACGATTTGCCTTGATATCTAGCTAGATTCCCTTTGAAAAAACTATTACAAATGATGATAAGAATCCTTATTGGAAAACCAGTCACTAACTTGCACTCTCGAAGGGAAGTACCAGCTCCATCCTGCATCCTGGCCAAACACACACTGTCAAGTGCTGCTTTAAGGACCTTTACTGGAAAACTCAAATCTCAATTTCACATAACTCTAGAGAGTAGATTTCAGTCCACATGTATAAAAGAGGAAGTGCATTTTAGAGAAGCCAAGGAATTTTCCCAAGACTTCGAGCCAGGAAGAGGTAGGGCCACATTTCAAATGTGCATCCATAAATCTTACAGCACTTCTCTCTTCTCCAGAGCAAGTGTCAAACACAGCCTTGATGCTGGGGACTCACACTTAGGTACTTTCTGTTCCTGAATCCATTCCCAAAGAACTAACTGGGCCCCAGGCAGAGGGTGGAGGACTAGATATACAGGGTGGTTTGGCAAATCTGCGAAATTGTCTCATCTAAGGTTTATTAGACATGCAGGGAATTTTTGTGTCTTGGCAGTCTGTGTCAACAGGCTGCCCAACCTGTATCTGATCTTTATTCCCTTTCTGCCAATTCTCTTTTCTTCCAATTGTGTCAGAAACCATGGGGGTTTTGATGCATGTTCTGAGACCGAGTTGACTACAGTGTCCTTTGCTCTGGAGCCATGCTTTGGCTTTCCAATTTTCTCAATCTTTTCTTGGAGAGAATCTGATTCACTCACTGTTCAGAGGAAAGCAGCCTTGTAGGGAATATTTTTCCTCGTATCTATCCACCCATATGTGTGAAATTCTTGCCTTGCTTCTCAAATCAACACAATGAATGAATACCGCTGTGACATAGATAGTAAGCTTCGACACGTGGCTAGCCAAAACTCTAAGAAAGAATTACCATTCCCGAGTCATAAAAAAGCCAGGCTTGTTTGGACATGGTTGTTTGTAGACAGAAGGTAAGATGGCTGGCCACCTAAAGCCCTCTGGATCCTCCAAGGCGCTACATATACCTATGAGAAAATGAGAGCCATCATGAGATAGACCAGCCCTTAATTTTCTGAAGTTAAAGTTATAGAATAAAAAATAATGTCAGTTCTGGGAATTTAGTAACTATTTATATACTACCAAAATAACCAGTGTTTTATATTTAGAATTTTTAAAAGTTAGCAAGAATAAGCTTACATTTGAGATAAAAATTATTACACCTTATAAAACCATCTTATAATAAAAAGACACAGTGTAATAATGAAATATACATGCTCATTCCTGTACACCATTAACTTCATATTAGTAAAGGAGTTTCATTCAGAGAATAAACATGACAAGAATTGAGAACAAAACCTGAAGATTTCAAACTGCAGTGCAACAGAGGGGGTGGGAATCAAGCTGGGCATGGAAGGCTTGATGGCTGAGCTGTAAGATATTTTAGGATCATTTTCCAGCTATTCTTATGGTGTATACTTCCCACAAGCTTACTGGATAAGGAAAACAAGGAAGTTCTGACAAGCCAGCCAGCTTCACCCGTTTTACCGCTTCCATCAAACTCTTTCACTCTTTGTGTGAAAATACGCTAGGTCAGTGATTCTAACCTGTGGGTCGTGACCCTTTCGGGGTCAAATAAACTTTTCACAGGAGTTGCACATCAGATATTCTGCGTATCAGATATTCATATTATAGTTCATAGGAGTAACAAAATTACAGTTAAGAAGTAGCAATGAAAATAATGTTATAGTTGGGGGGTCACCACAACTTGAGGTTCACAGCCTTAGAAAGGTTGAGAATCACTGTTCTATGTTGTTGTAATGGCAAAAAGAATGATTCAGATTTTATCACTGAAAATGTCCAAGTCATAGCAAGATACCAACCACCACAATAAAACCTTCCAACTGCGGAAGAAACAGCCCTTCTTTCTGGGAACCAGTATTGTAAAGGCATCAACTGAAAATTCAAATGCCTTCCAAACTGCCCTTTGATTTGAGAGGTTTTAAGCTTTCATTTTTCAAATGCCATAAACCTTTTTTCATAGAGAAACACATAAAACAATATCAAATAACTAGTGTAAATTAAATATCCAGGTATGTACAGAAGGCTGTCCTAAGATTAGGACAGATAGGGCTGGTCCCTCAGGTGTGTGGTCATATCTTTCCTGCTGTTTATTACAGTGCTTCTTTGCAGAGATCTTTGTATGAAATGGGAATCCTGACTCCTCTCTGGAAGCATGCTTGTGAGAAAGCATGTACTTTCACAGAGCCCCAGATACTATTTAGTACTTCATGACTGTGGCCGTTAAGTGCATATATCCACTTATCTGATTGTCTCTGTAACTCTGTGTGTTGACACACAGAATAAAGATGGGCAGGTACTCGCAGAAGTGGGCATTTATCACACGGGATCTGGCCTTGGTTGTTTGCAAGTTCTGGGGGAGAAGAGAACCCATATCCCCACTTCAGCTTTCTAGTGCAGCGGAGGCAAAGCAGCGATATCTTCCTCTGTTCCAATTTCTAGGAAAGTCCCTAGTTAGAATATAACTGCTCCTAGAACAGCATCAGAGGAATTATTTTTGTGGTTTTTAACTTTATATATTTGTTTGTAAAAGTTAAGATTCATCTATTTATTTATTCATCTGATAAGTATTCAAATACTTGGGGCTAAGCATTTTTTTTTAAAAAGAGGCCATCTCATGCTAAAGATCAAAATACTTAAAGAAAACATGCATAAGAATGCAGATAAGTCTAATAGACTAAATTCTTCTAAGGTATGTGAAACACAAGGTTTCTTAACAACATGAAGCAAAGGCTAAACAATGGTGATGTGTATTCCATATGATGACTTCAGAAAAGGCCTTCAAGAAGAGGTGACTTTGTGACTGTCACAGAAGTTATATAGTGAAGGTGAGTAGACCATTATAGTAAAGGATGTGCACACGATCTAGCTACAAACGAGCATGGGCGCTTGGGAAAGTACAGGCTGTGTCACATGTATCATGGGAGCTTAGGATGTGGAAGGTGTGCTGCTGAGAATTGATTTCCAGTTCAAGATTCCTGGTTTGCTCCTGTGACGGTAATAGCATCATTCACAGACAAAGAACACAACAGTAAGAGATGTTTCATAATAAGGAACTTATCTGCATTAGTTATTTTATGAGCGTTCTTGTAGATGCATATAGACAGTCTTTTAATCTCATAAGTGGAAGCCAAGGATGGTCAAGGTTATTCTGGTACTTCCCTCCTTTTAGGATGAGAAAGGATAAATCCAAACAACCTGCTTCCTCCTTTCCCTTAGATTCCAAGTTACTGAGATCATTTCTATGTACTGATCTCACACACACACTTTTAACAGTCTTTATATAACAAATTTCATCATTAAAAAATATACTTTATACAGGTAGATAACAAAAGAATGTTTGAGTATGTGTGTGTGTTAGTTAACTCTGAATATGTAAATCACACAAGCTGAACTCACATACCCAGCGGTTTCACATCGACTTTGCACAGCTTCAGGCCATCCTCTAGTGAGGCGTTGTTTGTTAAAAGCCTTTTTTCAATCATCACTTCATCCAGGTTGCCATTATTGGTATCATTGTAGACTAGAAGGGCCCAGAGCATCAACCTAGAAAAAAATATGACAGAGAGAACTAGTGCTCCGAGGTTGCTCACTGACTCGGGTCTTTTTGGTGGGAGAAATAAAACATAGATGCCATGTGTGATGATTTGAATATGCTTGGTCCAAGAGAAATGGCACTATTAGTAGGCATGGCCTTGTTGGAGGAAGTGTGTCACTGTGGGGGTGGGCTTTGATATTCTATGCTCAAAGCTCTACCCACTACAGAAAAAAGCCTCTTCCTGGCTGCCTACAGAAGGGTTTTCTCCTGATTGCCTTCTGATCAAGGTGTAGAATTCTTAACTCTCCTAGTACTGTGTCTGCCTGGGTGCTGCTATGGTTCCTGCCATGATGATGGATTGAACCTCTGAAACTGTAAGCCAAACACTATGACACATGGAGACTGAAAAGACCAATTAAGGAATTTTGGCCGAGAAAGTTAAAATTACAGTGTTCATGTTACCTGGAACAGATTTTACAAGATAGATGTTTAAAATTTTATCAAGGGACCCCAGTTTTTTAAAGAAATATTTATATATTTAATATCAACAGTACATACATTATGTGATAATACTTAGAGCATCCATTTAACTCAAAAGAGGATAAAATATACTTAATTCAGTTTTGTTTCTGTATACACAAAACTTAAAATTTTAGAGAAAAAAAATCAAATTGTATACAAGACTCTTGATATTGTTGTATTATTTACAAATATGTTGCATGCCCATAGATGGAGCTTTTACAAGTGCTCTGTATGGTGAAAATTTGTAAAATAAACACATAAAATATACGGTTTGGCTACTACACTGCTGCAAATGGTTTCAGAATGTATGACCTTGAAAAATGTCTGAATCAAAGGAATGTAGGAATCAAAATGATGTAGGAATCAAGAGATAGATTTTAAAACCCCTGTCAAAACATACAACTAAGCCATAACCCCAGCATTTACCAATAGCAAAAACCGAAAGGTAAAATTCAGCTTCGAGGCGGAGGTACTTGCTGCCATTTTGTCAAGGAAAGGAGAAATTTTTTTACTGCTTTATGTGAGGATGCTGTATTTGTATTTCCTCAATATTCTGAAGAGAAATGAAGAGTGGGGCAGACATCACACTGTTATCCAGATTGGTTGCTATTCACTCACCCAAGAAAAGAGGAGACAGGCATCCTCAAAGTACAGAGGATGGCACATTCTATTCATGATATTTTGTCAGTAAGACTAGAAGTAAATACAGAACTAGCACATTTGTGGTGCTAAAAGAAAAATAAGAAATAAGTAAAGTATTTGTTGTTCAAGTTTAGGTGAAGTAGCTACATAGCTGGTACTCAAGGACAAATCTCAAGGACAAAGGGGCATGCTCTTCTCACAAAGGCTTTTACTTCTAAAAACTATCTGCCACTTAACACTCATACATAAGCCAGACTTCAGCACGAGGCTAGCATAGATGTGGACACATGGTGTAGATTAACCCTTGATCATTTTCTAAATGGCATAGGATAAGGTGTCTTGTGATTAAATGGCTGTTGGAAGAAAAGCGTTGCCACTCTGGTTCCTGAGAACTCACATCCATGTCCAGGACAACACCCTAATGTATTGTGGGGACATTCCAATGTATTGTGGGTGTATTCAATACATGAATAACACGAACCATTCAAGAAGTAGCCTGCATTTTCACAGTTCTTATCTGTGTTATTTTTCTTTCCCGTCTGAAAACAGAAACTACTCTATAGTTCTACAGTGGTCAAAGTCTATCTCTGTTGTTATCAGCCATTCATTATTGGTATAAGCCAGACACCGTGGTTTCAGATTCCCTGACTGTCCAAGCAATGAAATGCAACAGCATTATCTGATGCATGAGCTGCAAGATTGGATTGAAAGGAAGAGTTTTGGGGAAAGGAATGGAGTAGCCTGTGTGAAAAGAAAACTAGGAGAGAGACCACAAAGCCTTGTCAGTGAGCACAAGAGCAGCAGAGAATATGTTTTTGAAAAGAGGGGAAGCAATTAAAAAAGACAATGCTGAGAATTTCAAACAAAGGAAAACCAAGTATGTGGATTTTCCCACAAGTAAGGTTGGTTCGTTTGTCCTATAATTTTCTGTGAAATTATTCACTGGTTTGAAAGACCAGGAAATGGAGATTTTATTTATTTAAATGTCTTTTGCGCAAGAGTTACTGAGATGCTGGCACATACCCACTGTAGCTGATGTCTAGTGTGATCAGTAAATAGGAACCTCTGAGCTTCTGAGATCCAGGCACACACCAAGTGTAGCTGATGTCTAGTGTCATCAGTAATATGGGAACCTCTGTGAATCAGCTGGTGAGATGCTCAGTTCCTAAAGAAGGGTTCTACTTGTCACCCTCCAAGCTAGGGTTGTCCTAAGTGCTAGATAAACACCCACAAGGATCCTAAATACTGCTGGACGCATTGAGGGGGGCTCAACATGATGTAGTAATAACTGTGTGTGAGGACCACTTTCCTAGGAGCAAGAGAAGTAAAGTCTTGTCATTTACCATCCTGAAACATGTTACTTTGTTTTCAGATCATAAAGAAAAATGAATATCACAATAAAAACCTAATCAGACAGTGTGGTTCAGTTGATTTACCACATATAGAAATGACAAGGTTCAAAACATTTGTTTTTTCAAATATTAAATAGAAAAGGAAAATAATAAATGTTTTCTGGTCAACTCTCAAATAATTTTATGAGTATTTCTCATAGTAGCAATACATCATTGTCTTCAAGGCTGTGGGTTTTTCAGTTTTTAAAGAAATCCTTAATTATATTTTGGAATGCACATGGGGTGTATTGTGTGCGTGCATGTGTGTGTGTGTGTGTGTGTGTGTGTGTTTGTGTGTATGTGTGTGTGTGCATGTGTGTGTGTATTGGGTGTTGTGTGTTCCATAAAGCATATGTGGAGGTCAGAGATTAACCAGTGGGAGTCAGCTTTCTCCATCTACCATGTAGGTTCTGGGGATCAAACTTGGGTCGTCAGTCTTGGCGCCAAGCATATTTATCTGGTGAACCATTTCAACACCCAATGGCTACATTTTTATAACATCAGATCAGTAAATTAAAACCTAGCACACTTTCTAAGAACATTAGCCTTTTAAGTGATTTTTACAACTCTATGGAGATACGATACACAACCCGAAGACAACTATTTTTTCTTTCATTCATGGGTTTCATTGTTCATTTTGCCTCAATCTGAAAGGCTGATCCTTTTGTGTCAAATCGTTGTACGTGCTGAGTATAGCCATTAATCACCTGTGTGGTTAAGTCATGATCTTGAAACAAATTTTAAAATAAAGACTTTAAAAGTAGTGGTGTTCATAGATATTACCCAGAATTTTGCCCCTTACCGAGAACTACTTCCTATGAAGGTCTTTTTGGAATTTTGAATAGGGAGTGATGGATTTTGAGCTACAAATGTTAGCATTGCTCACCCATCCCTCTTAACTGCTTTGCTTCTCAAAGCCTTTTCACACACTTACATTTCTACCCCAGTTGTTTTCTCTTTCAGTGTCACATATGAGTAAAATGTAACATGCAGCCATACTGAGGAAATAAGTTGAATGGACTAGGCAATTACAACATTTTCTCTGACCATTGTTTCATTTTTTTCCAGACAGCCAAATTTATGAGCAAGGAGAAGAAAAACATCACAGTTTCCAGGTCCCCTTGCTTTTACCTTTTGTCATCATCCATGATGTCTCTCTTGACTTTCATCCTGTCTTCTCTTATGTCTTGGTGAAAACTGTAAAGACAGATACACATATCTGTTATCAAGTTTATCCACTGTGTCTGGTCAGCAGCAAAACTGGAGGAGCTGAGAGAGTGAGGAGTCTAATATGCTTTCCTAAGTGTGTGTTCTGACATGCCTGGGTCAGCACAGCTGCATAAGTGTGTATCTGTGATCTCCCAGAGATACACAGTGCATTTTAGTAGATCACAGATTCTTAGACACTCCAGGAAAGAATCTGCTTCTTCTACCTCCTGAACTTATTGAACAACTTGACCCCTGTCCTGTGTCAGTACATCTCTGACTGAGGTTTAAATATGAGATTATGAAAGCGTCATCATTGGAGCCTGTGTATGTAATATTTGGTGAAAGAAATTAAGTTGAAAAAGAGTGAAAGCTCGTTTTTTTTTTTAAATGAGGGTGTCAGCACATTGTCAACATCTTATTTTGTAGAGAAAGTAGTTTCTAAACTGAGGTGATTCACCCAAGGCATACTCAGTGTGTTCTATTAAGGAAAGCCAAGCAGAATGTCTGTCTCTGATTATATTTTCTAGATTTTGATAAATTAGAACATATAATATACTGATTCAGTTATACATATTGGAACCATATGCACAGGTATTCAGAGAGAGGAGGAGTGGTAAATTAGACATTTATATTTCTCAAATAATTAACTGCATGTACCTTATATTAACCACATAAACAGTGTAGTTCCAATTCTGGAAGGTTGAATTGAGCTGGAAGACACAATGGAAAAGGATGAGTTTCAGTAATGCTTAAAAACATTCTTTTGTGAGTCAAGATTGTTGTCCCTCCAAAAGATGAGCTGTCCTCAGTACAAAGACCATGGGAAAATGCTGAAGAGCCACAGGACTGAAAGATAAGGGAAGGGCTGGAGATCATCTAGCCAACAATGGAATGAACACCACTTTTTTAGGTCTTCACATTCATCAATGAAGCAGATACTATACTCCCATGCCATAGCCACTCTCTTATTTATAAAGAAATGGAGGTTTGAAGAGGAGAAACAGCTTTCCAGCATCATCTGCTAATCAACAGAGATCTCATCCAGGACTCAAGCCAGTGTAGCGGGAAACACTGTCATTTCTTCTGTGTTTAATATTCTGGTCGCAACCCCTCGACTAACACCTTCTTTAGTTTGTTCTTAGTAAGTATTGAGATGAAATCAAACATGTTTTGTAGTAATTGTCATCTCATCAAAACATTAGTAACAATAAAAAGTATAAACAGGAAAATATGTCTTTGATGAAGCCCAAAGGCATGGGGACTATGCCATCTTTGTGTGTCAACATGAAATCCTGCTACTGTACGTCATCCTCCAAGGCTTCTTTAGGTCATAGTTCATATACATCTTTAGTTTTTATTGTAAATATTATTAAAATGGAATGAAAATTCTAGATAATATTGGCAAAATAATAGTAATTATTTTGCGTATTATTAAGTTGTTTGTGTTTTATCTAAATTTAGTACTTGGGGTCAGAAGTAGTTCAGATTTCTGTTTTTTTTCCCCCTGAATTTGGAATATTTGCATAGACTTCACTGGTTTATCATCTATAATTCAAAATACTAAAAAGTCTGTCAGATTTTGAGTTTTCAGGTTTGATGACCCCTGCTCTGTAATGGATATTGGGGATACCAGTCATCCTTGCTGTTTTCAAGCAACTTCTTTGGAAGCCTGAATCACAGATGGAGGTAGCTAATAAAGCTTACCCTCTGATGATAATGATGATGGGATACAAACCGCACAGCACTGAATGTAATGTAAAATTGCACCCTGTCTAGTGGCAAGGTTCCTAGTTAGAGCTCATTCTCATGATTAGTAATATTGCCCATGGCTTGAGAACGAAAATAAATAATTTTATTTTTAGAGATCAGTCTGCCTTTAAAAACAAATAAAAGAACACTGTGGAAAGAAAGTGGGATGGAAGAAGGTAGCCTTTTCCACAGCCTACTTCCCATCTGCACACTGAGCCCACAATTACTGCTTCCATCCATGAAGACTGCCTAGGGTCACTTCTGTATCCTGTACCCAAAGACATCTCTTGTTTCTGTCTAGTCATATACTGTTGTAAAGTTTTTTATTTTATGTTTAATTATGTACGTGTCTGGTGAGGGGGTTGGTGGGCATGCAACATATCAGTGCAGTGACCAAAGAGACCAGGAGAGGGCATTAGATCTCTAGGAGCTGGAGTGGCAAGCATGTGTGAGACACCCGAAATGGGTGCTGGGAACTGAAACCAGACAGTCTGAAAGAACAATATCCACTATTGACTACTGAGCCCTTCCTCCAGCCCTCTATCATCATCATCATCATCATCATCATCATCATCATCATCATCATCATCATCATCATCAATGAGAATTATTTGTACAGTAATAAGAGCTGTGGTTTTGTTCAGAATCCTTACATTCTATAAAGAAGATACAGTTTTAGAGCAAAAAGTCTATAGAATAACCTCACTTACCCATTCTGCTACTGTGGTCTGCACTTTTACCTCTGGGTGATTAAATTCATTGTGAATCACAACAGATATTCGATACATTATTCCGTCTGCATGTTGGAAATAGTATTAATAATTAATTATATTTTACTTGTGGAACAAACAATACAAATTCATCATCACATCATTGCAGATAATTAAAGGACACAGAGGCACCAGAAGTTTGGAGGCCGATTTTGATGTTACAGTTACTGTTGCAACTGCTTAGAAGTAGCTAGTGATTGGTTTACTCTTGTAGATATCTCATTGCTTCTAAATTAGCACTTGGTCATGACTCTTGTAGTAATTGCAAACTATTATTTTTTCCTTCTATAGATTCCTGATACCTAGGACTGATGAAGTGCTATTTTTTTTCATGTGAGGTGAGACTTTTTGATAATATGAAATTATGCTTTTTTGTTTATGATTTAAAGTGGTAATTTGAGAATGGGAAACATTAAGTGGGATTCTTGACAAGATTTATACTGGAAATGAACCAGTGATCCTCCCTGCCACCTTTCCTCATTTCCCTCTCTCCACTACTAGTTAAAGTACTGGGTTGGATTTCATTTAATGTCTAAGGACAGCTTCTTTACCAAAGTAGAGAGGAGAAGGCTGATATTTACAGGCAGAATCTTAACTGGCTTAATGGGCTTTATAGAGAAAACCATATTTTGAAAAGAAGACTGTATTTTTGTCTTAGTGGATTTTTAAAGTGTTGAGTCTTTTTGTCTTCACAAAAATGAGCTCGTCAGAAAGGGCTTGGTAGACTACAGGAGAAAGCTATGTGCCACTGGGCACTTGACTCAAAGTAGCCAATGGAGGGGGCATCCTTTTAAAATAGAAGTTAAAGAGAAGTGGAAAATGGATATCTATCATTGTTAGCCACATTTCTCCATCTTTTCAGGTAAATCTTAAGCAAAAATATCTAGAAACATATAATTAAACAATGCTGAGAAGTTCATTAAATAAAAATTTGGGGAAGCAGTATAAAAATATATCAAATTATGTTTCTGGAAAGTCCCAGCTACAAGAAAAATACAAAAATCCCAGTCTATAAGTCTCATGTGAAATAATAGATATTCCTATCTTTGCGTACAGTTATGTAAATATGTAAAAATCAGTTCAGAGACTGGTGACTTGAATTTATACAGATGAGGTTATGTCAATGTCTCACACCCTACTGTTTAGTACTCTGGGATTTTATTTTCTTTCAGAGCATGTTCCAAAGGGCAACTATTTAGAACACATGTAAAAAGAGATGGTGATAACTCAAATTTTATAAAAACCTACATAGTAGGTCTCACCAAACCGAGGACCAGCTGCGTGGCTTGGAGGATATTCAAGCTGCAGAAGCCCAAGTATGCCAGTATCCCAGGGCTAGTCTATATAAACAGTGGCAGGTCCCTGAAGAGTATCTAAAAGCTGCCACCAGATGGAGTACTAAATATAAGTAACTATTTTTCTCCTACATTTAAAAGATTACAAAGCAGTACAAATGTCAATATTTTAACCACTGACATTTCTGAAAATTTATGGAAGCATCCAAATACTTAGCCCAGTTTCTTTCCATCTTAAAATGTTTCCTGCTCCACTGTTTTTCAGTTCAATGATTTCATAAAATGAAACATTCAGCATTCAGATAACCTTAGTGCTTTTTACCACTGCTTGTGAGAGATACAAATAGATTAATGTCACAAATAAACTACTGTCTGTATTACAGATTCTTTAGTGTTGTCAATAATTATCAAGTAGTCTCTGCTTGGAAGCCTTAGTATCAGACATTTAGCTAAAAACTCAGTGGGACTTACTTGTCACTTATTTAAAACTTTTTGAGTTATGTATTCAATGAGTAATTATGAGTTACACCCAAAAGGAACCAAATGAACCCGAGAACATGGAATGTCTACTGGTGGTCCAGTGACAGGGAGGTTTCTTTGAAAAAAATAATTTGTTTAAACATTGTCACTGGGGGAAATGCTGTTAAGAAATACAAATAGGCCCCCTGATGTTATCAGAGCAGCAAGTCATTGCCTACAAATAGAAAACTGGCAGAATATTCTAGTATCAAAGCCGACTGCAAATCTTCATGCAGCCATATGATTCAAACAATGTTTGCATTGTTCTAACACTAGCATAGAGACCAGAAGAGCCTCTGATAGAATTTTTTAAAGGAAGAAGCCGGCTTATTTAAATAAGTATGTATCTATCCACGTTCCAGTCAGTAACTCTTCCAGTCCTATAAAACCTCAAAGAGCTATTGCAGATACAGTATAAAAGTAATGCTCACTACTGTAGGTCTCTCTTCACTTAACCATCCAAGTTTCTTAAGGAATATAAAAATTATCATTAAAGCTACAAAATATCAGATTGAAATGATGAACTTAAGTATATTTATTTCAAAATACAAGATGAAAATCCAACTCACATGTTATTTTAGATTTCAGATAATTTTTCCAGACTGATGAGGAGGCAACTAAGAAGTTGTATTTGCACTACAAACAGCAGTCTGCAGAGCTTTGTATGGCCACTTCTTTAAGACACCTGGCATGTAAATCTACAGTGCCTGGTGGACCCACACAAATGTCTCATGAGTGGATTTGTTAGTTGACTAACACACGTGAGAAATTGGAAGGAACATTGCCATCGGCACTTGTGAACTGGATTTTCACAACAATAATGAGGACAGGTGAAATTAATTCCTTAGTTGGGGTGCTTGTGCCTATATCCCAGACATTCACTGTTCAGTAGCATTGGTGTTGATTCAAGTAAAAACAACATCTTTTGGAAGTAGCATGCCAGCAGCATTTTGAGAGAAGGTCAAGGAGATTGGGCGAAGATTCATTATTTGTGGACATACCTAGACTATCTATAAAAATTAGACTAAATTCTCTTGGTTTATAATACTAGGTATTGAATGCAAATTTTATTTAAAACGTTGAAAAGAACTTTGCAAAGAAAAATAGGAACACGACAATTAGAAGCAATTTGGTTGTCATGGTGAGATAGACTACTTGATTATCAAATGGTCTAGATTGTTCTCTCCCCTCCCCTCCCTCTCCGTCTCCCCCTCCCCCTCCCTCTCCCTCTCTTCTCCCTCTCCCTTTTCTTCTACCCCCTCCCCTCCCCCTCCCCCTTCCCCTCCCCTCCCTCTCCCTCTCTTCTCCCTCTCCCTTTCCTTCTCCCCCTCCCCTCCCTCTCCCTCTCCCTCTTTGTCTCCCTCTCTTCTCCCTCTCCCTTTCCCCTCTCTCTTTCTCTTTCTCTTCCTCCCTCCCTCCCTACACTGGTTGTTTATAATTGATGAACTCAGTAAAAACCTGACAGCTCAGAGTTAAAAGGTCTGGATAAGGTATAGATTACATTTGACAGTTGTCCCAATCTTTCCAGCCAAGGAAAAATAAAATTTTCTAATATATCAGATGATAGCCTGAGAATGTTTACTGTAACAGTTTCTCAAAGAATAAAAAAAAATGTTGATAATATGTGAATGACATTAGAGTGTCTGGGACTTGACATAAATGTGATTTATTTACAGAGAAAAAATAATCTCTCCTCAATTATTTTAAATTAGAACAGAAGGAAAATTTATGTGACTAGCTTTTGTCTGGAATACTTGGTTACTTTTCTCTCTTTTGTTTTTTAGAAAAGATAATGAAGGGGGCTAGACTGTAAGCCCCCAGAAGTGCAGTAGAATATGTAAAATAGTTGTGGAACACTGTGTCCCTGCATTTCCTTTAATTTTCGCTTCTGAAGTGAGAGCGTCATTATAGAATACAGTGAAATTCCATATAAATGCACATAAGAGAGTGGGTGACCGATGTAAGAGAAGCACATGGCTCAAATATGTGATTAAAATTGCTAAGATGGTAAAAAAAATATTTTATGCCCCAAATTTTGAGAGTATTTTCACTACACTGATTATTTTAACTGTTAAAACTATATGTTAGCCATAACAGTTGTTTGTCTTCGATCTTTCTTTACTAATGTGGTCACTATAAGTCATGTTAAGTGACTTTAATATTTGCCTGCTTTGTTGAAACTCCATTGAAGGTTATGACGCAGAGAGGAATGGCCTGAACAAGGCTCTCTTCAAGAGTGTCAGAAACTGTGTGATCAAATGAATACAGCTCCGATCCATCACGTCAAGGGCTCTGAGGCAGTCATGTCAACTTTCTTGGGCAGCAAAGGATGTATCAGTTCTGGGGGTGAGGCGGGTGGAGAATGCCACAGAGGCTCTTTGTGCGTTCATACAAAGAGGGAAATACTTAGTTAGAATTATAATATTCCCATCAGCTGGCCGGAATCCATGTGAAATATGCACTGGAAACTGTAACTCCTGTTACTGCTTGCTTGGGGAGGTGGTGCTAGAATCATAAATCTCCACTGTGTAGCTCATGCAATAACCATAAGTACTTCCTTGATCCGAAGTCTTTATAAACCTAATGAAATTTATATCTATGTTATATGTAAAATATTTCATACTTCCAATGTAAATGCCCTTACAGAGGAAGTTGATGTAATCCCTGAAGCCCTAAGGCAAAAATAGGAGTAAATTATGTGGCTTTAATTTATTTTCCATGGGTTTTGGAACCCTGGTGATATATAGATCACAGATGTTTTGATCTTACACGCTAAAGGACTGAGGTTTATAAAACTCCTTTGCCTCTAGGATCTCATACTTGAGAATATCATTGTGTTGAAGGCAGTGGGGCAGTCTCTTGATTGGAATTTGTCTTTATCACAGGAAACTGAAACCACTAATGTCAAATTGCAGGTGACTAGGTAGGTAATCTGTATGTGCAGCAGAATCATGAAGACATCTGGCTTTTCCTCTAATGGTTTCTCAAAAATGTAACTGGCACATTTGAATAGTATGGTTAGTACCAATAGAAAACGCAAATGGAGAAAATAAGGGCAGCAAATGTTGGAAATTACTTGAAATTTTCTTTCAAACATTGGGGCTCCAAGTGGGGCTCAGAGGCAGGCACTTGCCTTAACCCTGGAGATAAGTCTCTTCCTGAGCCCCTGTCCCACAAATAAACCCTGCTTGGTGACTTACTGAAAACACATGCTAACCAGTGTTCATCAAGAAGTGATTAAAAGTTGCAACCTGTTGCCATGGCCACTGATATACATGTTGTGTTTAAGAACAAAGCTGACTTCCATGAAAAATTAAATGCCACATCATAGCATCCTTTTAAAACCTGTTTTCTCAGGCAGTATCCTTGGTGCTGTCCAACCTGCTGCCCTTTGGGGTACACAGAGAAATCCCATTTCTTAGCAAATAGAAAGTTGCTCAATTGTAGCAATTTAACAAAAACACTATATAAAGAAGAACACTTCTTTTTTCTCTCAGATATGTTAAAATGAAAATTAATTCCTTTTAATTGAATGACGTTTTCTTTCCTTTTTGAGGGAGTAGGGAGTAGTTTTGAGACAGAGTTTCTCTATATACCCCTGGCTGTCCTAGAACTCACTCTGTAGACCAGGCTGTGATCAAGCTCACAGAGATCTGTCTGCCTCTGCTTCCGAGTCTTGGGATTAAAGACATGCACCACCATTATTACCCAATATTTAACCTCAATGTGAAGGCATCCTCAGAGCTATTGGTTCATTTGAGACCAGAGATGGTGATTGTTTCCCTGGTCTTGAAATGCATAAATGAACCAAGTGTTGCCAATCATAGAGGTTTGCTGGAACATTCTACATTCCCACTCTCAGAATACAATTTCATACACTCCAGACACACTACACATAGTGTCTTACCAAATGAATCTTACCATTCTTTTGTTTATGGATTCTGTTAGTAACGGGGATATTAGTGGTGACAGTGGGTGGTAGACTAGTAGTGGAAGGGTTTACAGTAGCTGGTAATAAAGAGGAGAGAGATGCAATTTTACAAAAAGCATAAAACAGTTAATATGAATAAGCAATCTACAGCTAATTTATGAAAATTCATAGAAGAGCTGAAACTATTTCATGCTACTAATACAATAGACTAAAAGCTTACAATGCAAAAAAAATAAAGGCAGCAAGGCTTTCTATGGTACATGAAGAATCAGATTGCATGGCTTTGCTGCAATATTGTACACAGGTCTAGAGCTGGCACAGAGGAAACTGGGAAAACACAGTGCATTCTATACCCACTTCTGTTATCAACAGGCTGGTAACACATGGGAAATAAACTCCTGCCAAGAGCTTGTACCCAGAGACTGTTTAAAGAAAGTTAAAAGCAGGCAATCTGCATAGATTAACCTTACAAGTTCAATGAGTCAGCCTGCACTGATATACAAAGACTAGAGGAATAAAATATCAAAATAAATAATAAATTAAATAAAAATAATAAAATAATTATTTTAATTAACTAATTAAAATAAAAATAATCAATCAAATATAAAATAATGAAGAAATGATATAGAAAATTACTTTCTAAAGGCACCAGAGAAAATGTCAAACTCCTTGACATAAAATGTATGTGGCTACAATAATGCTACAATAATTTTCTTTCATTTGTTCTTGTTTTCGCTTTTGAGACATGGTTTCTCTGTGTAATATCCCTGGTTGTCCTGAAACTCACTTTGTAGGCCAGGCTGGCCTTGAACTCACAGAAATCTGCCTGCCTCTGTCTCCGGAATTATGAGAATAAAGGCATGAGACACCATGTCTGGCAAAATAATTTCCATTCAAAATAAAAAGTTAAGAAATCACTTTAATGGCTTTGATAAATGTGAAAAAATGTTTTCCTCTTAATGCAAATGCATTGTGAAAATGCTTTTATTCATCAAGGAAAAAATAAACTATAAGACAAGAAGAAGCTGAGTTTCTGGTCATTTGGTCCATGAAATGAGAGCTTTAGATACTTAAATTAAAATAATACAAAATAAATTAATTGATTTTTGAAGCCTTCACAGAAAAGGTCTTCTGCTCTGTTTTATAAAACTACTTGGTAATTGTACAAAGTTCATGGAAAGAAAAAAAACCACTCAATTATCCTGGAGAATTGATTGGTAATATTCATGTATCTCAGAAGGGAAATTAAAAAATAATGAGTTTCCTCCTTACTCGATTTTTTTTGTTCTTGTTTCTAATCTGTTACCTTTGTGCCATGATCCTCTTAACCAAGCCACCTTTTATGGAAAGGAATTCCAATGGTTCATAGAACCATCTTCTATGTGGAACATAGAAGATACTATGTTTTACACAGACATGTAACATGTAACATGACAATTGGATGAAAATAGGTTACAAAAATTAGCAAAATGATACATTTAAGGCAACACATTTATATTATTATTTTATAATATATATTACATGTATGTGTTATACATACATGTTATTAGCATGCAACTACCTTAAATTTTACTCACATAAACAATTTTATTCACAATATAGTCATTACGGATCAAAATAATCAACACAGTTAATACTATCATTAACTTGCTGTAACCATATTTATCCTAAGACTTAAGATATATATTATAACATAAAATGCCTCATGGCCTCATCTTTAAATCTTTTCTAAATATTAAATATGCATTCTCCTCAATTTATGAATATGAGTACTGCTTCAAAATACCGTATGACTGCATACCCAAGATGCTTACAGTAATCTTGGGAAGAAACATGGGGAAAGATGAAATCAGCTGTTGTTGAGCACAGTGTAGCCATTCACATTTAGAAAACCCGAGCTTTATGGAAATGTGGTCAATATGGCCAATATGTCCCGACAGCACATTATTTGTGCACACTGGTACTGTGTACCCACGCAGCCAAAACACATCCAGAAATTCTGTTCTTGCTGTTTCTGGCTTTTCAGATAAACATTAAAATAATGACATCTACAGCTTCCCAAATAGCGAGGGTTAAGAACATGAAAACGTTTCAGAAGATGGCAGCTCCCTACCTTGACAGAGAGTCCCCAGATCTGAACAGTTCGTCAGCTCTGCTGCAGGAAGCGGGATCAGGTAGGAACCTTGGTCAACACAGAGGCATGTGTGAATTTAACTTGTGATTTGCTAATATAATCCAAAAAGTAAATCATGCAATTGATAAAGCAGAAACAACCTTCAGAGAGTCAACTGCCTCAACTCCTCACACAGGAAAATGTCTTTTAAGGTGACTGTGCCGTACTTTTCTCAAATGGAGAATTGAATAATTCAAATTGCCCTCCTCCAACTCTTGAGCTCAATGCTTCAGCCATATGCACATGAAGTAAAGAAGTGTGATTGTCCCTTAGTTTATGTAAAACATTTGGGGATTTTTTGAATAATGAACTATGTGACCCAGGTAGCAATTCATGTAAATAAAAGAATATGAGCATTCAGGGTACACTTCAAAAACAGAACTTGGATAATGTGAATTACTCATAAAATGCCAATTATTTGTATGTAAACACAATTATGTAAACTCTACAATTCCATAGGTATCTTTCCGGGATATCAAGTCGTCTTGTTTCGTTTGACTTCAAGCCTTCTCTGATGCCTCCTCAACAGGAAACAGACACTGAGCTGATTTTTCTAATAGAAATGTTAGATGCTCTTTGTTACATTAAATATACCTGTCATGATTATAGGCTAAAGTTATTGCAAATAATATGGCACTTAAATAAAGACATAAAAATTAAGTCAAATATTTACATTATGCATACATACATATATACTACACCATATCCTGTATATATGTGTACACACACACACACACACACACACACACACACACACACACATGGCATTACTGTAGTGGTGAATTCATTCTAATGTTTAAACATGTGCCCAACTTTCTTATGGGAACACTATGTGAAGACAGAGCAGGTGCATGAGCTCACAGAATATGTCTAATTAGGTAAGTGAAAGACACACAAGCAGAAAACATCTCAGCCATTTAGTGGCATCTAGGAAGGTATGGTTTCCTCTTTCTCAGGTATCTCAGGCTCATGGAAAGGACTGTGGCACATCAAAAAGGCTCAGCCCTACAGGCAAGTCTATCATGTGACATTTACTGGCAAGAAACTACTTCAGAGATTCCTGTAACAAACACAGACACTGTGATCTACAGCTTCTGAGGTGTGGCAGGCAGAAAAATTCCTGATGCCATGTCTACTGTCAGAGAGGCACCAGTGTGAGCTGGCCTTACTGTAACATATGCCCACGTGGCTAGGGAAGAGCTTCAATGCTGCTGGTGGCCCACTGGAAGCCATGACAGAATCTTGATGAGAAAAATGAGCAGGAAATCAGCACACAGGTACTGAGGTTGTCAGAGCACCGAGGCAAGCAGACAGGATTTCTGAAACCCATGCCTATGAGGCATTGAAGAGGTCTGGAAATGCACAGACTTGGCATCACTGTAGTAGAGTAATTTCAGAAATGTGTGGGCATAATCAGATGTCTATCAGTGCAACCTGTGGAAGACGGTCCAGTATACAACAGCAGGACTGAGTCTTTCTCCTAATGCTGAATCTCATACGAGGTAGGGACACATACTCAAGCTTCACTACACAAGTTATTAAATGCGTTATGAATGACAGCTAAATGTCTGAGCTCTTTTTAAAAAAAAAAAAAGCAATTGGAATAAGTGAAGGGGAATGTAGTGAAACCATAGACTCTCGTTTGAAAAACAACAATTTTTGATGGAAGAAGATAAAAGAATATTAATCATTCAGGCTTGACATCATGAGTGTCAAGAATAGGGACTGAAAGGGATGGACACAATATGAAGAGATCGTGTAAGATTCGGTGATGAATTGTAAAGAGAAAGAGAAAGGGAAGAATAATTTTCAGGTTTCCAATTGAGAAACTGGGTGTGATGGCCTATAAGTGGAGAAAGAAAACAGGGAGGGGGAATTATCTTCTGTTGTGTCTGGCAAGGGAAGTCATTTGCCTGTTGGGCATCTGTAATGCACACACAAGAAGTTGTTTCTGTAAGGGACCAGTCAACAAAAGATACTAAAGGGTTTGCAGCCACCAAAGAATGGGTTTGAGAAGAGAAGAGAATCAGACTTCAGCTATGTCTGTAGTTAAGTTTTCAGGGCAGAGATCTAGGGAGATAAAAACAGTTCCTGGTCAAGGGGGCTTCACAGAAATTAAGTAAAGAATGTTGAATGGAGGGTGTGTCAACAATGAGTGGAACTGAAAGGCTGGCATGATAAAGACTGAGAAAACCTTTAACTGCACCATACAGGAATCAGTGCCAGTCTTGTGGGAACAATGAAACTCAGACTGTGGAGCTTTGGAGAGTTAAGCACACAGGAGGAAGCCTGACTGTGCAAGGAAGCAGAGATAGGGAAGGGGAGTTGTGAAGACTGAAAACCTAACCCAGCATGTACCCTGGGAAAGGTGTGTGATGTGGTGAAGTGGAGGGAGGCCGGAGAGAGAGAAAGAACCTTATCTTGGGAGCTTGCTACCCCCTTGTACATGTCCACTCTTTCCAGGACTTCACTTCTACAGGCTTTCCTTCATGTTTTAGAACAGACTCCTAGAAAACTAACAAGCCTATCAGACTCACGTGACTAGAGAAATCTCAGCTTTGTAACACAACACTATGGAGACCCTTGGATGAGGTTCCTGCGGTTCTCAGATTACACACAATGCTGGCAGTCCAGGGCTCCTTAGAGGCTTCTGGAACTGATACAGTATCTCTCCAAGACAAAGAAAGATAAGGGACAAGGTTGTGGGAAAGGAGTTCTTAGGCTAACTACATGTCCACTGCAGTATATCTAAGAGCTCAGAGGTGGCGATGAGGGAAAATGTCAGAAGAGCTATGATTTAAAACAAGATCTTGACCATTTTATCAGCCTCATTGTATACATTTCAATCTGAGGCTTCCTTTCGGCTGAAACTGTAAACATTCACTTCTGAATATTTTAATTAGTTGTTCTCTTTAGAGGAAGGCCACGTTTATCAAATTGCTAGCATTGTATAAATACTGAATAGATACCATTGTATTATGGTCTCCTGGAGCAATAGAAATTACATCTGAATTATTTTAAGTGAAAATGGCACAATAACAAATGACCTAATTTAATTAGAAGGAAATTACACTCTTGTGTTATAAATGCATGAGACTACATAAACAGATACATAAAATACTGCTGAAGTATGTTGAAATGCCGTTGTCCTCTCAGCTGCCCAGGAGGTAGAAGCAGGAGCACTTGAGATCAGCAGTTCCAGGCTAGACTGCTGAACATAGCAAGACACCACCTCAGATAAATAAGGAAATATGCCCACAGCATACACCAACTTTTCATTTGATACTCAGCTGTACTTTCATTGCCCAGTTTTCTAGGCTTACAGATTTACAAGTTGGGAGACTGAAAGAAGAAACAAACTCTTGTTTGGGATAATGACTTATCAATCATCAGTGGTGCTTAAGTGATCTCTGTGTGTTCCTGCTCTGGCTTTTGAGTCTCTTCAAAGGTACTTAAGGCTTATTAGCTAACAGAAAATTTTAGAGTCACATTTAATGCATAAAAGAAAAGAAATCTTGAAAAATGGCGAGTTAGGACAGGGGATACAGCTCAGTGGGTAGAGTGCCTGCCTAGAACGCATGAAACCTTGAGTTCCAGTCCCACTACATTGGACTGGCATGGCGGCACACACCCTAGCAATTGGGAGGTGGAAAGAGGAGGACCACATCAAGCTTATCACTGGTACCCAGGGAATTTCAGACCAGCATCATTAGGTATCTTGTCTCAAAGAGGAAAACAAGTAGTTGGGCTTTTATTCTTTCTACTCTTCTTTCAGCCACATTAGTGAATGGAGTCACTAGTATTATACAAGGTGTGCTAAAATGGACTGATGTGTAGCTAACAGGTCATCACATATCCTCCTTAATAATTTTAATCTTAGCAAAGGAAGTTATAAAATGTCAGAAAAATGTTTTCCAAGTTTCTCTTTGTTGATGCTAGTAAGATGAATTTTATACTTTTCCATAAGTAAATATATTAAATTATTTTATGATTTTTTATTTTACATTTTTCATTTTTGTATTATGATGGATCTGTATGTATATGTAGGTTTGAACAACTATATCTGCACGTGTATGGATGTGTACATGTGTGTGGAGGCCCAGAAACTGATGACAGGCATCTTCTTCAATCTCTTTCCATCTTGTCTTTTGATGCAGAATCTCTGATTCAACCCAGAACTCACTGATTCCATTACACAGCCTAGTTAGTGTGCTTCAGAGACCCTTTTCTTGCCTTTCCACTCTTGAGATTATAGGTATATAATTACAGTATTTTTAGGTGGGTTCCAAGGTCCAAACTCAGGTCCTTTGACATCTCCTCCAGTCCTATTTTAAAAGTTTTATTATTATTTTGTATATACAGTTATTTCTAAAGATCACCGGTGTTCTTCATGAGTTTGAGCACCCTCAAAGAGTAATGTGCTTGTCAAGATAAAACAATTATAATTTCAGTTAAGAATTATCTAATAATCTAGCAATGGTGAACTCAGTAATTAGCTGTGCATGAAACTAAGGATCAGTAATCAAATTTTAGAGCTAAGAAAGTCAAGATTATAGTGTATATAGTGTATTATTTAGTTAATCATGAAAGGGTGGGAATTGGAGAGTTAGTGATCAGGAGCAGAAATTTAGAGAACTAAAGTCCATTGAAATATCCATAATTTTCTAGAAAAGAGTGCAAACAAAGCTGGGTACTTACAACTTGTGCCTTATCTCTACGTCCACAGTGACTAAGACAGGGAAGTGCAAGAAATGCTGGACAAATACACGTAATTTGCTTGAACTCAGGCTGCTCACTGAGTTATACTATACCACTCCTCAGGAAAGAGCAGTAATCAGTTGAATAAATAAAACCAGCAGAGAAAGTACTGTCTGTTCTTTGTGAAAAGAGAAGGGCAGTCACCAGTGTCTAAACTGTAATCATAACACAGCAGATACTTGTCCCTATAATTAAAGGGTCAGAAAAGGAAATGACCTGTTCCTGAAGGTCATAAAACTGGGTATGTTTGAAAACTGTTCTAGGAAAAATAAAGATGCTCTAAGGTTTAAAAAGAACTATTGATAAGACCACATTTTTATCAGAAAAGAACAGACAAGATTGACCATTTTTAAAAAGACAAACCAGCTTAAAAATATTAATTCAGAGATAGTCCCAAAATACTTCAAAAGACATAGCAAAGCAAAACTGCACAATTATGAAATCGTTGAAACAGTTATTGATGACATTAGTTTTATATTTAATGTGTGACGTGTGATAGCATAGTTATGTACTCAGTGTGATCTGTTCTGTCTTAGCTCCTTACTTTCTCTTTCTGTAATTTATCCAGTCACACACAGATGGAAAACACTCATTTTCTACCACAAGTGGATAATAGAATAGTCAATACTTGGCAGATTTGGCCAGTCTTCTGGAATGTAAGGAATGAGATTGCAGTTTCCCATTGGTTACTGTACTCACTGAAAGCTTGGGGAATTATGATGATTCTCAACAGCAATCACAATATTTTCCAGGGGAAAAAAAGAAGGTTAAAATGCTAATAGAACACCCTTTATTTTTCTTGATTATTGAAGTTTTGCTTAACCAACAAAGCCAAGATACAATCTGGTACAGGTATTTCCTGTCAGTTAATAAGTGACTTAGATTCTTCAGCCCCAGGCAGATGATGATTAAGCAGCAGGAATTTCCTTATCCCCCAGTCCTCCTGACAGGCACAGCAAGACATCTGGGTGCACACAGTTGGGGGTTGGGGGTCGTGTCCCCATGGAATGTCAGATGACTGCTGTAAAGTTAATGAGAATCAACTGCATTGAGTCTGTGAGAGTGGGCTATCTTATAATGAAATCATTTTGTGGACTTACAGATGACTAAAATATGTGAGCACTCATTTGATAAGTTCTGCTAACCTTCAGGCTTGAGGATGAGGTAGTGCTTTAACCTCAGAGCTGGTGTTTAAGAAAATAGAAGAAATACATGATCTCACTTATGTGTGGAATCCCAAGAAGCTGAAATCATAGACATAAAGTAGAATTGTGATTCACAGGGGCTGGAGGGCAGAAGGTGGGCCAAAGGGACTAGAAATTAGTAACCAAAGGGTCAAATTCTAGGAGTAAGGAGTTTAGAGGAACTATTATACTGCATAACAGTTGCAGTTAAAAATGATGTAGTATGAAGTTTGAATTTGCTCAGAAAGGGCTAACAGCATAACCAGTCTCTGTTCCTTTCCCTGAATGCAAACCACTAAAAGGAATTTCTAAAGATTTAAAATGTCTTCCCTATGAATTCATGACTAAGTAGGATGGAGTAGTTTAAATTAGCTATTTCACAATATATAGGGAAACATCGTGTTATACCACATAAATAGATGCATTTTCTCAATTAAATAGTATTAACTAATTAAAAAATGCTTTCAAATGTGAGATTGCCAGGGATAAATTGATGATGTGTGTGTTAGCAAACTAGTCACTTCAACAACTGACCAGTTATATGCTTCATTCTCCTCACTACTTAGAGCAAAAAGAGTGCTCTCAATTGAGATCTTTCCATTTAAATGCCAACCAGGTCAGAAGGTAAGTCTAAAGAAGAAAAAGCCAACAGGGCTGGGGAGTTGGGGTTACAAGTGTGATGAAGGCTGAGGTGAACTCTAAAACCTCTTCAAAGGGAATAGCCACCACTTTGCTCTATCTGTGTTATCCATGCAGAAATGCTAGCCAGGCATTTGTGTTTGCCAAGAAAACCAAATAATTCATTTTATGTGGAATCTAATTTTTAGTGCTGGAGACAAAGTCACCATTGAGAAGCATAATGTGTAAGAAACACGGGTGGAGGACACATGAAAGTCTACCCTCCCCAAGCTCTAAGGGCTTCGATACATCTCCAGTGTCTTTACCACTGCTGGTCTAAGTGTGAGCCTCAGCCACTCTGAAGATTCTTTGCTAGTTTGAGGGCTCAGATTTTTACTTATGAAGATTGACAATAAATATTTTAGGATGATGGGACTTACAGGTATTGATTTTATTTTAAGATGGTGGACCATATTACATCTGTCACTATCAGACAATTTGAATTTGGCCTTGTTGGTATAATCACAGCCACTTACAGTACATAAATCTATGGGCCTAGTTGTATTCCTATAAAACTTTATTTATAAAGCAAGTTGTCTGCCACAAGCCCTCCCACTTTGCCAAACCCTGGTCTAGAGGAGTTTCTTCAATGTCACATACAAATTCTTTTGAGTTTCAGATCTCATCTCTGTCAAAGCCCAACAGCAATGTCCCATCTTTGGGTACAACAGTACTGATGGTGGAATCTCTCTTTACCTGAAGTATATGTTACTAGCACCTGAGAACTCATGTTACTACACTTCAAACTGATAACAGAACCATTTTTGTGTGTTTTTATATCAGTCCTGTAATATAACATGATTTCTAGAATTAACTTGTATGATATAAAGAATACTGAATAAAAGTCTACTTCAATATGCTTTGTGTTCCATATAATTATTTTCCTAAATAATTTACATTCAGCTATTTCCACTGTTGCCACAGTAGACGTCTCCTAGAGACAACTGGGAGAGAAGAGTATTTGAAATGAACCACTAATGTTTACTGTCAGATAAATAGTGGATAACAGGTCAATGAAAAAGTTTGTAATTCTAGATTAATACAAATAGAAAGTAAAATAGAAAGCTGGATGTTTGACCCTCACTGAATGTACACTGTCCTACATAGTGACTGTTTATTTAGGTAATGCGACTGAAATTCTGTCCAGAATCATAAGGATCGGCATATTAGCGTAGCATTTTGGTGAGTAAAAATAATAACTTATTTATTAGTTTCTTGTGGTTTAAGTCTAGTGCCAGGGGTTTCATCTGTCATTTAATCATTCTGACTGTTTTGTCAGAGATAAATTGATCTGGAAAATTCTTAAAAATGGCAAACCCACTTTTACAAGTAAGCGTGATGCATTATCAAATGCTGTGAATAGGTGAACGGGTAAGGATTTCTGAAGCTAAGGAGTTCTGTGTGATGATTCTACATATGCACATGCACATATAATTTTTCATATAATTTTTGCATTTATAATTTTGTATAATTTTGGTTGTAAGCCTAGCCTTTAATGGCTGAGCCATCTCTGTGCCCAGCATATATTTTGTAATGATGAGCATTTTCAACAAAACAATGCTAAGAACATCAAGAACATTATGTCTTACCACAGCTCAGGTTGCTCTCAGCTTTCAGAGCCTGGGCTGAGATGCTCCAATAGTCATTGTGCCAGTCTATGATATTCCCAGGCACACTACAGGTGAGGTTAGAGAGAGCTTTTGGATCCATGGTAAAATTCCAAAGTCGAAAGTTATAGATGCTGCCTTTTAGAGAGGCGATCTCATCTCTGTAGGAGCCCAACAGCAATGTCCCATCTTTGGGTATGACAGTACTGATGGTGGAATCACATGGCACTGTTTCATAGTTCTTCTTGAAATTTATACCAACGGAGCCCCAGGAATTATTCCACACAAGGCAGAGCTGTTCAAAGCTTTCTGTGAAGATGTCCTCTTTTTCCTTCACAGGTAATGCATTGTTCAACAAGCATCTTGAGCCAGAAATTGACAGAAAGTAGCCATTGTTGACCTTTTCAAGACTGAGCAACTGTGTAAGGGACTCATCTGAGTAGGAGAAAGCTGTCCAGTCATCATCTTCATTGCCAACTTTGGAAGCTTCAAAGCAGAGCGTGAAAGCTTTGAGCTCTGGAATGGAGATGCTTTTTGCAACTGATACCTGATAAGCATCTGATGTCTGGGGCAAAATGACCTTTTGATTCCTCAAGGACACAGCAACTGGGAGAAAGCATAAAGACATAACATAATTCTAGAACATTAGCCAAAATGCAAAATATCAAGTGTCACTCAGAACTCTATCACTTTCTTCCAATTAACTTTTTACTTTATCTGTGAACCATTGTTATCTCTTTTTCTACCTAGCCTCGAACACCTATCTTTTACAAATGGTCTTACACCAAAAATAACAATAGGCAATCCCACTCAGGGACAACCATGTTGGTATTTTTAAAATTTCTCCACACAAACATTAAAAATTAATAAACAAAATTGCCAAATTAGGAAGGAGCTAATTTCAGAGCAATTTTGTTTGCATATTATGGATTTTAAAATTATGATATTTCTTAAATACTTTGTGAACACAAACTAGCTTTACTTTTCACTGATATTTACCTTTTACTCTGTCAAATATTTCCAGGCAAATGTCATTCATTTAGAATTTCTGTACTCCCCCCTTTTTCTTACACAATAAATTTCTGCTTGTCCTCTAGTAAATTTATTTTAAGGGAAACATCACATATGTCCAAAATAAAATAATTTCTAAATAGAAATGTTTACAATTTATACTGAGATAATATTAGAATTACAGACTTTCATCACTGCTTTTTTAAGCAGAACTTATCATGTGACATTCTTGGAAGGCAAAGGCAATCAGATCTCTGTGAGTTCAACGCTGACCTGATCTACTTAGCAAGTTCTAGACCAGACACAGCTAAAAAATAAGACCTCAGCTTAAAAAAAATGAAAAGAAAACAAATATGAAAATAAAATAAATTTTATGCAGACAGACAGTCTAGAATTCAGTTCTGAAGAAACCAGGATTTTCAAATCTAGTAGTTCTACTTTGGTAATGAGGATTCTCAGAAACTATTAATAGATTCTCACCCTTCAATCCTGATCCTGACTATTCACATAAAAGAGCATAGCTCTGTTGTCCTCCAGCCCTGGTGTTTACTGCAGCACATCTTAAATGGAAGCAGAAGGTTGGCTCTGCCTGTCGTTTACATACCTCTGATGTAGCTGGCGTTGAAGCCTTTCTTCTGGATACTAAAGTCACTTGAAAAAGACACATGCATCTCATTCACGCTTGAGTTAAATGACAGGCCTTTGGCAGTTGCTCCACAGAATTTTGTCTGGCTCTCTCCATTATCAAGGGATAATGAGTCATAGATGCAGTTGGGAGCTTCTTCAATGTCAAAGTCGTTGAATGTTATCTGAATGATGTAGCCAGTAGGGGCTCGGAGGGTCCATGAGCAAGACTGGGTGTTAGGGTAGTCGTTAGGGTAACACGGAGAAGTAAAGGTACCAGAAGGGTTGGACAGAACAAGTCTGCAGTTGCCACATCCCCACACTGTTGGTCATTAAAGAAAGAGAGAGAGAAAAGAGCTGGAATCAGATTATGTATAATAAGGCAAGAATCCTACTTACTAGGGAAAATCAAACAGTAAATGTTTAAAAAAATATACATAAAAATTAAGCAGAAATGAAAGCACTTCAAGAAGAAAAAGAATGCCAAGGACATTCCAAAAAGTAATGATAAATACAAAATCTTAAAGAGCAAAACTTGAAGTTCTGAGAACACAGGGAAGGACAGAGGAACTCTCTCATGCAATATGCACAAGGGCCCTGCAGGTATCCACACATGACAGAGGATTCCAAAAAGTATACAGGGATTAAAAGCCATCAGGAGACCTCACAAAAGCTTACTGGGTATGCTAAGGATCTCTACTTCAAAGAGTCCATAAAGACATACAGGGAGAGCTCAATGTTATAAACCATGGATACACACACACACGCACACGCACATGCACACGTACACACATACACATACACACTCATACATGTGCATATACATACATAATCACTCTTAGGAAATGAATGTTGAAATATAAAGCAGGGGAAATAGCAGTAAAGAAAATTAGACAACTTACCTTTTAGCATTCTTTTCAAATTAAAATAACTGCTATCACTGTCCCCTTTGTTTATCATGGTTGATGAGTATACATTTATATGATCATCTTGTTTACTTATACATTCAGCAAATATTTATTATCTATTATATAATAAAATTGGTCTATACAGAATATAACAAGAAGCAAGACAATTTTTCTATGAAATATTAACACTTTAGGCTTAGACCTAAAGAAAACAATTAATATATTGAAAAGTGGTGTGGTAGTTTTAATTGTCAGCTTGACACAATACAGAATCACCTAGGAACCGAATCCTAGCATAGAACTTTCTAGATCAGGATGGTCTGTGGGCTTGTTTGGGACATTATCTTTTTATACTAGTGGATGTGGAAAGACCCATCTATTGTGGGTGGCTCCATTCCCTAGACAGGAGATCCTGAACTATATGTAAGAGGAGAGAAGGAGAGCTGAGGACAATCATGAGCACATTAGTCTACATCTCTCTGCTTCTCAACTCTGGACACAATGGAACCAGTTGTCTAAAGCCCTTGCTACTGTGACTTCCCTGTAGTGATGGACTATAATCCAGAACTGTGAGCTAAAAGAAACCCATTCTCCCACAAGTTGCTTTGGTCAGGGTATTTGATCACAGTAACAGTAAACACACACATAAACAGTGTCACTCAAATGGTGACAAAGGTGGAAAAAAGAGTAAAGCAAGGGAAAAATCTAAAGTGTGGGAATGAAATGGTATAGTTCTCCAAAGGTGATATTTAAACCAAAATCTTTCAGAAGTTATGGCACATGTCATAAGCACTCTAGCACATAAACAATTTGGTCAATGGACACAGCAGAAATAAGGCCCACTGTAAATGAATTCTTACTCTTTGTCGTTGAACGATCAGTTCCATAAGCCAAAGGCTATGTCTTCTTTGCACACCTCTATGATCTGAATGCACCAGGAGAGCTGACATTCAGTGCTAACTGAAAGACTGTATGTGAGAGAGTCTTGTTGGATGAACAGGGATATGTTACTAGTATTTTCAGTAAGAGAACATGAAGATCTTTTTTGTTATTCAGAACTATGGCCAGGACACCAGATCAGATGAGAAACAAGGTCTCCTGTGTTCCATTTATCAGTGGTCCTTCAGTTAATATTCATGCTTTAAAAGTAATTGTAGAAATAATGACAACAATATTGTGTGCACAACACTCTAAACAAATTACTAGAAAACCAACACACAAAGCATCAAATAATTATACTTTAGTTGTATTGTGTAAACTACTTTAAACACACTGTTACTGGGTGACATTTACTGGGTGGAGTTGAATGACTGACTATGCAATCAATAGCTTTTCTTGAGAGTGGCAGCTATTATACACATCATTTAATCTTCTTTGATATAGTGATGTACTTAGCTTTTCCCTGTTGTCATTTCCTGGGACTAGCTTGGGTCATGCCATTTGGTCAACTCTATTCCCCATCTGGTAACCCTCTTTTCTTTCAGAGATAATGACAACTTGGACAGGGTCAAAGACAGAAAGAAGAATACAAACTATGATTGTCAAATGTCTACCAAAACCTTTTATTATGTACGCCCAGAGCATCATGTTCCACATCTGTCTTCATAGCACTACCTAGGAAGGTTGTGTTCCTTCTACTTGTGGGGTTATTTGCAGTTTGTCTTCTCCCACCAGTCTGTAAACCCCACAAACAAAGGCTACTTACTGGCTATATTAGCCAGGGTGTTAGAAACACTCCAGGGTGTTCTTGACACACAAGACATCAGTGGTCACATTTGTAAAGACACAAAAGAATAGCTTAAATGAACAGAAATGTGTCTAAAGAACAACTATACACAGTGTACAAAACCAAGACAAATGAATTGTAAGCCTGGAAAGTAGGTGAGGAATATGTGGATTGTGGCACATCTCTGGATAGTGTTTGGGGTTTTTTTCTTGTAACTAATTCATGCATGGCCTGAGACTGAAATGATTGAGACTCTCAGACAAGTTTCCTTTCTTTTCCTTAATCTTAAGGTCAAAAGAGAAAGAAGTCATCCTAGCCTATAATTTATACACAATAATACACACCAGAGTTGAAACAAGACAAGAAAAAAATGGAAGGTTTTAAACAAACAAACAAACAAACAAACAAAAACCAACCCACCAATTTCATGCTATGTGAGCATACAGATAGAAGTATCATTTATGTAAGGTGAAATACATTTCCCTATATCTAGATCCAGATAACACACCCACACTCTCTGTAGTCATTTATCAAATTGTTCCCATTCCACTGTGTGATGTGAGGCTTGAACTCAGGTCCTCAGGCTTGCATAACAAGCACTTTTATGCACTAAATTGTCCTGTAGGCCCTTGACCCAAATTTGTGCCTCAGTTTTCCTTCTTTACACTAGGGATGATAAAGAATTATATCCATCTCTAGGCTGTTGAGAGGATGACATGGGTGAATATTGGAGCATCTTGAGACTTGTACAAGACATGCAGGGCTAATATTTGAGTGTTGGCTATCACTGCTCCTTACTACAACACAAAAATCTGTGCATCAATAATTTACACGAATTAAATAGCACCGACCTTGGTAGACTCTTTATCCCTCAGGCAGTCGTCGGGAAATGAGACAAGTAATAAAGCAACAAAGGGAATTAAAATTATGTTAAAGTATTCTTTCACATGAGCCAACTACAGTGGCCAGACAGAATTTCCAGTGAGTGCTATTGTATAACTATTATCTTAATGAAGGGAATGCCACATCAGGAACAGTAGCAAACCATCCATTAAAATCACAAACGACTTCATTATAAATGGCTTTTGCTATATATTTTCTCATTCAGCATCATAAAAATGGTGAGAGTTACTCCCACCTCCATCTTTAGCTAAAACAAATATCACTAACAGAGATTCTATAACGTTTTTGAAGTTAACACCCTAATATACAGTGCGATTAAAATTCACCAATTATTCTAAATGTGAGCCTATAGTCTTTCGTAGAAAAAAAAACCACAATAGAAAGACACAGACAATAGAAAGATTCAGGGCAGAGTGGAACATGAAGATAGAAGTTATTAATGGGCAAGTTCCAATAAGTAGTGCCATTGCCTAAATTGAGTATGTTTTCAGAAGTTCATTTGAAATGTTAGAAAGTTGAATTTGAGTTTATTGATATGTATTTGATTATGAACTAATCAAATGTTAGTTGGCTTCTGTACTATGAGTATTCCATTAAGAAATTAATTTGCCATAGGAAGTTGGCCCTTTTCTGAAGAGAAATGAAGGAGAAATGCATGGGGTGGGAAAAAGAGATTGGAGGAGCTGAAAAGAGAGGGAAGAAGGAAACTTCCTTGGTTGGGAGGTAAAAATAAAATAATAAAATAAAATTAAAGTAAGCAAAAAGAAAATTTTGGGGAGTTGGGGAAATAGCTTAATGGATAAAATGATTGCTGTGTAAAGGTGGAGACCTCAGTTCAGATCTTCAGCATTCATGTAAAATCGGGGTACAGTGGCATATATCTGTAACTCAAGTGCTAAGGGCCTAGAGACAGGTAAGTCATGGGGCCACACTGGCCAGTGAGTTTAGCTAAAATGACAAGATTCAGGTTCCGTGAAAGACGTTACAAAGTGGAAACCAGATAGAGGACAACTTCCAACATTAGCTTCTGTCCTCAACATATGCACCAGTGAGTGTGTACTCCTACACATGTAAGCATACTCAAGCATATATCACACATACATAAACATGTATCACACACACATGTACACACAAGCACATACACATACATACATGCACCATCTACATACACATATATGAGAAATTTATTCTCTTATAGAAAAGGCTTCTTAAAAAGTTGGCCACTGAAGTAGACAGGCTTCAGTAAAACCATGGTTACCATGTCTCCTTAAAATCTACCCAAGTAAAAGTCCCTGACTCACTGCATTCTCAAAGACATATACAGTAAAGTGTTCTCAGATCTAGTTAATTCCAGAAAACATTTTCAGGTAACGTAAATAATAACAAACCAAAGCCCAAACATAGCTCTTGTGTGTTTATCTAAAGAAATGCCTAGCACTAACTTGTCTGTTCCTTATGAAGGCCCATTTTTTTTTTCAGTTAATCTTAAATAAACTCCAGGAAACTTGTATGTCAAAGCTTTACTCAAGTAGCACTTGCATAGCCATTACTTTTAAATTTTTAATTAAACTTATTCATATTCTCTTGTGTGTGAATGTTTTCTTGCGTGGGTTTATGTGAACGATGTTATGTGTCTAGTGCCTGTGGAAGACAGGTGAGCGTATTGGATGCCCAGGAACTTCAGTTAGAGACGGCTGTGAAGAACTGCATGGATGCTGAGAATAGACTATCTGGATCCCTGGGTTCTGCAACTGCTCTTAACCATCTCCTCAGTTCCAGTCAACATTATGCTAATGGTTTAATTTTCTTTTTAATTTGAGAGATTTTCATTCCCTGAAATCTAAAGTGCATGTCCTTTAATTCTTTCCTAGATAGGAACGCCTAACACCCAATTGCTAAATAAATCAAATAAATCATCTGTAGCTGATTTTTAGGATCTACTTTTTTTCTATGCTGTGCTAAATGGTCAACAAAACCCAAGCGTCAGACACAACAGTAACCCCGGCATTTGAGAGGAAGAGGCAGAAGAGTCAAAAGGTCTAGGCCAGCCTTGGGCATTTAGGAAGTTCCAGATCAACCAATGCTCTATGGGACCCTATTTCAAAAGCAATAACAATAACAACAAAACAATCAAAAGGAATTCACTTAATATTAGCTGTAGTTAGCAACTTGAGAAGGTGGCTGGTAAAAACCACCCTAGAGAAAGATGTAAATTAAGTTGCCTGTTTCATTCATAAGTTTCAGTTGTCTGCAATATATATGGTGATATATCAAGCTGTAAAGAATTCAGCGCTCATTTGATGTTTTGAAAGTTTAAAATATCTAGTAGCTCTGGTAGTTTCTAAAGAATAGCCCTAAAGTCAACAGCTGAGAATTCTGGGCCAGTGTCATCATTAAAGTGTCAGGAGAGTCACGTGTTTCTGCAGATCAAGGCAACAGCTGCCAGATGGAAGTAACATCATTGAAATGTAAATAACATTTCAGATGCTGACATGACCTGTGTGGCTGGTGACATTCAGAATGAACAGCTTCATCAGAGCATGTATTTAGTTCATTTTTGACGACCATGCATATTTTCAGGATGGGAAGAAATCAGAAGGCTATCTGGCTGTGACATCTGTGACTGTGTTAAGGTGACTGACTTGGCAAGAGACCTAGCTGATCTTCCTATTCTCCTTAAGCTCTTCTTTCAGAAAGAGCCTTTCCATATCAGGGAAGGTCTCTGGCACCCCAGGCTGACACTGGCCATTCTCATTTCCAACTGTAGCTTCCGGCAGCCATGCGAGGAGACCACTTCACTCCCACAGCCTTACGACACTGGTCCTCCCACCGGTTCCCTCCAAAGTTAACCAGATGACTGTTTCATTTCCTCTTGCAATTATTCAACCTCCAGATCTCTTTGCAAGAAGCATTCAGAGGATGTTATCACAATGGTTTTGGCATGAGTTCAAAAGGAAATTATTTACTTGGATTGGTCCAGTTAGGTCTGACACAAGGAAGAACCTAATAAGACAGGGAGCTGAAAGACACTGTTGGGTAGCATTCAGCTTGGTAGTGTTTTCAGTATCTCAATGTATTCCCATGTACTCCACCTTCAAACACATCTTGGTCTTCTGTAATATCATTCATGTTTCAACTTCCAGCCCTGACTTTCCTTAATCACCATGTCAAGAGAACATTCCATACTCAACTGCAAAAGATAGTATTTCATTAACAAGTAAATGGTTATAAGCTTTACTAGAGTAAGCCTGCTCTGGAGATGTACAGTAGATTCCTTGAAAGAGGATTAGACTCTATATACATATCCACACCCATGTTTGTTTTCATGGGAAACTCTTCTCCCTCAAGCAGTGGCTGTGCCTTTCCTGTCTCTCATAAAGTAGATAGCTTGAAACAACATGGACTGCATGTTATGTTATTTAATCTACTTCTTGGAATAGGTATGTATCTTTCCTCATTTATATTCATAGGCCACAAATGCACATCTCTGGATTAATCAAGCCAAGCCAAGGACTTTCTTACCATCTAATGACTACGCTCCTAATGTACTGTTGAAGAGAATGTGCGACTCATGATGATTGTTCAGACTGAGGCTTCCAGTTTTGTATCTCTCATGCTTTATAGTATGGATGCCTCTGACAGCATCCTTACCAGGCTGGTCAGGCTTCACTTCTACCATCTCCTCCTACCCTCTGAGCCTTCCTTACTGTGCTTCATCTTACTGGCCTTGTTATTCAGTGTGTGGTCCTCAGGCCTTCAGAGATAGTATTATCTCTGGCAGTAAGAACTGCCTAAACAAAACGTTCAGGTTAAGATTCTCAAGCAATTTGAAAACGTGTTCCTTTAAATAATAACATAAGCCATGCTTCCTCTGAAAACAAAACAGAAAAACTACATAAGGCATTGCGAAGAGACGGGGGAAGATATATTTATATGTATAAATATATTTATACATATATGTATATACATATATGCATGTAATAATAAAGTTAAAAGAAGTCTATAAATTTGAAGGAAAGTGCAAACAGGTATATGGGAAGGGTTGGAGGGAGGAATAGGAAGAGAAAATAGTCATGGTTATATTGTCTCAAAAAATGTAATTTGAAAAGAAACGAAAACAACGCAAAACCCCTAAAGCTGTGTGGTGAAAGTAGATATAAGGTTTCACCACAGACTAAGAAACAGCTCTTCTCATTAATGCGAGGAATATATGCAGTTAAGTCCACAAAGACATATCTCATCAGACTCTTGACTAAATAACCTGCATCTCTCGTTTCAAATTCTGGAATGAGAGATGCTAACTGATTGATCAGCTAAGTCAATGGCTTGTTTCCTTCCCTCCAGGGCAGGGCTCCACCCCTTGCACCACAGTTAGTGACATTCTCCAGGCACAAAGCTACTCTTGAAAGTGTCTGTTTCCTCTGTAGCACTAATGATGATATTTGTACAGCTTGCCTCCAGGGGTGGACCCTGACCTGATGGGAACCAAATCACAGACTTCCTCAGTTGGATTGTCTTTCTGAGAAAAGTTAGATAGAGGCACAGGATATTCTCTTCGTAAAAAAAAAAAAATGAAGCTGGTAAGGAAAGGGGTGGGGGTGGGAGTGAGGGAGGGAATGCCAGCATGGATATAGAAAGCACAGATGACAGTTGTGTGGATGTGAGAGGTGGACACACTTTAATTGCAGACATTCGATACCATTGCTGCCAGAGTGTCTGCGGCCAACATCCCAGCTAGCATTCCTCTCTTTCTAGATCCTCTCTCTGTACTCATTCTCCCTAGATGACCATATCTGAGAAAAGGCTTTCACAGTGTTCAGATGCTAGCAACATGCATGTTCATCCTTGCTTACAAAAGTCTACTGAATATCTTTCCTTGGATATCCCTCAGGCCCAACAATCCAAACACCATTCCACAATGGTCCATATCCTCTCTGATATTGTTCGTGACATGAAGGATATCAGATACAGGCTAAGACTCTGTATGCTTCTTCTTTCTTCCTTCTCCAAAGTTTCAAACACCTCATCATTTTTTCTATTAGTATTTATCGGATCCACCCCTTCATCTGGTTTCCTTCCGTTGCCATGCCCTTTAGCTTCTTCTTTCTTCTCTCTGGGATTAAGCTCAGCATCCTGTCTCACAGTTATTCAATATACTCGCCACCTCTGAGCCACCCTCCATAGCAGTACCAGAAGGGCCTATCAAAGTTCAAGTGTAAGTTTGAAGGTACTATAACATCTAAGTGGCAAGTGCATATCATACACAACACTCATTTTCTGCCTTGTTTATACTTCTGTCACCTACAATTGCTCACTCAATAAAGACTTCTGAAACTTCTGTGTGTCTGAACAGTCCCAGGTTCTGAAATTATAATATTATATAAGACAGCAGGGTTTGAAGCGATGACTCAGAGGTTAAGAGCCCTGACTGCTCTTAACCTCTGTTCTATTCCCGGCAACCACATGGTGGCTCACAACCATCTGTAATGGGATCTGATGCCCTCTCCTGGTGTGTCTGAAGACAGTGACAGTGTATTCACACACATAAAACAATAAATGAATCTTTAAAAAAAAAAAAAAAGGAATGGTTTGTTTAAAAGAAAGCTAGCATCCCTGACTGTATGGTATATTCAAATTCTTAGAAGTGCAGATAGGTAAATAGATAAATAGATAAATAGATAAATAGATAAATAGATAAATAGACAGGTAGAAACCGAAAGTAATATTCCTGTAACAGAACAAGTAGTGGAATACATTAGCCTATGTATAAATTTTGTAGCGACGATACCATGATTGATCCGGGGGCTGGAGAGATGGCTCAGCAATTGTGAGCACTCGCTGCTCTTTCAGAGGGCCTGGGTTCAATTCCCACACCCACATGGTAGCTAACAATGATCTGTAACTACAGTTCCAGGATGTCTGGCTACTGTCGGCCCTGCACACACACACAGTACACAGAGAAGCATGCAGGCAAAACCCCAGGTTTCTGGTGTGGATCATGGGCACCAGATCATTTCACAATCACTTGTAAGGCCCTAGAGTCCATCCCTAGCATTACAGAAAAGAAAAGGCAAAGGATGACTGCAAGAGAGAAATAAAGGGAAGAATAAAAGGAGAAAAGGAGATAAAGGAGGAAAGGAAGAAAATACGTTTAATCTAGAAGCAAAAACCTGAGGACAACAAGTAGTTTGGATGGGAAGCAGGCAGAAGAGAAACAGAAAAGCTCTGGTCAGGGTGGTTAGCAAGGATGACTGCCTGCAGTTAAGAAGAAAGCTGGATCATTCAAGGATCAGAAGAGATTAGTTCAGCTGAAATACTGTGGGCAAAGTAGGGAGAATCAGACGATAGACAACCAAAGATGAATGAGGTTAAAGTTTATGGGATTTTTTACAAACCTTGTCTCTACAACAAGATCAACAAAACAAAGAAAATTAGTTTAATTATGGGAAAGTAAAAATCCCCAGACTTTGTTTAGCAATGATTGTGTTTTAAATTTTCACCCATTTACACAAATACAAAGCTACCAGGGACAAAATGCCTTTGACAGTCATAGCCACCTTATTCTGAAGACTTGACAGATAACAAGAAGTTCAAATGATGACCAGCCAGCCACTCTGACAGTCTGCTTAGGTGATAATGGTCTCTTCGGCAGGACACTAGCATCACAAGGTCTCAAATAGCCAAACAAGCCTATGCTAAGGGACAGTAAAGTAACATTCAAGTGTTCATCAAAGGTTGGTCATAATTACCTTTGGTGTGTTTTGTTACCCACAAAGAGAGACGAGAGAAAAATTAGGTGAGACTCACTAGATGTTCACGTTGCCTGATTATCTCATAGGAAGGAAAGCTTTGGTGTGGATTATCTAGGCAGCATTGCATGGGAAAACTGGCTTATATGAAAAGATATTGCCAAGTAACACTGAAGAAGAGAGAATCCCAGCCTCAGGAAAATTAATTAAGGCTCTTACACCCAGGAAGGCGATGATCTCATTGTTAGACTCAGGAAGGTGATGATGTCATTACTGAGTACATAGCACATCACTAATTTTTGAGTACATAACTTGTCCACATTGGTAGTACACTTGGTCTACAATGGGATGCTCAAATATAACATTTACTGTCCTTTTATGGTGGTTGTTATTTAACAGCACAATTTATTGATTACATTCATTTCTACCATCTGCCCATTCAGTTTTCTGAAAGCCTAATATGATATGCAGTTTTCTTTTAGATGTCTTCACATACAGTCAACAGAGCATGGTCCATGGAGAGGTATGGGAAAATAAAGTCTAAGAGTTGGTAACTGTTATTACTTTCTGTTTGTTTCACGTAATGTGGTGTAGGTGACGAACCTGAAATTAACAGCTAGAAGCAAATTTGGGGTTTGCAAATTGACCTTCCCAATAAGAGAGGAGGGGCCTGGGTGAAGATGGTAGCTGGAAGGGTGTTAGGTTTGGATGTTAGCTCAAGTTTTCCACGGGAGCCTTTAATTTGGGGCCATAAAAAAAACCACTCCAGTTTGCGCACATAAATGAAATCAGTTTAAATAGTGAAAGTTTAGAGAAATGCAAACTGCAGGTACAACTGACATGATTTCTGTCTCACTGGGGGACACTTCTTTATGCAAACTTCTTAGCAGTGAAGGAAAGCTGGTGTAAAATTCTATGATATATATTTCCTAAGCCAAATTCTTCAATATGAATATTCTGTATATGAGGAATTCTTATTTAATTTAAATATGCTATTCATTTTCCTTAATTCATCACTAAAATCAATGACTCAAGTATCTGAACAAAGCTCATTGTGAAAGACAAAAAAGAAAAGAAAAAAAGAAAGACTATTTTTAAATTTCCAGAAATTTAAAATTGTCTCAAATTGTACTTGTAAAATTTTCTTCAAAGTTTAAGTAAAGCACAGGGCCTAGCTGATACAAAATATTTTCTTCCACTGTGGAGTATCATAGCGTGGGGGCCAAGTTCAGTCAGGAAGCTGAACCGAAAACCCTCCAGATTCTTTAAATTAAAATGACTCCCTTTCGAGATACAGTCTTTAAGACAGGAACTCAGCCATGAAATACAATAACGTGGACAGTGGCAGAGAAATAAAAAATAAGAATCAACACCATCTCCTAAGTGACTGTTCTCCTAGATGAGGAAAGGCAGACAGTCACCTCCCTGAAAGCATTTGTGCTGATTGTGGGAGTTGGGCCATATTACCAGCACTTCACAGAGGCTCTGGTCTTAGCTTTCCTGTTAAACCATCTTGTGACAGTAAGGAGCTACTGAAGCCTTGGTTTCCTCATGTAAAAAAAAAAAAAAAAGAAAGAAAGAAAGGAAGGAAGAAAGAAAGTTAGTTAGTTAGTTTGTTGGATTCTAAAACCTTGGTATTAAGTTCAGTCCTCATCAACAGTATAACTTCAGCTGTTTCTTTGTAGGGATGAAAATTCCAGAATAGTTATGAGGAGATCTGAGGTTTCCCCAAGGAAAAGAATCATGATGTGTAGTTTATATGGTCAGGAGGCAGAGGACCTCTTTGAGGGTTCACGAGACCCAGCCTATTTATGCTCATCTATCTACTTTGAAGCCCTAAATTCAAGTCCCGAAGGGACAGCCAATGCAGGTTGAACACAGCAAAGCTAATGTCCAGCAAACATCCTGGCTTCTGGGGTACATCGCTACTGCTCAAGAAATTTTCCACGTCTTGCTAACAGTACTTACTGTGCTATTTTGAATATTGCTGGCTTAGAATTATAGAACGAGCTATGACAGATCATGAAGATTTAAAGTGTGGTTCCGTGCGGAAAAAAAATCAGCTCCTTTCTACTTAGTATAGCTAAGGTACTGTGCTAGTCATGACCAGCAGATCACTTTACAAAGAAAATAGTTTATTACTTTCATGGGGTTCACATGCCCATTAAGAAGCAGGCTGGACTTGGGTTTGCCATACCACTGCTGAAATGGTTATCTAATTGCAGGTTGGGGACTAAGGTGATGGAGGTGCTAACCTAGCCCCTGGCAAGTTATAACTGTGGAGGCAACCCCACTAAATTCGCCTACAATTTGACTGCTTTTCCTGTGCTCCAGGGATTCTCTGCAGTAATCCCAGGTCTTCAGAAACACACACACACACACACACACACACACACACACACACACACACACA
>JANHMN010000004.1:145104290-145154272 GCA_030674055.1 Rhabdomys pumilio | reverse complement strand
CACACACACACACACACACACACACACACACACACACACACACACACCACAAAGTTCATAGAGGTCACAAAAGTTTATAATTATACGTTTCCAGGAGGGTATAAAAATCAACTTGCTTGCTGTCCTCTCTGAGCCAGAGATATTTTTAAACTTCAGGAAACCGGTATCGAGACAAGCTCTAGGTGAGTAAGGTCACACCTGCAGGCAAACCAGAGAGAAGCCAAACCACCAAAAGTGGGTGGGCTGGGTGGGCTGCCGAGCAAACAGCCCAGTGTGTTTCCAATTGAGGCACAGGCCTAAAAACAGAAGAACACCAGAGCCTTAGTCTGGGTGGAGGAAAACCTCACTGTTGTTGGGAGCAGGAGCGCAGGAGGGCTCAGCTGCAGGCATCTGTTTCCCTTCTTCTAGAGGAGATGAATTTACCATTTCAGCCAAATCTCCTCTATGCTCTGCATTACCATTTAGGTTTGTGGGGGAGTTTGCAGAAAGCAAAATATTAATAGATTCCTTTCATGGCCCCCTTGGAACATCAAGTAGGTAAACTCGTTGGTATGAACCTCTGGGTCAGGACAGACTATAACACAATTGTCCCCATTCTCTGCCACAGTAACACTGATGAGAATTACTGGAATTACACGTCATATTTACATATTCAATGTTATTATATAAGGAGCTATGTCTTTAGCAGGAGTGAAATGAAATTTCAAGCAATTTGGTTTCCCATATAATAACAAAGCTGAGGCATAGATATTTTTTTCTTATGGGGTGGCTCATGGTGTCCATGATGGCAAGAATACTCTGCCCTCAAGTCTCCAGAAGAAAAGATAAGGAACCTAAAGCATACAGATTTTCCACTAAAGAATGAAAATAAATAGGTATTTAGATGCCAGCTCTTTCTGAATGATAACTGATAAAATAATATGTTCCATCTCTACCCAAGAAAATCAGTATGATTTTTCTCATTTCTTTCCATGTCTTCCTTGTCGTGTGTGTGTGTGTGTGTGTGTATGTGTGTGTGTGTGTGTGTGTGTGTGTGTGTGTGTGTGTGTGTTTCTAGACATTGAACTTACACATGATAAGCAAGTGATGTATGACTGAATTGTACCTGTAGCCTTCGCTTGTCTTTTGTATTATGAAGCAGGGTCTTGCTCAGTGTGTCTTAGATTCTGGATCCAGTCTATAGTTCAGGCAGGCATTGGATTTGCTATGCTCTTGCTTCAGACTCCTGAGTAGCTAGGATTAGAGGTCTGTACCACCATGATTTTTTTCTGTTTTGGTTTTAGAAAGAGTATGACATTGGGCATTGTCTAAAGAACCATTCCGATAATGGTGCAAAGTCTAAGTGGAAGAAGTCCTAACCTCACTGCACAGAAGAAGCAAGAACAAAGTGAGCTGAAATTCCCAGGGAACATTTTCTTCAGAAAACAGAACATTCAATAGTACATGGCAGTACATGTCATACTTGACATGTACATAATTTTTGCCTCAAAGGAATAGATTTTTCCATGTCAAAAATACTTTTCTCTAATCGATTTCTCTTGTAAATATTATAATGTTTTGAAAACTTCTTTTCTATAAAAATATTAAGCCATGATTCAGAATCAAAGGAGAGAGGATGGTGGACCAGGATCACTACTTATCTTACAAATATAATATCAAATGTTTCACATTGTTTTAAAATTCATCTCAAGCCCGTGGCCAAGACATAACTGAGATGGTTAAAGTAGCTACCAATGGGAGTTGCTATGTCACTGCCATGAGATGTTTAGATCAATCACATCTCAGGTATACAAAGATCTTTGTGTATAGAAGGCTACGTGATGGGCACCAGCGTTAGTGACAGCTCTCCCATCATTTCAAGCTTCTAGATTTAAACATCTGCTCAGGGAAAGCTACATATTAAACACCTGTGGTTCGCATCCACGAGTTGAAGCTTGTCTCTGAGCTGCTTCTGTGTTGTCCCAACTCCAACATCTCCCCAGCTGCTCTCAGCATGGGACAGCTCTGCTGCTTGAGTGGAACGAGCATACTGGCTGGCTGGAACTTCCAGCTCAGTGTTTCAGTGAAAGACACCACTGTCCTCCAAAGCACATTATTCAACCATTAGATTCGGGCTGCTGGAGCTGGAGACAAAGGAGGTACTATTCCTATCTCTCTCTACCCATGTGCTCCCTGATGTCATTTTTAGGTACTGCCTTTCAATTCTGTACACGTTCGAGTGATATTAAAAGTAAAAAGTGCAGAAACTATATTTTTAAAGGTTTTGCTTGAAAAAAAATCTTAAGCTTGATCATTCCCTTGAAACAAGACCATTATAAAAGCAAATTAATATTATGAATATCTTAATGGAGAAACCATATAAATCCTACTCTGATAAGTGCTATGCCCAACAAATATTACCATATTAAAAGAACATACATTACAATAATAAATAAAAATTGATAACAAGGCTTGGTGGATCTGATGTTGGATTTTAGGAGAAAGCTGGGAAACCTTACCCATGTATGATATAAATCATTATTAAATCATCTAAGACAAGCGGACTTTGTTATATGTAATTAAATTTGTCTTATGTACACATACATGCATATATATGTGGGTGTGTTTGTGTGTATGTGTGTGTGTGTGATATCACATTTTACTTGTGATTTTGTTTGGCCACTGACAGTAAAGATACAGAAGTTAAAAAAAAAACAACTTGGACATAGATTAGGTGGGAACCTTTTGCTGTCTCCTTCCTCTTTGATTCGTTGGGTTTCAGCCAATAAAAACGGAAGTAGAGGAGAAAGAATAAACAGCACCAAGCTGTCTAAGAGATAGTGGTGCTGTTATCTTGAGTTCACACTGTGACACTGGATGATGCCAGAACACAGTTACTGAGTCCCTTCATCTCACAGGGAAATCCTGGAGGTTTCGTGGTGTGAGGGAGAAGAGAAAGAAAAAATAGAGATGCTCTGAACAGAGGGTGGTACTCTCTGAAGTTTAGTAGCGTTTCCCTTGGCACAGTTCACCTAATTTCACTCACTTGATTTCTTTCTTGGTTATTTTATTTTTCTTGATTGAAGATCACAAACTTATACAAAGAAGCCAGGCTTTAAAAGAACATTTGAAAGCTCATGTGTAATGTGTGTGCTTTCTGGGTGTTACTCAGGTGCCATGAATGCTTGGTTAATTTCTAAACCTCCAGTGCTTGGCATTCTACATGCCATTTATATGTGTAAAAACTGAGCAAAATTATCAAAATATGTAGGTCATCCACATATATCTATAATATACAAGTTTATATTGTGATACTGCTTTGAAATAAGTCAAAATTTTTGACTTGATAAAAGAAATGATCAAACTGATTATATCCTTCTGCTGATCCTAATAGTTAAGTTGAATTCCATCTATGGTGGACACTATATTTGCCTTTATATAATGTATGCTTACCCAAATGTAGTGACTTAAACATTCTCAGAACATATTATGTATGAGGTACACACTATAAATATCAAGGAGAAGAAGGATTTACTGTGGGAAAGATAGGAAGCCATGGGTGTAATGCTGTGAACCTCCCCAGAAGAGAACCCCCAACTTAAGGTGTTATCTTGAACCACCAAGACTTCTACCATCAGTAACAGCTAATTTATTTATTTTATTTTTAGTTAAAATATCCCATCTTTTCCCTTTCCCTCTCCTTCTTTTAAACTTTCCCATACCCCCTGCCACTCATTTTCAAATTTATAGCTCTTTTTTAATTATTATTGCTATTTAGACAACCCATTAAGTCCATTTACCATTGTTTCTATGTATGCTTTTAAGGATGGACATTTGGTATGGGACAACCAGTTATGGTGATCATTTCTGGCAAGGACAGTTTTCATTCTTTCAGTAGGGATTGATTCTCTATAGCTCTTCAATTAGGGGCGGAACATCTGAGATTTCCCTTACCTGTACTGGCATGCCAATGGTATTGTCATTGTTTGAGTTTTGTTCAGGAAGCCAAAATGTTAAGATTTCATGGGTGTAATGTCCCTGTCAAATCTAGAACACAAAATTTCACAGCTAACTTCTTAGTCCTCTTGCTCTGAAACTCTTTCTGTCTCTTCTTCTGTGAAGTTCCCTGGGCCTGATGTATAAGAGTTGTACTGAACATAACCTGGAGCTGGGAACCCTGTAGGCAATGTTTCTTTGCTTTTTGACCAGTAGTGACTTTGTGTGATAGTCTAACTCTGTTGCCAAAAAGAAACCTCTTTCTTGAGGGGTGAGAGATACTCTTTTCTGTGGATAACAAGATAAATATTTATAATTTGGTTAGGGATTATATCAGCCAAGGAAAGTCCTAGCTTGTCTTTTAGAATCCACGACTTCACTAGCCACAGATTGTTGGCTAGGTTTACACCATAACCTTTACAGTGTGAGCCATGAAATCCTTTCTACTAAGTGGGCCTTAAGTCCAATCAACGATTGGTTACCTCCAAGATACAAGGGACATTAATGCATCTTTTTAATATCTTGCCATGAAGATCACCTGTGGCTCACAGGCATCAATCATAGCTTGGTAAAACTATTGCTTTCATCTTTTAGCAGCCTGCACAGCACCTTCTGTGCTAATTTTTAGAGAGGAAGTTTTCAGATTAGATACAGGTTGAATTATCAGAGTCCTATGTTCAAAGTCCATGGTATCTTCAGTAAGTGGGACTTGCTTTCAATTTGTTGCTTTCAAAGCAACAAAAGGCAAAAGGAATAATCTATGTTCTTTTGAAAATCTCTTGGATTGCCCTGACCAACCATAAGAAAGGAAGTTCTCATGCCTTATACAAAGGAATGAATAACAATGATATTAAAGATGAAATATATAAAGGGGAAGGGACTTAACTCTCCAGGGGTGAGAACTATACAGAAGGAGGGGGGAGTGAAGTCAATAACAAAAAGCATGTTTAAAAAGCACATGGAAAATCATATCATCTCATATTTACCTAAAATTACACATAATACACATACTTATATTTTTAATGAAGTTATGCCATTTGGGTCGATAATGCTTTCCTAGGAGCCACAGATAATGTAACACTTAGTCTGTTCTTCTTGTGGTCTGAACTTGTTTCATCGAGCCTATCATCCTTTGCCGATGAGAAGGTGAAGATCCAGAGATAATCTACTGACTTGCCTAAGGAGAAAGTGCTATTGAAAACAAAAGTAAAAATAAAAATAATTTTGTTTTCTGAGGAAGATCAATGTAAGTAATTTCTAATATTCTTGTCTGTACTTAATTAAAACAGAGAAAATAGATCTTGGTGTGCCTCATAAATAATCTTACTAGGGTAAACTAAATTACTGTAACTTCCACACACATTTGGAGTTATTCATAAGTAAATAGGTTTTTGCCCTTCTTTTTAATGAATTATTTTGCCTCCATAATCTAGTCTATAACCTAAAAGCCAGGAATGATATCTATGTGTTTAGATATCTAACCAAACTAAAATGTGGTTTAGTCAGTAGTAAGTACCAAATCTATCTCTGGTGGTTAGTGTTAACCAGGACAACAAATCAATATTCAAGTTTTCTCCAGTATCGAATGATTCAGAGAACCTTAAATTTGAGATCATATGTCACCCCATCTCTTATTCTAAGACACAACTTCGAGGAAGAAGACCATGAACTTGCAGTATGATCTTACAAATGTCTAAATCTTCTTTGCTTAGAGCAGGAACATCATGGCTTTTGCTGTAGTTACTATGCGAGCTAGTTGTGTGCTGCACATATTCCATTAAGGCAAGAAGTAGGCACACTGGAATACAGGCCAGATCACTCTTCCAGACCTTCAGTACTGACAGCTCACTGTTGAGTTTTCCTTGGAAGATGGCCAACAAGAGAAGAAACACCCACTCAAATACATACTTCCTTACTGGAACACATCCCACCCAGTGAGTGAGCGAAGTAGCTAGTACAAGGCCCAGTCCTCTGGTCTAAGGTATCGGTCTAAACTCCATAGCTGGCAAATCTCTATCTTGGAGAGTGACATTACTGGAATTGAACTTGCAATCTCTGGACACTTAGTTTTTAAACTTGACTGAAACAAGAGGCAACAGCATCACTCAAGAAAAAAAAACTCTGCTCCAACTATGATAGAGGATTTGATAAACTTGAGAAGCAGAGATGTGAACTCTGATTCTACTCACTACTTATAGCCTAAGCTTACTTCTTCCATATTTCAGCTTTAAAATGGGATAGCCTTATAACTTTGAAACAAATTTTAGCCCTATTTACTTTAGAAATCCCTTTAGGTCTAATGGTTTCCATCAGGGTAAGAAAAAAGTTTTTCTTCTATTTAAAACATATCAATAATTATATTTTTACAAATCTAATCAACCCTTACAACAACAACATCACAATGTTTTCTTCAACAAGTTCGAACACAGACTTCGTATATTAATTTAATCAAATGGCAATTCATTAACTTATTGTAGAATACTGGGATAATTAATACTCAGTGTCAACTCTACAGGATTTAGAACACAAAAAGGACACAAGCCTCTGGGCATGCTCCAGAAGGATTATCTACAGCCATTTAACAGAGATAGGAAGGCCCACTTTAATTGTGAGTGGCATCATCTCATGGGCTCAGGTTCCAGAGTTAATGCATGAATAAAAAAGAAGAGAAGAGCTGAATAGATGCATTCATTCCCCTTTGCTTCTTAGCTGAATATATAATATGGCCAGTTTTATGTACTTCCTGACTCTATGACTTCTTCCACCATGATGGACTACACCCTCAAACTATGAGCCAATATAAACCATTTCTTTCTTAAATCACTTCACTCACATATTTTGTTGTATAAACCAGCAATACAAATATTACTGATGAAGAAATGATCAAATTTCAGGATGCCATTTATCCTACAAATTCTAAATCTTTCAAGAGAATAGTTCATATTCAAGTATTGTTTTTGTCATGACTCACAAACACATATTTTAAAAACCTGTACAGGGAGTTAGTTAGTAGTTACTAACTATGCTTTATATTCATAATGAGGAATCAGACACGTTTCAGTGATGCTATAATTGAATGAAGAAGGTTCTGGATTAATAATGTATGGCCACTAGAAAATGACATCTGCCTGCCTTTCTATTTAAGCCAATCTAAACATAAAGAGCCTCACTCTCCACCTACAAAGTAACCTATTTATCTCATGCCTGTACCTAAATTTTGGCTCACTCATCTGATCTTTTAACATGAGCTGTCCAGTTCAATTACTAAAAGACTCAATTGATGAAAGTTGGATTTAATGTCCTTTTGATGTATCCTCTGAAGGGCTTACCAAACCCCATTTTAAAAAATATACACTACCTAGAGCATTCATCTATCACTCATGTTTGTTTTTTTATTGAATTTCTGGTAAGCGGGTACTGCGATGATTCTCAAAACCTTAATTTCTCCACTCCATTACCATGTAGCTAATGGGTTCAGAAAAATCCAACCACAAAAACCATAATCACAGTAGCTCTCTGTAAAGAAACACCTGAAACTTCACTGATTACAACACTCAGAATGTTCCTTGTGAAGGTCAAACTCAAAATATATTTATGAAAAATAAACCTTTATGTTTAGATTTTAAATCCATTGGCCAGAAAAAACATGGCAGTTTGGTCCAGAGTATAAAAAACTCACATAGGATCCAGGAGAATATTTAGCAACTTTATTCAAATAGAAATTTGTCAGCACTTGGGAGCTATGATGAAGACTTCCCCAGCATCATAGGGATCAGGTTGTGCTTTGGTTATAAAAAGCTAACTAATCTTCATTGATACCAACAGACAGCTATCTTAGAAGAAAATCTTTCCTGGAAGATTAATACTTGAGTGTTATGAAGTGGAATGAAGAAAATCACATTCTGCACAATAAAAGTCAAGTCTCAAAGAGTTCAATAGTCATTTGTACCCAAGTGCTATAATGCATCAGCAAGCAGTGATTCCAAGATCATGTACCATTGGTAAGATCAAGCCTTCCATCAGATGGACTCAGAAAGCTTGCTTTGTTTGTCAGTGTTTAAAGTTGGTACACTTATATTGTCATTCAGATTCTAATGTAGATGGGACCAACCCTCACCCTTCTGGTTCCTCCATAGTGCTATTACTTAGTACCAAGTGACCCATTAAAACTTGGTTTCCCAAGTAGAACGAGAAGCCTCATTACAGTGATGTAAACACAGGTAAGGGAAAATATACTTAACACCCTGTAAGAATGTGTGTGGACTTGGGTCTTGGTTAATCATAGCAGATGCTGACCCAGAGTAGAGGCCACTGGGAAGAGCTGAGTATCAGCTCTGACTGTTATATTTCTGTTCTCTCCTTAATTTCTAACTAAACTTTTGCTTGTTCTCCATCACTCTTTTCAAACCTTGAGTCTGTGAGCACTGGGGTCACACTTCATTAACTACTGTGTTAAAGGGAAAGAACAGGCAAAATGCCTCATCTTGAGAATTCGAAAAGAAATTCATGCATAATGGCATGCACATAGTTTAGTTTAGCTCACCCTACCTTTATTGAAGGATTCCACTTTCACCACCTTGTAATGTAACAAAAGCAAGAATAGTCTACAACAAAGCCTCCCTATGCTATGCTGCTCCACTCAGACATGGGCAATTTACTCCAGATCATGCAAAGCCTTCCATTTGGCTATAAACAAGCAAAAATAAAATAGACTCAGAATAACCCTTAGGACTAAAAACCTTTCATCAACGGCATTGACTGATGTCTTTTCCTAAAACAACTCACTTTATGTTACTAATCTGAGTGTAAACCACAGCGTGCCTAACTAATTTAATTGATTAATGTAATAAGCCAACTTTGCTGTCAATTAAAGTCTGGCTAGTAGTTACAAGTTGACTGTTGAAACAGCCAGTATCACCTATGCGGTGGGAAAACTGGTTTGTTTGTTTTTTGTTTTTTATTTTTTTAATAATTTGTTGTGCTTTGGCACCACCCTTACTGCAATTGGGAAATATATTTTTAGTTGACGAAATGATTTGATCATAAATTTATATGACATGAAATAAACTATCTTAGAGGATAGTTCAGAACATACTGTTGGAAGATGGAGGACCTAATGTTTATGATACTCTGTTTCTTTCCCTTGTGCATGTCAGAAACACCCACTTAAAAAAAATGTGATGCATTTAGTTAACATGTAAACCAGAAAGCCTATTTTTGAACTCATCTTTGATCATGCTGTGAATAACACTTCTAAACCAAAAGGCTAGTTGCTTAATATAGTGTTTAATTTTATGTTTACAAACCAAACTTTATTCCAACATTTCCATTATGTATACCATGTTTATAGTTATCAGCCAGTAAGTATGGACAGACCAGCCTTTACTTTGCCTGCGAGAGCGCTCAAGATACTATCTTCAACTTTCCCATGTTTATCCCTTAAGTAATTTCTTAACTGAAAATAGAGATAATAAAAGATAGAAGACAATTGTTACTTTATGTATTTGTATGTGTGTGTGTATGTGAATGATAAAAGGAGGGGCGGGAGAGAGTGGGAGAGAGGAGGGAAGGAGTGAGTGAAGACAGGAAAAGAGACAGGGGTGTATAAAGGGGACCTCCATGGCACATTGCACATGTGGAAGTTAAAGGTTAGACTGACTTAAAGAGTCATATTTTACTGGCTGGGATATCTGGCCAACCCAGACAATTACATTTTTGTATTAAAAACACAAACTCCTCTATGAGTCTTTGGGACATATCTTGCCCTTTTGCTACTGTGTTGAAAACCTTTGTGATGTGAAACTTTAAAAATACAAAATGAGTATTCCTCATATTCCATGACCTTAATAATCATTAATATTTTAATATCCTGTTCTTGAAGGACCCATAATTCAGAACTTCTTTAGAAAGGCAGGAGTCCTCTGTTCCTTACACCCCACCCTATGTTCTTGCTTTCAGTTTGAGTAATTAGTGGAAGAAGGGGTAGAATCAACTTGTTTCCTGACATCCCAATAGATAGAGGCTTTTAAATATCCTCATATCCATTGCTTTGTTTTTAATAAAGTTTTTTAATAAAGTTTTTAATAAAACTCCAACTTCATATTCACATTGAGCATCACAGTTTAAAACATTATTCCGGAGGAACGGGTTACTGCATGCATGGGTACTCTAAGACTATTTTCTATAAACTCTTGCCCACCAATCACTTCCTCAGACAGAACGGAAGCGAGGAGTGTTCTTTACTGTTTAAGGTATCAAGTGACTTTAACAGATGAGCTGAAGAATGAAGTACATGCTACTATATCACACAGAATTAAATGTCTGAAGAAACCGTCAGTTACCAGGCTCATTTAAAGTTGTTTATAATTTCCCAGTCTCAGGAAATTTCCTAAGTCCTAGCAACTAGATCATTTTATTTTTCTAATTAAAAAATTATCTATCTATCTATCTATCTATCTATCTATCTATCTATCTATCATCTATCTATCTATCTATCTATCTATCTATCTATTTATCTATCTATCTATCATCTCATGTGTCTGGGTGTTTTGCCTGCATGCACTGCACCGTGTACATGATCAGTGCCTACAGAACCCAGGAAATGGCATCAGGTCCTCTGTAACTGGGGTTACAATGGTTTGGCTGTGCTGGGAAGCAAACTCGAATCCTCTATGTGTGCTCTTAACTGCTTTGTTCAGAGTGCTTTAATTGTTCTTCTGCACTGCTTCATTTAAAACATGTTTTAAGAAATGTCCAGTCATTAATAATTTTGAATGCATTCAAAAAAACCAACCACATCAAACTTCTTTAAGGTGACTTTGCCTGGGCACGTTGCAAACATAGTAGATGGAATTCTGAGTGGCCTGGTAAGATGTGGTAAAACAGTAGCTTGTGCAGACAAAAGAAGTCACGTTTTCCTTCTGACTATAACATTTTCCTTCAATTACAAAGTTAGAGTGAGAAGAAAACCCTACTTGTATCCTCACAACCTAAAACAGTTTTCCCAAGAATCTGTTCCTATTACAATTTTGGACTTATGTAATATCTCTTATCACTAGTATTTTGGAAACAAAACAACCAGTGACACCATCTACAGGATAATTTTTTCACGTTTCACAGGGCAATAAGTCTAAAATAATAAATCACATAAAGCACATGAACTGGATCTCTCTGACATCTCTTTGAACACTGGTTCAGTCTTCCAGCCCCCAAAAAAAAAAAAAAAATCCAACAGGAGTCATAGCTATCATTCAGCACATTTCTCTCTCATATATTTCATGAGACATTTGGACAAGCTCTAGAAACAGAAATCTCATGTTGTGGATGTTAGCAGGCAATGAACTGTACCAAGTTAAACACTCCAGGGTGCCATGAGTCTTCGTCTTTCAGTTCAGGGGCATATATACTGAGAATGCACCTCTTTCAAACTTTGTTTCCATTCATCAGACCATTTTTTCTGAAGTCTTGACTTTCAGTACTTTACTAAAACAAGTAAGTACACATTTCCATGGCTTTAGCTTTGGCAATGAAAACCTGTGGGAGGTCTAATGTTATTATGCTTAGAAACTAAATGTGTCTTAGAATTACTTGACTCTTTCTTTCCCAATGCTAACTGTAATACTAACTATATTTTCTACTGTTCTAATTTAAAGATCTATGATTTAAAAGGCGTGTAATTTCATGATCTCAGGAAAAGTTAAATTTACATGTAGCAAAATAAGCATCTCCATATCCTGTGAATCTTTCCATCTGTCATGAGAAAAATAATGTAACTTAAAGAGTATATAAAAGTATTTTTCAGAAATATTGATACCATAGATCATTTTATTAAAAGAAAATTCATGTGAATCGTTTTTATGAAAGCTAAAGAGTTAAAAATTATTATTTACCAGCTTTAAGCTGACTCACATTCTCTGTTAACAGTCCTTAACGCTTTGCTAATTTATTCTGTCCGTGTGCTGTTTTTACTGATGCAACCATGTCATTTTTGCTTAAGTTCTGGATGACAATGACAAATGCCAAGGAATTTATTTAGATGTCAGAAGAATTGTTGAGTAAAAAACAGAATAAGTTAAAAAATGGACATGATATATTTATCAGAAACAGGAATCTCAACTTGCAGAGACCATAAACATATTTTTCATATATTTAAACTGATCATTTGCACAGTTTAGTACAAATAATTCAGTGTATGTGCCTAAGCACATATTGTGATATCTACAACAGTATTGCAATGTGAGGAATATTAACTATATTATCAGCAGAAACTTTACTTATCTAAAATGTTTTTAAAATAAACAAAATTCCATTATTTATATTCTTATAACAATGTTGGGAGGTAATAATTTATTCCAGATATATACATTTACTTTTCAACTATTATTGACTTTCTAATGGAGGTCAGAAAATTTTAAAGCTTCTTATACAATTTACAAAGGTGTAAAGAGATTACTGAAAGACAGCATTGGAAAGAGCAGGATCATGAGCCCTGGGGTTTATGAATGTCAGGTTGAGTAAAATAACATCATAGCTGCTATTAATGATTTTATTAGATGTCAACATATCAGTAATGATGAGAAAATTCAAGGCCTCAATAATAAAATTTAATGGAGAAAACCTAAAATTATTTTAAAAGACTATAAATATATTTATATATTAAAATATATGTATATAACACACAGCACATATATATACATATATGTATACATATATACACATATACAAGTATACATATATATACATATACATAAATATATACAGTATGTATATATATGTACACAGTATATATGTACACACATTCATATATATATATATATATATATATATATATATATATATATATGAATTGTGCCCTAAGAAACAAGGAAAGCAATCTGCATTTCCTTGTTAGTGAGGATTATTAAAATTCCCCATTTTCAAAAATAATCATAGTTACATCCCAGAGTATGTATGGACTAGAACAACATCATGGAAATGTACTTCTTTGGAACACATCCCTGAGACAAACTGAGCTTGTCATTATCTCTCAATAACTTTCTCCAGTCTCCTTGGTTAGGCTGCCTCTCTCCGCTGGCCACATGACTCCAGCTTCCCATCACCACACTGGCATTCACTCTCCTCCATTCCTACTCCACATGTAGGCTCTAATAACAGTTACCAGAATATAAAACTATGTGCATCTCAAGAAGTGACCTATACACACAAAAGTATGTCCTAAACTAACTTGAAATATTGAGCCTTTGGGACATGGAAAAAGGATTTCAGATTCTACTTTTTTTTTCCATTTACAAGACAAAGTATCTTGGTGCAGAGGCTGGCAATTTCAACAAGTCAAATTTTCAATTGGTTGGTTTCTATAATTTATTATTCTTTTGATAAAATGCTCATAGAATTAGAAAGATAAGACTGACAACCTGCCCAAGGTCACATGAATTCTTGGTAACTTAACTGCTCACTTTATAAATATTCAGGAAAGTATTTCTAAACAAACCACAAGCCTACACTGTGATTTCCCAAAAAGGTGTACAACATCCCTACTAAACAACCCTTTTATAATTAATAAATCCAAAGCATTGAAGATTTTTAAAAATTGCCAAGCCACAATTTACAGGATGTGGAACATCAGTCCAGACTCGATGAATCCATTCTTGAAACTTCTTTCTTCCTTTTCCATTAATTAATTTATTTATCCATTTTACATCCTGATCGCTGTTTCTCTCTTCCCATGTTCCCCACCCCAACCAAAAAAAATGGATAAAGAAAATATGGTACACTTACACAATGGAATACTACTAAGCTATTAAAAACAAGGACATCATGAAATCTGCAGGCAAATGGATGAAACTAATATATATATATATATCATCCTGAATGAGGGAACCCAGACCTAGAAAGATATGCATGTTATGTATTCACATATACATTCACAAGTGGAAACTAGCCATAAAATACAGGAAACCCATGCTATAATCTCCAGACTCAAAGAAGCTAAATAACAAGAAGGTCTTAAGGGAGGATGCTTGAATCTCACTCAGAAGGGGAAATAACATCCACATTGGAGGTAGATGGAGGTCAAAACTTCTTTCTTACACAAGGTTGCTTCCCCATCACTATGGAAACACAAGGCCCTGTCAGTCATCTTACTAGAGAGAGCTGTTTTATCCTCAAGGGTCTATAACAAGAAGGTCATTCTTTTATTACACTTCCTTTTAAATTTCAAGTTTTTTTGTGTGTGTCCATGCATATGTGCACGTACTTGCACACATTCACACACACACACACACACATGCATACACATACCATCCATATGGATGCATAAGATAACTTTTCAGAATCGGTTTTCTCCTTCTTCTTTACCTGGGTCCTGAGGATCAAACCCAGGTCTTCTGGTTTGGGCAGCAAGCACCTTTACTTTACATCAGCCCTCTTTTTAATTTTTTTTTTTTTTTGAGACAGGAATTCTCTCTTAGGTAGCACTGGCTGTCCTAGAACTAACTGCACAAAACAGGCTTGTCTCACACTAACAGACATCCACCTGCCTCTGTGTCCTGCATGCTGGCATTGAAGGCATACAACACTACACCCATTTTTTTCAACCCTTTAAAGCTATAGCTTCCTTGTAAGTTCCTACATACACTGGGACTGCCATTCCCCATACACATTTAAACGACAAAGGTGATGTATGCTACTTGCTGATGTCAAACAGCTTCAGTGATTAAGAGGTAAAGATTTCTCTGATTATACTTGAAGTAAAGTGGGAAGGACAAAGGTTCCCTCTTCCTCTCTGTAGCAATTCATGAAAAAAGAGGCCATAATCTTCTGATTTCTATCTGTGCCCAGGGCTGATCCTGTGCCACAGCGCTCCATACCCAAATACTGCCAGCAGAGAACTGGTCTCCCAGGAGTGCAGGTACACCTGTGAGCACAGGTAACACCACCACTTCTGCTCAAATTCTTGGTCCAAGAGGGACCAGCTCGGAGTCATCAGGACACAGGAACCGAGGAACAGCCAGACACAGGATCCTTCTGGTTTCCATCTGTAACTAGGAGCTGACCCTGTGTTAACAGCTCTCCATACGCAAATTCCTCCCAGAGAAAACTGGTATCCCAGGAGTGCTGACACACAGGCTTGCAGGAAGGACAAGCCACATTCAGAGAAAGCAAGACCAACTAACACCAGAGATACCTAAATGTTGAGTGGCAAGGGCAAGAACATAAAGAAGAGAAACCAAAGTTACCTGGCGTCATCAGAACCCAGTTCTCCCACCGCATCAAGCCCTGGATAACCCAACACACCAGAAAAGCGAGACTTTGATTTAAAGTTACATCTCATTATGATGATAGAGGACTTTAAGAAGGACATAAATAACTCCCTTAAAGAAATACAGGAGAACAGAGATAAACAGATAGAAGCTCTTAAAGAGGAAACACAAAAATCCTTTAAAGAATTACAGGAAAACACAACCAAACAGGTGAAGGAATTGAACAAAACCATCCAGGATCTACAAATGGAAATAGAATCAATAAAGAAATCACAAAGGGGGACAACCCTGGAGATAGAAAAACCTAGGAAAGAGATCAGGAATCATAGACACAAGCATCATCAGCAAAATACAAGAGATAGAAGAGAGAGTCTCATGTGCAGAAGATACGTGGAAAACATTGACTTAACTGTCAAAGAAAATGCAAAATGCAAAAGGCTCCTCGTTCAAAACATCCAAGAGATCCAGGACACAATGAGAAGACAAAACCTAAGGGTAATAGGTATAGAAGAGAATAAAGATTTCCAACTTAAAGGACTAGTAAATATGTGTTGTGGGAAATATTAAAGGAAAAAGGAATGACAGGCTTCCCATTTTACTCTCGGCCACTTTCAGCCCTGGCATGGTCCCGCTGCCTTTGTCTCTAGCTAGCCCTCACAGTTGCTGGTTCCAACATTTCCAGCTCTGGTTTGCTTGTATCTAGAGCCGCTAGTTTCTTCATAGCCATGAACCCCTGAGGTCAGTTGTCCCACCTTCCAATAACCCAGTAAAACAAAACTCTAGAAGCTTATAGTTAACAATAAATTCTCAATTCACGAGATGCCCACACAATAATTTCAGAGCCACCTAGATTAGACAAGTTACCCCAATTATTCTATCCCTATATTAAAAACATATCTACCTATGGCTATTTAAAGTTATGCTGGTTCTGAGTCATCCTGCTTGTCACCTTCCATCTTTCTCTCCTCTCCTCTCTCCTGAGACACTCTGTCTCTGCAACTCTTAGCCCTGCCTCCCTTTTCCATGTCCAATCACAAGCCTCCAGCTGCACTTATATTTTAATGTCATTGGACAGGGAAAATCCTGCCACAAATATCTTCAACAAAATTATAGAAGAAAACTTCCCTAACCTAAAGAAAGAGATGCCCATTAACATACAAAAAGCCTACAGAACTCCAAATAGACTAGACCAGAAAAGAAATTTCTCCTGTCACATAATAATCAAAACACCAAATGCACAAAACAAAGAAAGAATATTAAAAGCAGTAAGGGAAAAACGTCAAGTAACATATAAAGGCAGACCTATCAGAATTATACCAGATTTCTCATCAGATACTATAAAAGCTAGAGGATCCTGGGCAGATGTCATACAGACCCTAAGAGCACACAAATGCCTGCTCAGGCTACTATACCCAACAAAACTCTCAATTACCACAGATGGAGAAACCAAGATATTCCATGACAAAACCAAATTTACACAATATCTTTCAAAAAATCCAGCCCTACAAAAGATAATAGATGGAAACTACAACACAAGGAAGGAAAATACACCCTAAAAAAGCAAGAAAGTAATACATTCCCATTGTGTACATTTGCTAATGTGCTTCCAAGTAAGAAGCCTCTAAGACCTGGATGTTATTGTCTGACTTAAAGACAATGTTGGTCCTATTCGTGGGGAAGCACTATTACATTGTTTGCTGTAAGCTTTCCTACTCCTATCTATGTGTCCCTTTCATAGCTTCTGACAGCCACCGTCAACAGCTTTTGGACTGTCTGTCTCCTGGATCCTTTCAAGTTGGAGCCACCTTGATCCTTAAAAGGATTCCATCTTGGGAACTGAAAAAATGATTCTGAGAACTTTGTAACTGTCAAGTTCCTACAAGATAAGAGTGTGGGATTTTGATGACTTGAGAGTTTTGATGCTTTCTTCAACATTGCTGTCTCAAGGTCAAGACATGAACACTGCAGGACCACTGGTGTACCACAACAGGGTCACAAACATGTTGCCACAGTCTCATCTGGCCCTGCTTTGGCTGCTTTATGGGGATTAAGCTTTAGGAACACGGATCTAGGATCAGACAAGGATATAGTCCACATCAAATGTGTTTTTATAGTCATTTCTTTGTAAGGGTACAATTTCAGTTTAATTCGGCACAGCCATATCCACTGGAAATGGTAAAAGTCATGAAGCCAACATGAAAGTCAACAGCTAGTTGATACAGCTTTAGCAAACCTGACCTGAATGCTGCCATCACTATCACTCTGTTTCTCACTTTTAGGATTTGGTCTTTTTGTGTTGCATTCCTGGAGACTTTCTGCATTCTCATTTATTTTATGTCTTTTCCTGATAAAATTATGTCTGTAATTTTTTAGGAAAGTCCTAAACTCACTATTCCTTCTGCTTCTATGGAAATACCTATATCTGGCCTTATTTGGAAATCTTTCTTATGAACTGGAGATCATAATAAGCACAGACAAGCACAAAGAAGCTAGGAATTTATAAATGAGGTTATGATCCCAAGGATCTTTTTGGGGTATCTGCCCATAAGTGAACTGAAATAGTATATTTGAAACAGGGTACCCTTAGAGAAAGTTGACAAACTCTAATTGGCCAAGATTCAGATTCAGACAGGTAACAAATTCAAAGCCTCTTTTTACAATATGTGTAGAGATTTCTGAAATGTAGTTTAAACATAGGGGATCATACAAGGGTACACCCCAGAGGAATAGAATTCAGTAAATAAGATAGAGTGACTAAAATAATTGTTTTCTATTTAATGTAGGTGATGAAAGGATATCAGAAGGAGTTAGGTATTAATATTTGCTATTCCTAAAAGACCAGTTCAGACATTTTTTTTCTATTTGTCTAAAGCACTTTAAAGTGGCAAATACTGCCAGCCTAAAAACATCCTGTCATATAATAAATGTGTTCGCCTTTGTGGAGACTTTCTTTAGTTTCTTTGAATTGGAGTTATTGAGCTGGCAATAAAAATAAAATTTGTTCTATTTCTACTTTCTTAAAAAAGGGCCATAAATTTGAAAAAATTATGAGGGGGCATAAGGTAGAATTTGGAAGGAGAAAAGGAAAGAAGGATGTGATGTAATTACATTATAATTTCAAAAATAAAAAAAATATAAATTAAAACAAAACAAATATCCTCTGAAAGGGCTTCAGAATAAAAAGTTTGTTGTATTATAAAATACAACCATACTCAAGATTAATTTATATAATATACACATGTACACATACAATTACACATTCTGAAACTGTATATATCAGTATCTGTATGAGCTCTTTATGGCTTTATCATATTAACTCCTATGTTAATTGAATGCAAATAATGGTGCTTGAATATATACATGTAATTAATGACTGGGAAGATTTGTACTTAATATTTAGTAAACATTTATTTAGCAACATATAAATTGCTGTGAATGGGCTTTTTAATGTAAATACATGTATATTTCATGTTGCTTTCTCTGCAAAATAATTTACAGTTACAGCACCCCTTGATAACCTAACTCCCACTTCTAATATTCTTCATTCCACAGATGTGGAGTGACTTACAGGAGGGACAGCTTGGTCCCATTGTCTGCAAACAGTTCAGTTAATATTCAGTATTTTCTATTAGCAAGGTAAAATGAGAAAATTGTTAAGCTTCACCTATCTATGTCTAACATTTGAAGATATTTGTATTTCTAGAACAGAATTCCCAATGCCAGCCACACCTGCAATACACATGTGGAATAAGCAAATGCAGAAGGGAGTACTTGGCCGGTTGTGTTGAAAAGCAACCCACTAGAACAGAAGAAAATAATGACAAAACACCTTGTTTCTAAAGTTTCCATGATGTAATACAGTCCAGATACAACTACCTGGGATTGAATCTAGAAAGTTGTAATGGAAAGTTAACCAGTCCAATTCATTGTAGATATTCTTCTGAACACAAAATAATCTCTGAAGTAAAAACACTCTAGAAATATGGGTAATCTAGAAAGATTACCTGCTTACCTCTGCTGAGTGAGCACTTCATGTGTCTAGCCCTTGCCACCACAAGAAGATCATGGTTAACAGCATAGATTGTTAGCAACAATTCATAAGAAAAGTCTGGTTTTCTCACATAGAACAGCAGAGAGCAAGAAATGGCTTGATTCATATCAGCTCTTATACTTGGCAGTGAGAAGTAGGGTTTTAATTTTTATGTGGTTTCTGGAAAGCTCCAAGATCAGCCCTGATTGAAGGATACTTGGCAATTCCTAAATAAAATCCTAATTGCAGTGTGTGTAATGCCACTGTTTAATGTCTTCTGGTCTCCAGCTTCTTTGGAGGTATTCTCAATGCTGACGTACCCCTAAAGCTAATGGACCATTTATATTTTTGGTGAGGGTCTCTGGCCATGTCTGTGTCTACCTGCTTGAGTGGCCTATTATGCTAAGGCAATAGATCAGGAGATCATGTGCAAAGAAGGACACTGAGTTCTCAAAGGCAAAACCAATGTAAAAAATGTGAGGAAAACCATTAATTGGCAGTGCTAGGAATGGAGACCAGATCCTCATGCTTGTAGGAATATTGTAGCAACTGAGCTACACTCCCCCACTGCACAAAAACCCTAAAGAGAATAATCAGTATTATATAAATAGTGAAATTAGTATCTGTAATTGGGCATGCTTGTAATCCCAGAATTGGAAAGTTTAAGACATGAGAGTTGCTATTAGTTTAAAGAAAGCCTGGAAACTGTAGCAAGACTCAACCTCGAAAACCACACATTCAAATATGTGTATATATACAAACACATACATAAACACCATATATGCTGAAATGTGTATTTGCAATATTATTGGATAATATAGATTAAAAACTAATAGCTATCCTAGATGTGATGACTTAGGGATATAAAGATAGAAAATTATTTCATTAATTTAGATTTTTAGTTCAGTATAAATTATGCCTTTGGAATATGGAACATATTTGTAGGGAGATCAGAAATATAAATTTAGAACAATTTGTTAGTTGCTGAAAGAAAAGTGGATTTATGTTTTGATTGTTTTCAAGTTTATCTGTGGGGGTGTAGAGTGGTGTTAGAAAATGGACACAAGAGATGAACTTGTGAATATGCATTTCTACAGAGAAAGAAACTTATTACTCAACTATATAAGAGACAAGAATAAAAAAATCACAGCATGCTCTATTTCTTTTAGAGGATTACAAAATCACAAATGTAACAATGCTAACTACTGCAGCAATGTAAAGCATGCCCCATAGACTCAGGTGTCTGAACACTTGGTCTCCAACAGGTGGTGCTGTTATGGGAATTGCAAAACCTTGGGAGGCCTAATGTCTAACTACAGGAAATAGGTTAGGTCATGGGCCTTTGGTATCCTGCCTCTGCTTCTTCATCTGTTCAGAGAAAAAGTAGTTGCTTCTTGCTCTTCCCATCATTGAATTTACTGTTACCCTGCCTTCTCCACAATGACTGACAGTATCTCTTTAATTTTCCAGCCAAAACAAACTTCTCCTCCCTTAAGTTGCTTGTGAAGTATTTCATCAGGGACAAAAAACAGTACTAATAAAACTACTTTATAATGGCTTATGAAATGATAATTACTTCAATAAAACATTGTTCATCATGCTGCATTTAAAAATCAGACAAAATAAATATTGACATATACAGAGTTTTGTATCTAAAATAAATTTGATGCTCAGGAAGTTTCTGAGTGGCTAAGAAGACAAATGTTACAAAAATGAGGATCTAAGTTCAAGACCCTAAAATACACATTAAAGAAATAAAAAATGTAGTCATGAATGCCTGTAAGTCCAACCCCATGAAGGAGCAGAGACAAAAGATGGATGTGAATTGCTGCCTGAAGCCTAGCTCCAGGTGCAGTGAAAGACCCTGTTTCAGGGAAATAAGAAGAACAATGATAGACAAGGGCACCCAATTCTACCTCTGACCACACCCATACAGAGGCATGCATACTTGCACACACATGTGGGCATGTACAGTACACATCATGCACAAACACACATATTACATACATAGACACAATTTAAAGAATAAATTTGATGATATACAATGTCAGACTATTAAATTCTATTATTTAATCATGAAGTATTTGATTTAAATGGTCAAATTTATGAATTATAATAGATCTTCTCACTTAGGGCCTTCATTTTAAAAAGACAATTTTAAAAAGACAAACAAAAATAATCCAAACATTGTTTAAGAGTGAAACTTACATAATTAAACTCAAATTTGTATTTTTAATCTCTATATGATTATCAAATATAAAAATATTCTTTTCAGGATATTTGTTCATTTTCAACATAAATACATATAATAAATTTAAACTCATATTAGATAAGAACTATTCACTGTCTGTTTGCAAGGGTCACTGTCAGGGATCACTCCTCTTTAAGTTTAAGACAAAATGAACAATTTAAAGTTAGAACTGAATTATATCAACACTATGATTCCTAACAATCCTAGGCCAAGAATCAGGACACTCAAGATTCTGACAGTAGTAATTCATCTAAAAGTATCTAGGACTGGGTCTGTAGAAACATGCTGTAATGCACTAGAATCTACTGGAATGCACCAGAATGCTCTGAGATGCAGTAGGATGCACCAGAATGTACAGGAATGTACTAGAATTCACTGAAATGCTCTGGAATTCAGTTGAATACACTAGAATGCACTGTAATGTGCCAGGACACACTGGAATGAACTAGAATGTACTGGAATGCATAATGCTCCTCCCTCCATTGTGCATAGATGCTCCCTTCAGGAGAGCAGTCAGGGTCTACTTTTCACAAGCTTGTTTGTCCTGGTAACACACCATTCTACACTCACAAAGAGTATAAGACTACAAAAAAGAAAAAAAAACCCTCATAACAGAGACTACAATAAAATTCAAAGTATATAAAGTATATTATCCTAAAGGATGCTAATGACCATACATTTTAATGATAAAAACTGGATAACAGATGCTCTAACAAAATGCAATATACATATTAAGGCATGTTGAAGAGGAAAAGATACAGCCATGGTAGATGCAGATCTGCTTCCTACGTCCTTGACTAGACCCCTCTCTCTGTCTATCACTTGCACATCTTGACACTGGACTGGAAAAGATCAAGCTTGTACACACTGCCCCAAGCCCAATCCTCAGCTCAGTGCTTGGGTTCATTCAGCTTGAACATCTAACAGATTTTGCACACACTGGGGCCGCTCTCCTGTGAAGAAAAAAGAATACTACTACTCTAAGGGGGAAGTCATAAAATACCAAAGATATGCACATATGTATTATATATGCATAGAGTTTTATCTGTTATAATACAGCCACATATACATATATGTGATGTCTATTATAGTACATACTATCTTTATATTTGCTTCTATATATGTAGTAACTGTCCTATTTTCTATACTATCACTGTACTGAATTAGCAGAAGCATATATAGTTATTATTGTTTTAAAAATGAATTATTTGAACCAATTTATTCCAGTTATTTTCATAATCCCAGGCAGCAAACAATAAGGATCAAATAATTACATGCTTCTCAATCGTGATCTTATCTTTATATATGAAAAATAGTTCCAAAGTCAGACTGAGAACAAGGCTACACTACATAGGACAGCATTTCAGACACATCTGAAAGCTCCATCCATGTGTTTCCCCGTCATCTACTTCTCTGTCCTGTAATGAAGCTTTGTCCAAGCTGAAAGATTCCTAGTTCAAGTCTATCCTTGAAGAATGAACTGCTGTGCGGAAAGAAATAGTGTACATCTGTGCAGAGAGAAACACCACAATCACCATGGAGGAAACAATGGAGAATCAATATGAAGTCACTTTGAGCCGTCAACTTTTCCTAGCTCCTTATATTGTTATTGTATGTTCTATATATACCAAGTAATATTTTCATCTTTCTTTGAAGCTCTTGGTTTAGCATCTTCTTCAGTCTATCCTGAGACTTACTTAATCTCACCTGTTTGATTTCTCATTCTTGCCTTTGTTGGCTTCTAAGAACTTCTATCTCCTGGTTTCTCCTTTATTCATCAGTGTTTTCTCACGTCCTCTCTCGTTACTTTCTTCCTTCTTCCTCTCTATATTTTGCTAACAGTTCATACTAGAAGCCTCATTTCTTGTTCTTCATAGCCCTCACCTTTGCAATTTCAACAATTTTCATGACTTCAGTTCCATTTGCCACGAATTCCTGAATCCAGTCTCTGATGTCTGGCATCTAGTTCATTTCCAGTTCTGCATTGGGAGCCACTAATAGCCAAGAAAGGCCTCCTTGCCACTGAGGTCTCCCAAACCCTTTTTCCTCTTGCTTCTTACTTCCAGGAAGTCCACTTTATCTTCTCATGTGTTTAATTTTTCTCTTTTTAATGCAAAAGCTTCTCTTACATCCCATCCTATACAGCTTAGTCCATAGCATTTGTTGTATAAGCTTCAGTTTTTCTCATTTAAATGCTTTTCCTTGACCCTTCCAATTTTCCCCTTATCTAACAGTCTCCCTCATTATTGTGTTTGCCTCCTGTGGGATTACAGGCTGCCAAGCCCACTAGCATTTTCGTATGTGGGTGCTGACGATCTGAACTCTATAGTCGTAACATTTATAGGGTAAGTACTTTATTCGTGAAGACATGGCCTCAGTCTCTTGGGTTTTTTTATTGTGTTTTTTTGTTTTCTTACTACTGCATTATGCACAAGCTGTGTCACTTGCTAGGATCACAGCAGAGAGATCCCCACATGTGTTTGTGTTCACTGCCAAGTTTTAACTCATTCTTAAGAGATTTATGATTCCCATGGCCTTATACAATAATAGCACTTTCAGAAGAATCTCATTCCTTATTTTTCTTTCTAAAGTAGACTACTCTTGAGTTTCATGCCATTACCTTTTCAAAAGACTGTCATAGCTAATTATAATTTTGTAAGTGCAAACCCTTCCCCCCTTGTGTATTGAGAGATATTTATGAAAATCAGTAGGACTCTGATTATGAAAGAGACATAAGGTGTGACCAGAACAATAACAGAATCATGAAGCTTGGTAAGGAGCTTTCAGACTCTTTTGATCCAAACTGTGACCTCATGCGGGAGTCCTGCAGTGGCACTCCAGGTGCACAGTTTCCTAGCTCCTACCTGATGTTCTAGTCAAGGAGGGACAGCTGGAAGAACAGGACAATCCATTACTGGCAGCTTTGCATTGCTCTGGGCCAAGATATACTTCCTGTTAACTTTGTCTTGCTATCCCCAACCTCAGGTCTACAAACACTTGGGCTTCTCCACCTTGTCTGTTTCAGAGCCAGGTCACTGCTCCACACAGAGGATACTATAGACTAGGTGGTCTGGATGTCCTAGCTAATGCATCTGGTGATGTTGAATGGTAGTTGTATTTTCTATACTGTTTTCTTTATGTACAATTTTGTCTCTATCACTAAAGACCCTGCTTTGATTTTCTGTTTTTCACATGAAATATTCTTACTCTTCCCAATACTCTCCTCAAATTTATTTATTTTATTTTTTCTAAAGGTGTTACATTTTTCTTTTAGTGACCATGTTAGTTTTAGAACTTCATATTTAACTGTTATATCTTACAGTTCCCCTGGAAACAGTCTGTAACTTCTACAGGATAATCTGACAAACTCATTCAAGCTGGCTATTAGAAACATTGATCCCCCATGAGCAATGATTTATCACCCATACCCGCTCACTTTCCATAAACTCTATTGTTTAATTCAACTGAAAATTACTAGGTTTAATAATTTGTATTCAGGCATTCACCACATTTGAACTCAGGAATGACAGACTTGACAGGCAGACACAGAATCGGGACAGAGACTTCAGCTGAAGCTCTTCTCTAACACTTGGTCCTAATAGAAAAATGGGCCAACCAATTAGCTCAATTTCTCCAACTCAATGAGATTTTCAATTTTCCCCATCCCAGGCAACCTGGCAATTTTCTCATCTTTCAACAATAACAAACTATAATGTTCCTGAAAAATCAAATATATTGTCTCACACTCTCTATGGTATAACAGATATATTATTGGCTCCATACTTAACAAATGAGACCATTAACTAATATTTCTCAGGACCCAGAGGCTGTAGCACAGAGGTGCTGTCTGATTACAACACCTCTTCAAATATAAGGCATGCTAGTATGAGAAGACAAAGCGGCTGATAGTCAAGGTCAGCTAGCACTCATTATTCTTATGACAAATGCCAACAGCTAGGGAATAGTAAAACTATTTGGGGAGCATGAAGCTCTGACAAGGCACACATACACTTGGTGAGGAACTGAAACAGAAGACTCAGCACAGAGCTGTTCCTATATTCATCTGGGTCTTCCATTCCACCCAAATTTGTTCAGTCAACTAAACATTGATGAATTAGCACATTCAAGAACAAAAATAGTTTGCATGAACTTTGTCAAATCTTGTGTCATGCATTTTCTTTACTCTTGAGTTTGAAAGAACAGGGCAGACTCACATTATTTTACTATATTACACATACTCCTGAGAAGCTGTACAGTCCAGCTTGTGGAAAAGAAACGCTGTCAGTCAGTAACTAAATGTTGGGTTTCATAGCAAGACTTCAAACATACCTTCACAGCACCCTGACCCTGTCACATGCTTACCTCCCCAAGCCTTAGGAACCAAATCATTTCTGGGAGGTTCATAGGCTCCTCTGGGCTACTAATTCTGCCATGATATTTCAGCTCTCTCCTTGTTGCTCTCAGAGAATAGAGGCTCAAAGATAGTCTCACTCACCAAGAAGCCCAAAGACAAACAAAATAAATGAATATTCTCCAAACACCATCTTCTACCTTTTGCATCTTTTGCAAAAGCAATCATTCTTGGCTCTTAGTAAATTATAATATATCTACACAACATCCAAGGACCACAGCAAGATTTATAAGGAAAGGAAATCGTTTCATAGAGAAAATGTTTTAGAATGAGGGAGTTCATTATCTGATCCAGCAGAATGTCAGCTCTGCTTAACCCAAGCCTCCTCCACAAAAGACAAAAAAATACATCCTGGTTTAAAAAAAAATGTACTGGTTTAACAGAAAACAGAAAGCCAGTTAGGGTCATCAAGTCAATAATTTATAAATTTTCCTTTTATTAAAAGTGAAAGAATTTCAGTGCCCATGTAATAGCATTTAATACTATCATCAATATTCTGGTACATTCTATATACTCATGACTATGCTGGCAAGGACAGCCTCTGCTGAAAAAGTTACACATTTGAACCTTTCACAATACCTAAATATGTTACAGTTAGGGTGATTTTCATAATCAATAATGGGCAATCATTCACATTGTGATATCTAACTCTGGTCCTTTTGCTTTCAGAAGAACTGTATTTTCCCAGCCACATTTATTTATGCCTTTTTTTTCTAAAATATTGATGATTTACATTTTAGGTTTGATATGTTATTCTAAAGATTTGTATTTAATTGTCTTCCTCTGGGATTCCTATCACTACAAAATGCCACTGATTTATAAAAATGCAGTTAGCTATTTTGAGGGAACTTTTTTTTTTCACAGCTCATTAAAGTATGATGCAACAATTAGACAAAGTGGGGGAAGTTAACCTGAAAATGTGCCAAATTCCACAAGCTGTGAATGAAGATGATTAGTTACTTGGGGAAGTGGGGGGGGGTGAAGAATAGAGGTGGTAACACATATCTTTCTACTTAGTCACAGTATACTAAAAATAAAAAGGCAGTTTACCCAAATGGGGTGATGTGGTAACTGCTTTCATCTCTTACTCTACTCTATTAGCTCTGCCAGTAACAAACAAAAATGAAATAACAATCTATGATTATATTCTGTAAGTAGGACTGTATTTCAGGCCTATTCTCCTTAAGGGATGTAACACAAAGACAAGCTTTTCTTGAAAGTCTGCGCTTTTTTTTTTCCAGAGGACTGTTCCCCTGCTGGATGCCCATTGGCTTCTTGTTACACAGGGTGCTGATTGCACAGCTCAGGCAAATACAGAACAGAAGGGTCCCTTTTCATTTCTGACTCTGCAAGATGAGGTCACAGAGAGCCTCACACAATGCCCATGGGCTGCAGGACGTGTTTCACTGGGCCTAGAGAGACACACTGCTTTTCATTGGGGCTAGTCTTTGAATTGCATGCTTTAAAGGAGTCTTAAGAGTCAAGGGAGGAGTGGGAGGGGCAGAAGGGAAGAAAATGCAGAGTCAATATATCTGTCCCTTTGACATAAAAGCAGAGGGAGGCCAAGACAATTGAAAACACTAGCTTGATAGTTTAATTTTTATTACACTTTCCCACTGACTATTGTGCTGTGTTCAGTGGAGTATCTTACTCACAGCCATAACAACCTTAACTGCAAATTTCAGTCAAAGACAAGTTCTACTGTTTGAGCTAACATGCCAAGACTATTGAATAAGCCAACTTAAGTAAATAAAACTTTAAAGAAGCATTCTTTAAAAGCATCTTTTACATGTGCAAGGATGCTGCACCCTAATAAAAGTATTGGACTCTGGTTCAGTTCCTCCTATGAATAATAAATTGAAAATCACTTTTCAAGCTAGAAATATGTTTTATCCTGAAGACTGAAAAAACAAGAAGTGTGTTGTAAATTCCTCCTGCTCAGTATACCAAATTTACAATCAAAAGGCATATAAAATATTGTCAGTGTGCCAGCCCCTAAATGTACTCATTACTGTGAGTTTTTGGTCCATCAAAACTGCCTTTTTCACATCCATATGTCATCTTCATGTCCATATTTTATTTCTTTTTCTGAAGGCAAAGGCCAGGCATCAATGCTTGAACACAGCATCTGTTTCATGGTTGTGGACAGTGAATAGAAATGTCCAAGATCAAAAAAGGGTCTGGCAACCTGCTGTATTACATGGAAAGTAAAGGGAAGCCCTTTTCTGAATATGGTTTTCATGAGTCCTTGAGGATGAGGTTGCCATGTTTACACCCACCACTTTCCGACTTGCATAAGCCCCTTTGGCTACAAATGCCATCATGGGGAAAGAAGTGTTTTCACCGCTTAATTTGTCACCTCCCTACCTTGTGGTTCTGCTTCTAAAATGATTGCAGAAACCAAAGGAAAGATTCTCCTAGGAGGTCACTTTTCCCTAGCCTGAGCCTGGCAGGAACTAAAAGGAGCATGCTTCTATGGGCTCTGGGTTGCAGAGAAAAGTGAAGCTCTGTCACAGATGGCATCCACGATTGCTGCCCTGCACTCAGGCCAACTGGTGAGGAGACTGAAAAATTTTTTACTGGATATTTTATTTACAATTCAGATGTTATCCCCTTACCCCATCATTTCCCCCACACACCCCCCGCCCAGGAACTCCCTATCCCATCCCCTCTCCTCCTGCTTCTATGAGGATGTGCCCCCACCTACCCCCCACTCCCACCTCCCCACCCTTGAATTCCCCCACACACAGTGTCCAGCCTTCATGGGACCAAGGATCTCCTCTCCCACCTATTCCTGACAGGACCATTCTCCCCTACATATACAGTTGGAGTCATGGGTCCCTGCCTATGTGCTCCCAGGCTGGTGGTTTAGACCCTGGGAGCTCTGGTTGGTATTGTTGCTTTCCTCATGGGGTCACAAATCCTTTCTGCTCCTACAGTCTTCACTCTAACTCCTCCATTGGGAATCCCTTGAGCAGTTCAATGGTTAGCTGTGAGCTTCTACCTCTGAATATGTCAGGCTCTGGCAGACCTCTAAGGACACAGCTATATCAGGCTCCTGTCAGCATGCACTTCCTGACATCCACATCAGCGTCTACCTTTGGTGACTGCACATGGGATGGATACCAAGGTGGAATGGTCTCCAGAAAGATTTCCAGTCTGAAATCTTAAGGAGTAGCGGGGAATGTCTGCTGTTAGGTACTGAAGTACTTGTGTGAAAAGAACTTGAAGTGCCAAGAGCCTATTGGCCGTAACGTGTCTCTGGGCTGCTCACAGGCAAACAGTGAAGCCTTTTTTAATAATAATAGAAAAACAAGTATAGAATATTAGATGATGAATATTGAATTCACTTGTTGAATTTTTATTTTTTTCTTTTTTTGGAAGGACAGCGATATGCCAGTATATTAACAAGAGTAGGTAAGAAACGTCGTGAAAATGACCAGATATTTAAGTAACCTATTTTCTTCACTTTTAAATGTTTTAAATGAAAGTTTTAGAGAGAAAGTGAACATCATGTTTAAATACGTTATCTAGAACAACATTCTCTTTGGGTTCACTTTTAGTTATTAACAAATACGTTTATCAAGATAAAGTAAACATTTATACTGAAATGTACCTGCTAAAGAGCCATGGACCTTACATGCTGCAGGCGTAAAATCTTCTAAATTGGTGGTTTCACCAAAAGATCATTTTCAAAGTCCTTGATTAAAACATAACATTTTCAAAAGCAGTATTTACTTATTCACTATGCTAATCGTAGTGCTCTGGATGATAAGATTTATATTTAAAATACCATAGACACTTCCCATGGAGTCAGACTTCCCTGAAAATATCAGGTGGATTCACTTCTTTCTTACAGTGATGCAAAGAGGTTGTGGCTCTCATAGCATTGCTTCCAAGCAGTAACTTCCCTTAGTGCATGTAACTTACAAGTAACAAAACCAGCGTCATCACTCACAGGTGCTCTTTGGAACCCACATTCTGAGGATTGTAACATACTATTTCAAGTAACCAGGAGAGGGGTGCAGATATAAATAACAGAAGCGCCATAAATGCTGGATTAGTTTCTTAGATGCTCTGGGGATGGAGGGTAGGAATTAAGCTATATGTGACCTAAATTCTAATTGCAGAGACTAAGGTTTTAAATCGGTGGCCCTCCAACTTTTAGCTTATATGGGCATTACATAGAGGGCTGTTAAAAGTAGACTGATGTGGCCCACTCCTAAATTTCTGACTTACTGTGTCAGAGATGAAATTGCAGAATTTGCATTTTTCACAAAAATTCACCCATGATATTGACCCATTAGTCTCAAGAGCAGATCATGCTTTAAGAACTTCTGTTATATTTGCTGGGAAGATGGTGCAGTGAGTAGACGAACATGTGCATGTCCCATTCTGCTACACACACACACACACACACACACACACACACACACCACACCACACATACCACACACACCACACACACACACACACACACACACACCCCAATTCAAAGTGGGAGGAAGGAACCATTGCTCTAGACGTTTCCTCGGCATATCTGTAAGAGAATTATGAATGAAGAAATTTGTTGAGGACAATTACTGTGTTAAAATGAAGTTTAAAAGTCACACTCTTCATCTTGGCTATCCTGTGAAATCAGGACAAATCGTGTGAGGTTGGGTGGTATTGTCCAGCCTTGCCTTGATATTAGCAGGTTCTTGGAATTTGTGTCTAAAAACAATGAAGGAATGAGGAGAGAGTACTGAGAGACAGAACTGCATTCTGTTTTTCCTCCACATGACTGTCAATCAATTGTTCCTGAAGTCAATCTCTCCTCATTTATTAAAAAAAGGGGCAGGGCGATGGTGGTGCACGCCTTTAATCCCAGCACTTGGGAGGCAGAGGCAGGCGGATTTCTGAGTTCGAGGCCAGTCTGGTCTACAGAGTGAGTTCCAAGACAGCCAGGGCTACACAGAGAAACCCTGTCTCGAAAAACCCCCCAAAAAAGGGGGGGAGTAACTCCCCCTGTTTTGTGGTGGGAGAGTGTTTTTAATAATCTGCTGAGCAGTTGGTGAAATAAAAACTATTTCTGCACACTAAAAAGGAATATGCAAAGTAAATCAATCGTGTTTGATTCAGCATTAAAAATACAAGACTTTTTCCTTTAAAGAAAATTATTGCAAACAAGGCACACCTAATATTTAGCTATTGCAAACCTGTGTGTTTCTCCCTTACAATTGTAGTTACTTTGCCATTGTTCATTAATTAGCTAAAATTAGTGATTATTACAATGAGGTGTTTCAACTCAACTATTCTCTTAAAAGTCAAAGGAAGAAACAGAAGGGACAGCGAGAAACTGGTTTTTAAAACTTACTTTATAGAGAAATAACTGACTTTTCAGTTCATGGATATGTAATCCTCTGCAGAGAAACAAGGGAGAAAAATACAAAGAAGATTGCTTCTGCTACCAAGCAAGGTTGTGGCAAGCAACACAGTTACAGAAAACTTAATGGGATTCCCCTTAAGTATTTTGATAATTTATGTTCACGCTGAACTGAGCAATAGAATTCAGCTGCAGAAGTTTAACACAGGTCCTAGTAAGTGAAATCTGGGGGTTTTTGTAACGATTTCCATACTGGGCTCAGAAAGGGGCACTTTCCACCATAGAAAGTAAGCTCCTTCTTTAGCTGAATTTGAATCTGGGGGGATTTAGGTTACGTAGAAAGTTCTGCTTTTATATTCTTTACTTCCTTCTAGAGCTGAAAACATTGTTTTAAAAGAATTCCTCTTTTTCATTTGTTTTCCGGCCATGAAATTATGCTCCATTAGCTTTGGTTTTTCTTTTTATGAGGCTTTAAACATTAAAACATTTTGAGAAGTCATAACGTCTCCCTGACAAATGCATTACATCTGCAAACATCAAAGTGTGAATACCCAAAAAGTCCTGAAGATGAGATCCTTGCCTTTCATAATCAGACCAAGCTGAGAAGTAATATTGTCACAATATCCAGGATTTGATACTGAATCATTAAACGATGGGCTAGGATTTTTCTGGATGCTATCAGTTTCTGAAAGAATGATCTATGTCAATTCGTCTTCAGAAGATTCTCGAGGTTAAAATAAATGTATAAATTAAAAGTATGTATACGTAAATGCAAACCCAAAGTCTTGTTGAAAGGGTCTCCAGCCAACCCAGCCTTCCTTCCTAGCATCTGTGAATGCATACTGAGCCCTCCCTTCTTGCTCCACTGTACGGCCCCCTCCTCCACAGATGTGCTCACATCAGCCATGAGGCCTCTGTCTCCACCTAATAACAGTCCTGATAACAGATGACCTCAGTCTCATAGAATGAGTTTGTTCTTGCACCATTAATTTAAAAGCTCAGTGAACAGTCCGGGGGCACATAAGAACAAAACAACTTTGTTCTGTGTGCAGAGGGAGCAGGCGCTTTCAGTGTGACACCCATCTTGAACTGTGTTCAGAGGCAAAAGCAGTCCAAAGTCTGAGAAATTATGCTGTTGTAAATAATTAGGCACAATGAGATGTGTTTATTGTCTTTTTAAAATTTTAACTATGGTTTAATGCCCATCTGTTTCTTATATGGGGCTTTAAAAATGTATAGTTTGTAACAAGGGTGAGAATGGAAAACACAACAATTAGGTGCCACGTGGTAAGAATAACATTTTTTACTAGACAGGATGCAGAGGGAAAAAAAGTATGTTTTTAACTTGTCCTTGTTGCCAGGTATTGGGGTTCCCTTTTGTGGATTCTTATTATTCTTAATAATGAAATTTGAAACAGTTCAGAAAGAAGCAACATAGCTATTTTATTAGAGCTTGAGAGACAACGGGGCAAACAAAGCTAACATTCTTGGCAGCTCCTGAGAGGGATAGAGAAGATGGACATTCATGCCTTTTTGTTAGAGTCCAAAATGCCTGATTCATCAGTGGAGCTGAATGGTGAGGACAAGGACAAAGAATCCGACAATGTATGGAGGCTCATGGGAGTACTCCCTAGGGTCAGAGGGGAAAGCCCCATCAGGCAGCTGAGCCGTAACGGGATAGTTAAAGAGCATGCTCTGCTCTTCTGTGGAGCATCTCCATGTTTGTAGATTCTGAGCTTCTCTCTCTTGTGCTCTGCTCCTTACATGATGCTCAGGTAGGGATGGGCATCCGGTCTTTCTCTGCCAACTGACTCCTTTCACGCTGCTAACAGGGATGCAGGTTTTACCTTTAGTCTCTCCTCTCCTGCCACACTGTGATGCTTGGCTGGCACCCATCTCAGATTACTGTTCCAGGAGGAACTTGTTGAAAATCAAATAGAATTATTCAAGATACATTGTGAAAAATTAATGGAGCCAATATTGTTAATTCCCTTGCATCTGTTTTAATGTCTGCACACCACTTTCCCTCCACCTAGATACATGTCTCTTTTGCAAACAAGGTACACCTACCATTTACTTTTGATGACGTATGGCAAACCTGTGTGTTTCTACTTTACGATTGTAGTTATTTTTGCCATTGTTCATTAATCTGTTCTGTAGTAACAGAATTTAGTTGTTATTTTGTTTTCCTGCTGCACACAGTATTGTGTACACCTTAATATATAAAGCCTGGGCCTTCATTATCTTTTATGTATTCCTACCAGTAACTAATCAAAAGATATAATACTTTCTTACATGAAAAGCCTTCATAATGCTTTATTTATAAAAACTAAAAATTATAGGATAGATTATAGGATAGATAAGTTATATTTTAAATTTAATTGTACTTAGGTGCAAAGAGGTCTAATAAACAAAAATGGAAACATTAGCATATAGCATGTCTAATGACATAAATAAAAAAGTATATATTAATCTTAATTTAAGAAAGAGCAAGGAAGTTTTTTATATTTGTTCTTTGATACGTTTAAAACTAAACCTATTTCCCACTTTCTTTTCTATTAGATTCAGTGTATCTGATTTTATGTTGAGGTCCTTGATCCACTTGGACTTGAGCTTTGTGCAAGGTGACAAATATGGGTCTATTTTCATTTTTTTTTACATACAGACAGCCAATTAGACCAGCACCATTTATTGAAGACGCTTTCTTTTTTTCATTGTACATTTTTGGTGTCTTTGTCAAAGATCAGTGTCTGTAAAACTAAGATAAAAATATACTAACTCATTGTGTTGCAAAAAAAAATATTGTGGTTCAAGTTGGTTATTTCGGTTTTAAAATTATTTTTCCCATGAAGATAATATAAAATTCAGTTAAAACCCAGGCCAACTCATAACATAGCTAAAAAACTTAACAACAGCTCTAAGTCCCAGTCACACATACTCCCATGGAACATCGACTCAAGATTCTGCTCAATGCTCAGCCTCTTCAGAGGGGGCGAGGGGGGCTGGACAAAAGCTGCAGAGTGTCTGATCTCCCAGGACAGGGGGAAAGAGGTGGCTTAGAGCAGTGAGCAAGTAAGATAGTGCCTCAGAGATGGCTCAGTCAGAAAAATACAGGAAGGCAACTTCGTGACCATTCTTAGACATGCTGCCTGCAAGTCCAGCATTCTGATATGATCAGATGTTTGAGAAAATTTTTTTAAGGTTAATATAACTTCAGGTGTAGTTGTCCCTTAATAATCACAGAATAAAAATATTCAAGAAACCAAACTTTCCTGTACTAAACATACACAGACATTGTTATCTGGCCACTACTCCCTAAACAATATCCTGTAACTTCTTGCATAGTCTCAACATCGCATGAAGTATCATATGTAGCCTAGAGATGGTCGTAAGAATGTGGAGAGTCTAAGTTCTACCCAAGTACTGTGCCATCTTATATAACAGAGCTGGGCATCTACAGCTTGATCCCCTTTGGGGCCCTAAAACCAGCTTCATCTGGATATTAAATGGTAGCTGCATGTATGAATAGACAAAATTAATGAAGTGCACAATGAGCACCAAAACTAAGAATCCTCTGAGTAAGGCAAGCAAATCTGCTCCCAGTTTGACCAAAATGCAGGCTGCATCTTGCTGTGTTTGCACACATCAAGTCTCTGGATGGGAAGGCTAACTTTACTCACAAATGCCTCCCTTAATTTATGTCCTGTGCTTCCATTCATTCTTAGCACAGAAAATGGACTCTATTTGCTTTATGCAGAGCATAAAAAGAAAGACACACCATGTACCTTTAGGCCTAGTAACAAATATGAAAGAAAACATAAATGTACTAAAAATCATAAAGAATTATTATCAACAAACATTCAGTAAGTACAAGTTATTGTGAAATTCCAAAAAGGATACAGGGTGTAAATAGAGATCTGTAAAAATACTTGGCTGTGTTGTATTTTTTACAGCATTATACCGTGGGATGCTAGGTAAAAAAATTAAAAATGCTACCTACTTATCTGTCAAGCCCTGTTTGACATGCTCCCTGAATAAGGAAGTATTTAAGAAATATCTTAACACATGAGGAAGCATTTTATTAAGTTACCAAGAAGCCAAAGGGGGTTAAAAACATGGTATGGAACCAGGAATGCATATGGAATGTCAGGGGTAGGGATGCTTCCCGATCTGTTTATGTTTAGATTATATACAAGTAATGAAAATATGCTGAAAATATTAGTTGATAAACCATGACAGAGAACAACCTCAAGTGCTAGTCAGTAGGACCCTACTTAATTCAGAAATTAAAAATGTCAAAGTTCCCAGGCAAATTACACTTGAAGTAATGATTGCATGAAATGGGTTACTTGTTCGAGCGAAAAGTTCTTTCTAGAGTGACCATGTCATCCATCTCCCCATTCTTGTAAAGCAAGACAAGAAAGAAGCACCAAGGGTCTGCATGACAATGAAGTTCATTTTTTAAAAAAGATAAACAAAAGATGTTAGCTACCACATGAGCAACCGGCTAAATTTCACACAACTGCTGCCAAGAACGTGTCAGAGATAATCTTTGAAATGTTGATTCTGTATGAAAGAAGAAATGCCTCTGCTATGAATACCGAGTGAGGTCAGGAGGAAGGTTAACCTGAAGAGCCTAAATTGCTGCACAGAGATCTTCCAATAAGCAACTTCTGCTAATGTTTGCAGTTGATTGACTGACATCCATCCTCTCATGACTTTCTGTATGAACAGCACTGAGTATGGATTATAGCACTGTTAGATTTTCTGTTTCCAAACCTACTTTTGCTAGTTGGACTCTCATCATACAGACGAGGTCCAAGGCACCATTGTGTCTTGCATACCCGATAACAGACATAAGTTTTATGAGAATAAATAATTTTCCTGCTCATTTCCTACAGTTAACGACAGTAAACTATCATCACAGGTCCTAATAACAATATATCTGCTGCATATGCTTAATTTTAAAAATTATGGAACTCACAAATATGATCACATTGAAAGATATAAAAGTTGAGCACCGTCATTTTGTAACACCTATCAAAGTTCAAAATTACACCGTTTTCACTTTGGGGCTTTCTGGCATTAGTCACAGAACATTCTCACACCGTTCACCAATGCCTTATAAGTTCAGATAGGTTTGGTTTTGTTTTTGTTCCTTACAATCTGTGAATCACCTGGGTCATGGATATTAAGAGCTGATGATTATGTGTTTGGCTTCCATCAATGGCTCCATTTTTTTTTTTTTATTATGCTACTCATAGTGGAAATAATGACATTTAGGGATGGGTTGCTCACAGCAGGTGTTTGTCAAAAATTAGACTGTCTTGATTGATTCTTTCAACTCACTACTTAGTTTCCAGGAAAGAACAAACAACCCCTCAGAAGGCACTCAGCAGGTGCTGAGTCTACACTAAACACAGAAATCTCAAGTGCTTGACTGGAATCCACATTTTGGTTCATGCCTTATATTTGTTGAGCAATCAATCTACTTTACAATGAGATTTGTGGACTTTTTACAAAGATTGTGGGCTGTTTTAAAAAAAATAAAGATTAATGACTTTAAAGTAAATAAACTATTCTACTGCAGGGGAAACCCAGATCAACAGACGTGCAAACACATGTGTAGAACAACAAGCAGACCTAGTGTTCCTGGGCCACCCCCTCTGAATTTTTGGTTTTTACTAAACTTCAGAAACTAAAAATACCCGTCAACCCCACATAAGGTCAACTAAAAGGCAAAAATCTAATACATGAATATGGAAATATAACTAATAAGATGATATGCGGGTTTAGATTGTTTTTGCTAAGTGAAAGAAAGAAGCTATGAAGGAAGGGTCTCCAAGCAGATTGATGTGAACACTTGGCCTCCCGCTGAGCTCAACTCTAGCTTTTTCAGACATTGTTGGTTCCTACTTCTATAACTATACATGATTACTGAACATATGGAGACGAACCTTACCATCACAAATACAGTAAAGCTGTATATCCATTTCCTGCTGGCCAAAAGAAAATGCTCCAGCAAACAGCTAAGAAGCTATGCTTTAGAAAGCCATTACAACTTACCTTCTGGTTGAGCCAGTAAAATACAAACAATTCTGAGGATAATGGATTCTTATATACTAAACCAATTTCAAATACATTTTTCTAATCTAATTAATTATTTCTTAAATTGAGGTATCATATACATAAGCTGTGTGTGTGTGTGTGTGTGTGTGTTGTAGAACCTCATCAACACACACACACATATGATAACATTACAAATTTTAAGTATACTGTTCGATGATTAAATATATTTCCTGAATCATTACATGATAACCACATTTGGAACTTCCATCCGCCCAGCTTAACTTACTAAGTCTGTTTGCAGTTGGTTGCTCTCTCCAGGCAACAATTTACTGATTTTTATCATTATGCTCCAAGAAGCAGAATCACAGGGTTTGTACTCGATGTCTGAAAGATTCAGAGCTCACATGACCACAAGTCCCCATAGGTCACTACAATTGTGCTGAATAACATTGTATTTTACGAGAATAATAAAATCTGTTTATCCATTTATAACTTGATGGAAATTTGAATAGTTTTCGGCCTGGGACTATAATATGAAACATAGTGTTATGAAATCCTTGTAAAGTTGTCTTTTTTAGTCAACAATGCTTTTATTTCTCTTAGTTAAGTACTAAATTATACCATAGTGTGTGTGTGTGTGTGTGTGTGTGTGTGCATGCATGCATGCTTGCATGAACGTGCACATGTGTGTGCTTAACTTACAAAAAATCATTCTATTCTTTACTATTGATCAAATTATTTCACATTTGCACACCAGTGCATTAAAGTTATGGTCATCACCCATATTCACGGACATTGGTAATTTTTTAATATTTTTAACCTTAGGCAAGCTTGTAAAACTAAATTAGTAATTCCTGCATCTAAGGCAACATTATCACTATTTAAACCATTTTTCTTTTACAAAAATATAAATCAATAGATTAGATAAGCAGTATAAATATATATTGCATATATATTCATGAAAACAAGCATTATACTTACATATGTCTCAAATTATTAAGAACAAGATATATGTACTGATTTTATACTTTTATGAAATTAATATTTGCTTAGTGAAAGCAGTTCTGCAAAAAGGAAGATATTGTGGATCACAGACATGTATGTAAACAGCTATCTTGCTTCATTTATTATTTATACAACTATTTACAACTTAAACTATTGTTGTAAAAATAACAGAATTCGTAGTTCTACTTCACCTTTTGTTCCCATCATGCTTGATAAGGTTATGGATATTTGTATCTTTAAAAATTTGAGTGAAACATGAATAGTAAACTTTTCTTTTTAGATACCTAAATTGTCTTCATGAAAAGCCAGTTTAGGGATGATGGTCCACATGTGATGTCACCCTTAGCAGCTTGCTGCCAAACACTTCAAATAGCTTTAAAGCTGTCATGACATTTACTGATGTTTGAAAATGTGATACCACACTAATATATATATATATATATATATAGATAGATAGATAGATAGATAGATAGATAGATAGATAGATAGATATAGAGATAGAGATAGAGATAGAGATAGAGATAGAGATAGAGATAGAGATAGAGATAGAGATAGATATAGATATAGATATAGATATAGATATAGATATGAATATTCAGCTGCATGTTTCTGGGCCTTGTTTCCAGTGTGCATGGGGTCTTCAGCAACGGGGTTTTACTTTCCACCTCTGGAAGGCAACCAGGGGCAGTAGCAGTAACCTGTAATGCTTTGGCAATCTCGTGGGCAACTCTGACCTGCAACTTAAAAGAAGAACTCTTGGCCTGCTGTTGAGGTTTTGTAAGATGGTCTATGGCTCATGGGAAATTTTCACTTCAAACATAAATGTATATTTATATACCAGCTTCCATTCATTATAGGTGTTTTTAGGTGGATAGTTAAGAGTATGATATTTCCAGATGTCCCTACTGTTGTTCTGCCCTCCTCCCTTTATTCAGTCTATCCCTTCCCGTCCATAATTAGAGCCCTTCCTACTTACCCACTACCAGTTTTGGATGACTTGTACTTTGCTCTTCCCTCTCTATTCCCTCTCCCCCTGCACTTGTTTCATTTTACTTTCCTGGTTTCTGCAGTTACTCTAGGCCGCCTGCTCACATCTGAAGATTTGCAGCTAGGAGTCTTAGATGAGATAGAACACACAATGTTTATCTCTCTAGGTCTGGGTTACCTCACTCGGTATGATCTTTTCAAGTTCTACCCATTTACCTGCAAATTTCATATATATATATTTATATGTGTGTGTGTGTGTGTGTATACATATATATAAAACACATTTTAATATGTATATATATGAAATCATGAATGTATGTATGTATGTATGTATGTATGTATGTATGTATATGATTAGTATTCCAGTATTCCAAAAGCTATAACCATGAACTCTCACCAGTATGGCTGCCTAACAACGTGAACAGGACAACAGCAACAGACATGCTAATCTGAATGGAGGGAAGTTCATGAGGCCTCAGCCCTACCCAATGGACTAAAGAAAACTAAAGGATGTTGAGAGCAGGAGAAATAGTTTTCCCTAGAGTGAAGCACACCAATGGTTACCAAGTGGTCAGCACTGAAAACATACAATTAACGACAGGTTGAGGAGGGGTGTGTGTGTGTGTGTGTGTGTGTGTGTGTAAAACGATTAAAGAAAAAGAAGCCAGGAATTTGAAAGAGGGCAAAGGGGTTAGTACATTGAAGGGTTTATATGGAGGAAAGGAAAGGAGAAAATGATGTAATTATATGATAAATTCAAAAACTTTTTAAAAATATTCTTTAAAAAGATTGGACTGTATCACAGCAAATCAATTCACAGAATCCTTCCTCAGCTTGCACAAGAATTTTAAATAGAGCCATGTTATATTCAGTCACTAAATGAGCAAAGTAGAAGCTTGTTTTTCCTAGAAATTCTTATGCTTCAGCCTCTCAAGACTGCTAGTGTGTCACCTAGCTGAAGGTAAGTTTTAAGCCTGTGACATCTGGAATATTTATCAAGAAAGCATAAAACGAAACAGAAACTACTCAACACCACTAGTTCAAAACCCCGTCTGCCCAGTTTTGTCAGGAACAGGATCTGAGTAACTCACAGATGTTTACCATGTTAATTAACTGTATCCTCTGCCTGTAGTCCACAGGGGACAAGGCTTCTATACATTAAGAAAGTGTTTGTGATTTGTTTGTGATTGCAAACAAACATTGCTATACATTCATCGCAAAGTGTGCCTTTTACCTTACGTTAATGATTGCTCAAGCTAAGCAGGATGTCTAGTTAGCTTTGAGACTGATATGGGAAACAAGTATCTTCCCTCATCCGCTTGCCTACAGCCACAAATTTTTTGATGTTCATTCACATAGTATACAATGTCCTAAAATTCAACAGTTTTATGTTTTTTTTAAAATACGTAATATGTTTCTCAAAGGTATATTGCTCTTTCCAACGTCATAAATTATACTTGCCTATGAAGCCTTATTTCTGTGTCTCTTCCTCCTGTTTCGAGAAAATCCTTCTCATTGCATCTGCATTTGCACTAGCTCATTCCCGACCTGGATTCCCCTTCACACCCACTCTTGTGCTTCTCTCTGTTATCAGACAAGGTCATGCTAACACTCAGTAGATATAATCCAGCCGCACAGCAGCAGTTCTACCATTCAACTGGAAAATAAAATCCGTTAGCATGCCCACTGCTAAAAGCATACCAACTTTTAAACATTCAGAGCTATTAACTACAAGGCTATTTTATACTATTCCCTCGGAAAAAACTTTTCTGACATGTTTTCTGTCATCAATTGGTGTCATATTTGCAATTTTAGTAAATCACATGTCAGCCTTCATTCTACTATTTGTGTTCCCTATCAGTCTCCCTATAAGATTATGATGGAGCTCTGTAAACCTAAGAAAGGAGCCACTGAAAAAAGGAAAGGGAGAGAAGGGAGAAGATGAAGAGGAAGGAACATAGAACTCTCATGGGACAGTATGGCATAGACCCTAGCTTTTAAAGTTTATGATTATCAGTATTTACTCTGAAACTTTAATGAATGGAGGAAGGAGGAGGCTCTGATAAGTACACTTAGCTCTTAGACAAACTAAGATCATTTGGTAAGAATCCAAAATCTCAATGGACCAGCTTAGAAAGCAACTCAGGTCATCTGAAGCAGGTTTACTGGACACATTCTCTACTGTGGAACAATCTGAATAGTGTCATGTTTGCAAACAGACACCACCTTAAAAGAGGAGAAATGGCTTAGAATCTATAGGATATATTTTTCTGACCTAGCTCCGGAAGAGGCAGTCTTGGCTATGCAAGTAGAAGACATGTGAACCCAAATCAAGATATGAGAAGCAATGAGCACCTAACCACACACCAACTATGACATCAGCCTTATAAAAATGAAAATCAAAGGTGCTACACCATCTTACACCATCTTAACACAGACTGCTACAGAAAAATCCCACAACCTACTTTTTGATGAAATGTTAAGGCTTCACGGATATTGAAACAGAAATTTTGTAGTCATGCCCTTGCAAACAAGAGACCTTCAATTTACCATTATCAAGATTTGCAATTAGGGGTCTAAATAGAAAGCTAATACTTCTGTAGAATCAGCCAGAGAGCAACTAGCATACCAATGTGCCCAGGAGAATTCAAGAGGAGACATAGCAGCATTACTACAGCCAGTGATGCCCCTGTGTCTAGAGAAACTTCATTGTTTTTCACCTTTAATTTTGTTCAGAAAGTCTTCAACTCACCCAAACCATTCTTCATCCCCAGCAGAGGCTTGTGTTAATAGTGCATGATATACATAATTTCTGGACTTATAGTCAAGAGATAAGCAAACACCAGAGGGTAGGACAGAAGAAACTAAGAATGCACAATGTGCTTGTTCGAATATGCTTGGCTTATGGAGTGGTGCTATTTGTAGGTGTGGCTTGTTGGAGTAGGTATGGCCTTGTTGGAGGAAGTGTGTCGCTGTGGGCATGGGCTTTAAGACCCTTGTCCTAGAGGCCTGAAAGTCAGTCTTTACCTGTTTGCCTTCACAACAAGATGTTGAACTCTCAGCTCCTCCTACACCATGCCTACTTGGATGCTATCATGTACCCTACCTTGGTGATAATAGACTGAGCCTTTGAGCCTGTAAGCCAGCCCTAATTAAATCTTGTCCTTATAAGAGTTGCCTTGGTCATGGTGTCTGTTTGCAGCAGTAAAATGCTAAGACACCCACAAAAGCAGAGAATAATGTGGATTCATATTTGAGGTACTTTCCCTTTTCCAGATATGTGTTTTACATTAAGGATAGCCTTCAAATTTTAGTCAGAGAATGGTTCCTCTAAAAGAAGAGTTACATACATTGTAAGCATTATAACCATTCCTAGGGCCTGTCTAAAACCAAGAACAGTGAATAGTGTAATCACATAGTTAATGAAAGGTGCTTGGTTATTCAAATGTGTTGGCTGATACTCTCCAGAGCTTCTGGAGCTCTTCTGGTTTTCTAAGCCAGAGGCACCAGGCTTGAAATAAAATGTGTTAGAGGGTCTGTTGCTTTAGATTCACAGTAGTTGAGGTTTTGAACAAAAATTTGTCGTTATTTTTAAAGTGGATCATTTCTAAACCACAAACATGGATGAAGCAGATTTGGGAATGGCTATAAATCAAGATATCTCAACATAAATATATAATAAATTAAACTATGTTCTTTAAAACATTCTTCAAATGATTGAAAACATCATTAGGACTTTTTTTAGGCAACAAAATGAGCTTCAACTACAAACTCACTGCAGCACACAGCTCCTACTGAGCTACTTCCATGCTCCTGGGGAGTGTGAAGGTTAAGGCTGGTCTGATCTGGCGACAGGCAGACCCATTGGGCAACCAACAGCCTTGGTTTTTTTCCAGGCGTTAAACTGTTGTAGTTCAATGGGAGAGAATACTTATGTGACTTCAGCAGCCACGCTGTGGTAAGTATATTTTCTCATTTGACCACCAATGTTCTTCCTTTAAACTATATTTGCTTTTAAAATCTGGCCTGTGTTTTCTCTCTCCTTGGTTCCTTTCCATTTACTCTTTTCCACATTCTTTACTTCCTGAGAGCCACGATAGTACGACCTCGTTGAGAACAGCGTCGAAAGGGAAGTCTAGATTCTGCCAAGTTTATTTTGTACAAGAAAGTGACCTGTTTGTCTGTCTCTAGGTCTAGTTCTCTGTATCAAATGATAAAATAAAATTGAATGGAATGACACGTCGGAGAAAAAATCCCTAAATAAAACAAGTACAAGTGTATGCATGCTTATAGAAATGGATGTCTGGTGTCTGCCTCGATTTTTGTCCATATCATTTTCTGAGAAATTGTCGCCCTTGCCCAGTATATCTGGAGCTCACAAGTTTGGTTGGACTCACTGACCAAAAGGACCCAGAGAATCCTCCTGCCTCTGTCTTCCCAGGGATTCTAAACAGATACCTTCATATCTACTTTCTGCTTGAGTGCCAGGCATCCAAACTCAAGTCTTCCTGCTTTTATATCAAACATTTTACAACTGAGCCTTCCCTCAAGCCTCGTTCTCTTTTAAGTGAAAGAGCTTTTGCTTACAAATAAATCAAAGTGGTACACAAAAGCAAATGTTTGGTGCCTGACAAGCATGCTTGCAGATGCCCCCCACCAAAGATAGCAACAGCTCATTATAGGCAGAGAGAGCCCTGGGAGATGTTCATGAATGGTTCAGGCTAATCCATGCCCTGACTCCTATTATCTAGATAGTCCTGGGTATGAATTATTTCTAAATAATGACACTTGTAATGAGGTAGGTGTGACCTGACCAGGAATGGTAGGACTCTATGTCAGCATTCATATCTCTGTGATGCCATGTATGTCATGTCAGTCTCGCTTGGGGACTTCATCATACCGGTTATCCACTAGGGACTGTCGCTACAGTAAGAAATCTGTCACTTGTATTCCATGTTTGAATAACTAACTTTGCAGCACTTCCTGTAGGATCACCTGTTTGACTTCACCAGACTTCACTGTCTAGGCTTTTTTTTTCAACTACCTGGCTCTTTTCATCTGAGGCCTGGGATGGGGCAATGGTCCTCTCAGTCCATCGGCTGAAAGCTTCTAAAAAAGTCAGAGCACCTTGCCACTGACTGAAACATGAATACATTTCCAACATATGTATCTGAGCCTGCAAAAAGCATTGAGCAACTCCACATACACATTAAGACTGAAATGGGTTAAATTTTTGAAGATTTATGTAATGAGTATTTCTCTGGACATTTTTGATCAAATCTTAAGATTTGTACAGTGTCAGTTTACTATGAATGCAGACCTCATCACAATAGACACTAGATTACAATTGCTTATTCTAAGAGCATGAAAAAGTTAAGACTCAAGCAAGAACAGAAAGCATACATTTTGTCATTTGTCTAATCACCTGCCTTTTAGAACTGTGTATGTGCTCAGGAACAGAAAGTACCCAGCATTTGGAGCCAAATTACTTTCATAAGTACTTTGCCTTTCTGTCGCTGATGTCTCATGGATGTCAGAACGCTAACCTGCTGATACCATTGGTTTTCAGGAGAGAAGCGAGGCTCCCCCCTCTGTGCTCATGACTAAGTCTATCTGTATGGAAACTGACTTTTGGTTGCTTAGGAATTTGTTGGCTTACGGCTGTTTGTTCCCCTACTGTACTTGAAGCCATAATTTCTGCCTGCTTTTATATCATTATTTATCTTTGGAGTCACAGAGTGTCATGCATAAAATGAAGTTATGATCTGAAACATTTCTAAGAATCTTCAAGTGAAGGAAGAGTATAAGCTCAGTGACTCAGAAAATTAGTCATTTGCTTCAACAGTCATTCTGACCAGTTTTTGTGTGGATCTTTAAAGACAACAACAACTAAATTCATCAAGTTTTCTTCAAATCACAGAACTAATATACGCTTGCAAAAACAAAACATTTGGGGCAGTGAGATGTCTCAGGGAGCAAAGACACTTGGTCATGTCTGGTAACCTGAGTTCTAGTCCCAAGAACCACATAGTGGCTCACGAGTTATTCTCTGACCTCCAGTTGTCCTTGCCCCACAACATACAGTAAGAAAAAAAACCAAGTTTAATTATTTTTTTATCCACAAGTATATGACCAATTAGAATGTGAGATAATTTCATATTCCTCTATAATCTGATTCTCATTCCATATTATTACCTTAGACAAGCCATTATAGTAAGCCAATATGCATGTTTTACCTCATTGTTTTAAAGAACTCTGTAGTATTTCATAGCATGTTTTAAAATGATTTTTATAACCATTGTCTGGCTGATGAAAAATTAGCATTGTCCAATTGCTTACTATTACATTAACACACTAACACATATCTCCACACATGTATTTTAATTTTTTTTATAGGGCAGATACCTGCATGTAGAACTGGTATCTAAAGACAGCACATATCTTCTTAAATTTTAAGGGAACTAAGAGTGTTGTTTTTCCAACAACTTCAGTTTTGCTGTCAACTATTTTAAAAGTTGATAAGCTGGTGTGTAAAAAAAAAAAAATCACGTTTTGTTGTTTGAATTTTCATTTATATGGGATCAGTTAACATGTCCTGTTTGAATTTTCATTTATATGGGATCAGTTAACTGTCCAGTTGTTATTTTGTTTTAGTTCTTACTGTTAAGTCTATCACGAGTCAAGAGCCAATGAATTGCTTTTCATGTATTACTTTCGATAATTGTTTTTTCCATGAAAGCATACTGTTAACCTACATACTAAGACTAAGACTCTTGATGTTGTCTTTCTGATAAATAAAGCATTAGAAATAAACTATAAGAGTTTAACTTTAGTCCTTTGAGCTATCACCTTTAATAGTCTAAAGAATATGTCAATCATTCACCCTAGCTATTACCATCAAAGTAGCAACACATTGCAATGACAATTTCCCAGTAAGTATAGATTACCATCTAGGGTAATAGGAAAGAATGAGGCTGAGGATCCTCTGAAGTATGAGTTGAGAAGACATTATCTGATAGAGCAGTGTCTCTCATCTGTAGGTTGACACCCCTTTGGGGGTGGGGGTGGGGGTGGGGGTGGAGCCTTTCACAGAGGTTGCCTAAGACCATTGGAAAACACAGATATTTACATGACAGTTTATAACAGCAGCAAAATGGCAGTTATGAAGTAGCAACACAATTTTATGGCTGGCAGTCACAACAACAGAAACTGTATTAAAAGATTGCACCATTAGGAAGGTTGAGAATCACTGTGATAAAGGGACAGTTACACAAACAAGAACATAAGAAGAAACAGGCCTATTCTTAGAACATGGGGATTAAAGGAAGAGTCTGAGGAGAAGGTAAGGTCAAAGAATAGATGTGTGACTAAGAACCTGAGGTAGTCTGGGGACTGTAGAGGTTGATAAGGAAATAGACATGGGACCTTGAGTAGAAATCAAGATTACTATATTACTACATTACTGCAAAGTTGATTTCCACATGTTAAAGTCTGAGAGATAGTAGAAATCTAAGGGAGAAACCCACCAGCAAACAGACAGAGGACTCTCGATTGAAGATGAGGACTTAGGAGACACGAGCATCAAAATGCCATTAAACGCCCCCAGAATGTAAGGTGGTCTAGTCACATACAAAGGCGTGAAAGGTCAGAACGTGAACATAAGGGACATTACAGTTAAGCACTAAATGTTCTCATCAAAGACAGTGCTAAGCTCACTTCTGCAAATGGCAAGACTGAGAGTTAAGTTTCTTTAAAGTGGTAATCAGAATGCCACTGTTGAGTTGCTAATCAAGGCAAAAATTTTATATATCTAAATATCCCTAATAACATCTACACTGTGTGTATGTGGCAGGGTGGGGCAGTGGGGGGAGTTCAGACAGACATTTATGTATGAGGTTGTAGCACAGTGAGTGAGAGATGGCTAGAGTGAGAGATGGCTAGATGCTAGATCTCTAAGCAGAGAAACTGTATTTGATGTGTTCTAGGGGCAAGGTAATACAGATGTTTGTTAAAAGAAAGGACACTTGGGGTCAGAGAATCACTTCAAATGAACTTGTGATTGTCTTGTCTCAGATGTGGGTGCCTTTTAACAGGCTGAACACCCCTAGGCATCTCTAGCCTCAGACCCAGTCCCAGCCTGGTTCACTTATTTTAATTTACTTTAAAGTACATGTTTGATTCCACTTATTCAAAAGACAAAAATCCAGGAATGCGCATACGTCAATTAGAACGATGAGATGTAAAAATACAAGGCCCAATTTGAGGTACACTGGTTTGCAGAAATGTTGAAAGTTTACAAACTCATGACCTCACAGAAACGAAAGTAAACAGACCTCAACTAATTTTCATATCATAATTTATCTTACATCATCCAACTGGTTCTTGAAAAACCACTTTGAAGGTTAAGAAATAGTTCAGCACTATACATCACAGAAATTCCATCCACGTTTTGCTTTCAGATCTCCTTAAAGCACTTTCTTTTGGCAATGACTAAGGAACAGAAAGACTGACTTTACACAGATATTTTAAAGAACACACACGAAAATGCACCCAGAAATCAGTTTTGTTTACAAATCTTTCTAGAAAATTCCAGGGATTTTCCAAGCAAGTTGCTGAAAATGCTTAACTTAGAAAAGAAATCCTTTGCATGCTGAGAACAAACCAAGTGACTTGATTCATGAGTAAGCAATTTTGGTGAATAATCTGATTCCTTAAATGTATCATTTATACAAGCATATATAATCATATGAGCCTGAACAATCTTGCTTAAACCCTAAATCATGTCACATAAAAATTAAGTGACTTTCTTAATTGACCTTTTATCCCTAATTAAATGGGAAATGTAATAAAGTGAATATAATGATGGGAAATAAAAAGTTAAACAATGAACTTAATAGAAAAGCTTCAATGTAACAGTTTCCTTTAAAGCATTGTTCACATGGCACAATCTAGTTGGCTTACTTATGCAACTATTTATAATAATGTAATTTTCAACATCCAAAGAATCCTAGTTCAAAGATTAGGGATAAGCTCAATTACAAGAGAATAAATGTTTTAATTTTTTTAAAAAAAGTAAATAAAATGAGCTTTTTCATACCCTATAATATAAGCAAACTGTGAGCTAAAAGGCATAATTTCAAATTCCTTCATTGAAAATTGTGAAATCCATATTGCAAAAAGTTAAGCAAATCAGAATTAATGAAAATTGGCTAAGTCTACACTTTCTGTAAATGGAAAATAAAAACCGGGACAGAGAGATAAGTACAGCAGATCTACTCAACAGAAGAAACAGCCAGTGCGTTTCCCCTGTCAGTTATGTGGTTGTCTGTCACTCACTATAGGCTACACAAACAAATGCAATCAGAAGAAAGACAGCAAAGATGAAAATATTTTAAAAAATTAAAAAAAAAAAAAAGCAAGCAAGCTCATTAGGAATCGGAACAATGACAGCCGGACAGAACTCACATGTAGGTGTGAGACCAGAGGCCAAAGGCAAAGCTAGAAGGATGAGACATGAAGGGAAGGAAGTGTAGCTGTTAAAGGTAAGATTATTTCCAGTTCGAGAAAACCCATAGAATCAACTACCCAGGGTTCCCCGGGCCTCACAGAGACTGAACTAACAATCACAGAGCCTGCAAACATCTGCCCAAGGCCCTCTGCATACATGTCTAGTTGTGTAGCTTGTCTTCTTGTGTTCCACTCCTAACAGTGGGAGCAGGGTGCTATCTGTGACTGCTGTGCTTGCTTTGAGGACCCTTTTTCTCCTACAGGGTTGTCTTGTCCAACCCTAACCTGAGGGGAGGTGTCTAGAAGACAGTGAAGTCCTTACTAATCCGGCTGTGAAGAGAGTCCTACCTGAGAGGGGAGCACAGGTAACACATAAAGCAAACAGGAGCAGCAGGGCACTTGGCTTCTGTCTCCCATGGCAGCACCTTCTCCCCTGTGTGTCAAACATCCTGCAATTAATGACAGAAAGTTACAGTCAGGACAGATACCTTCATTAAAGCATTGAAACAAATAACACGAAGTATGGTTCTCAGCAAGGACTGAACATAGAAACGTGTTTTAGGCTTGTTTTCAAATGACAAATTGAATATAGAAGTGATAGAACTCAGAGTCCCAGCACACAAAGCAAGTATTCTAGGCCACATCCTCAGAAGACTCTAAAAAGACAGTGAAGACCAAATCGTCCCCTCCAAGTAAAGAGAAAGAAACTAAATGCCTCAGGATTTAGTAAAGTATCTGGTGGGTAAGCTTAGGGACATGAGTTTGCCCATAAAAACCCAGGCAGTTCTGTAATTCCAAAGGAGAGTTAATGCAGACAGGAGGACCTTGACCTGCAAGACTGGCCAAAAACTGAGGTGGATAGTGATTAAGGAAGACACAAGATGCTGATCTCTAGCTTCTACAGGTGCCTGCATGACATATATGGACAGGTACACATACATACACATACATACTTACTACATACACACATACACAGATGCATGCACATGTGCACACACACATACATAAATACATCCATTTTATTTATTACATGTACACTTGCACAGTTTCAGATTTAATTCTCTATTTTATGCTCCCTGTGTCTTCTTTCTCCTGACTGTCTCTTGCCTGAGTCAGAATCT
>JANHMN010000004.1:145082972-145104280 GCA_030674055.1 Rhabdomys pumilio | reverse complement strand
TGTGTGTGTGTGTGTGTGTGTGTGTTTGAGTCTATTATGTCTGAGAATTAGTGGTATCTGCCCCTATTGAGTTGCATAGAAAGAATCACATGGGGGAAGGAATGGGATGCTTTTCAGTGGAAATCTTTAACAGACTTTTAAAAGGGATTAAGTCACTGGCCCCAACTGATCCCAACTGACCCAGCCATCAAAAACCATTGCTTATCAACCAGTATCCACAAATGGTTGCTTTCAACCTTTACCGTAGATTTTAGGAAGGTGCTTTGAACTTCGGTATCTGCCGCTTTCAGCAAATGACTGATGTGCACTGTCCTGAGCTGGGGCATAGAGGAGTACATAATTTAGAATTTCAGCTATACACTGGCTTAGGCTGTGAAAGCTAACTGCAAGGGAAAGCCAAGGCAAGTAAGGAAGGTTGTTACATAATTCTCTAAAAGGCAGCTTAAACAAACAGGCTCAGTACACAGTAGGATTGTAGTCCTAAATTTCGCATGACCTCAAAGTGTATTACTAACTCTGACTGTGAGGTCCAACAAAAGTTCTTAGAATGTAAGGGGTATTTTTAGAATGTTGCATCACCACATACATGGTTACACCTTCCTTACAAGAATATATGGTAGGTATGTCTTAATAAGATGAGTAAATATTCAAGGAATTCTACAAATAAGGCATCATTCATTAAGAAATAAAACTAGGACTGGGTGTGGTGGCACACGCCTCTAATCCCAGCACTCAGGAGACAGATACTGGTAGATCTCTGTGAGTTCAAAGTTAGGCTGTTCTATGGAGTGAGTTCTGGGACAGCCAGGGAACTGAGAAACCTTGTCTCAAAAAATAAAAACCACAATAAAAAAATAAAAGAAAGAAGGAAGGAAGAAGCAAGAGAATAAAAGAGAACTATTTCAACCTTAGCCTCTTCAGCCTCACCAGCTATATTTGTCAATCTAATAGATATTTATGTTACTTACCCTATACTGTTTTCAATCTCAATAAAAAAAATTTCAGGCTATAGCATCTGTTTTCAAAGGGCAATATCTAAAATAAAATTAAATTTCTCTTCTTTCCCTAAAATGAAGACATGGGAGCATTAACATTCCAAAAAGTTGAACCCATTGTATGTAACCATATCTACCAGTGTTTTTAAATGTCTAGTATTCACCAAGTAGTTCAGAAACTAGTAAGTAATGTTAGATGCAGGTGAATCATTCAGTCTCCGTGTATCGTAGTGTTATCTTTTCCCGTTGTTAAATGACACTCATGTATTGTGTTTGTGTGTGCCTGCACACGTTTGCAGGTGGCAGCTAAAGGGGCCACTCCTGGGAGTGAGTTTTCTCCTTTCATCGTGTGGACTTCAATGATCAAACTCTTGGGTCATCAGATTTGGTGTCACATGCCTTTACCTAGTTGGCAACCCTTTCTACTAGACAGCAGTGTCATCTCTAAATTGAAAAATGTATTTACTAAAGATTTAGAAAGGACTCTATGTCACCATGACTCACTACAGATTTCCTCGAGTCGGTAGCATTAAAAGTGGCAAGCCTGTGAAGGATGTGATGAGGACAGAAGCCATTTGCTCACAGGGGCCATAAAAGGACCAGGACTTCGGGGAGACAAGGGCAGGGAGATTAAAGCAATGGGAAGAAATCTCCAAGTCTTAACATACCCACAAAAGACAGTAAAGTTGCAATTATGACTGGAAAGTAACTTCATTTCCAAAAGAACAACAAGCTACTTTCTTAAAGACCAAAGTCTGCTTATTTGAGTAACGTGTGTAACACTAATTGGGAAGCCAGAAAAACACTCAACTGAGAAAACATATACAAAGGAATTCCTCTACTTGCCTTAATAATACATGTTGAATCATTATTTTTCTGCGACAATGTTGTATCAAAGAAAACATGGATTGCACTCAAACAGGTCTGAGTTTGCTTTCTAAGACATGTGTAATCCCAAAATTCAATTAGCCCTGTTGTGTCTTTGTGTCACCTGTCTAGTCAGGAACGACAGTGTTTCTAGCCCTAGAGCTACTAACTGATATCTTCAAAATAAGATGATGTCTTCAAAAGCCAGTATGTGATACCTCACAATCGTTCTGTAAGTAACAGCTGTTATTACAATTACTGCACTCCCATGCATGCTAAGTGAGTGTTTATTCTGTCCGCTCTATAAAAAAAGGAAGACACAATAAAAATATCAATAACAGACAACAGGTTTAATCTCATATGTCAATACCCTTCAAGTGAATCTAGAGCCACTTGTGGGATTATCTGAGAAGAAGAGAAACTAATTCATGTCTTCTATGAATGAATAAATGTTATGTAGTGTCTGAAGTTCATATCACAGCCTTGCACTGCACATTCTACAAGTTCCAACCACAGGCAGCTGTCCAAAAGGAATTTCTAAACTAAGACCTGAAGAGAATTTGGGGGTGGGGGGCATGGAACACATGTTTGCATATATTTTCATCTAATGTATTTGAAGCTAAAAGCAACTACCTATTAACAGGAACATGTTTGAGTAAATACTAATACCAATAATAATGAGTTTGGACTCTAGAATGGCCAGGGCTTATTCTGTCCTGATTTGGGGGATAGGCACTTTCAACTGTGAGCCTTATTGCTTTTCTGTAAATGGGCACCAATCACACACAGAGAACTTCTACCTCTAGCTCAGTTGACAGGAGTTTTCTCAAAAGGCAGTTAGATAGTCTGTCACAGGGAAAGGTGGATTATTGGTAAGAATGGGCCTGTTTCCTATTGAGGTTATATGAATGAGTCGTTGCCTGTTCATGCTGGGAATGAATTAATTGGCTGTGCTTCTAAAACAAAAGAACAATTAAGTATTCAACGAAGCTTAGAGACCTGGAAATTTAAAAGATGGTCAATAGATTATGGCTTTCATAGAAGATGAAATTGAGGTTCAGAAAAATGAGAAAAAAAAATCCAAAAACCAAAACAAAACCAGAGATGGCCTTTCTAAGTATTATGTGCCAGCTGTCTATCCTCTTACTCTGAGTTGCACACGGTGACTCTCCTCCATCACTGTGTGCACAGTGCCACTCTCTCAAGCTCATACATGTTCTCAAACAGGATGCTAGACACTGTTCATTTTCTAGGCAACTTCTCCTTCGCTATAAAAAGCTCTGATGTTGTTAGCGACTCCATAACTGATCCTTGAGTTGTTTTACCAAACCTGCCTGTGATCCTATCAAGCAATAGCTGCAAATGAAGACTAGGGCTTGACACATTCCAGAACCGATGACTCCGTCACTGCAGGCACAAAAGTAGCCAGGACCATGCAAATGCTTGTAACCAAACATAAACCATATGACAAGCCAACTTTCATCTACTTTACTGTTTAGTGAAGAACAGAAACAAATAAATTAAGAATAGAACTGTAGAAAGAAAGCACTGCGGGTCTTCTCAAGGGATCACTTAGCAAAAATACATCCCTAAAATTTAAACAACTTTCTCAAAAGAATGGAAAATCCCAAACAGGGTTACTAAAGTTCTAACCAGGAACTTCTACTCTGTAGGGTGTTGATCAAGGTCTCAAAGTTCCACCAAAGAGAACAAAAACATTTTCAAAGATTTCCTTTTGTTTTTATTTATGTGTATGTGTTTTTGTGTGTATATTTCAGGTGCATGTGGGTTCTCATGGAGGTCAGAAGAGGGTGTGTGTGTTGGATCCCCTGGAATTGGAGTTACAAGAGACTGTGAGCCACCTGATATGGATGATAAAAATCAACTTTGGTCATCTGAAAGAACAGCGAGTGCTCCCAACCACTAAGCCATTTCTCCAGCCCCCAGAAATGTATTTTAAAGGAAAATTAGTTCATAGCCTTGTGTAATGTGGAAAGACTCTTTTTCATTATGCAGGCAAACCCATTATCTCACAGGTGAGAATGTAAGAGATTAAACTACTTTCCCAGCTCTCAGGATAAATTGTAAACCTTAAATCTTTGGTTCTCTAGCTTCCAATCCATCTGTCCTTTTTGAGGAGCAGATTGCCTATATCAACCCCCTGTATCAAATCAATAGGTTACAAAATAACCATGTTTGAGCCTCATTTCAGGAAGCTTTGGGGGAAAAATACATTTTATAGAGATGTTAACAGGATATTAGTTTTACTAATATCAACAGTAGGAATTCATTTCCTCGATCATATCCCTACTGTGTTTTTTTCTGGTAAATCTTTTCATAAAGGTCTTTGAGAGTGACAGAGAACACCTTGAGATTCTATGGGGATAAAAAGAACAGTAATTTAGCATATTCAAGCCTGTGTATAATAGGATTTCTTCCTTTAGTGAAAGATCATGTTCCCGAGACTAAGCTATGTGTAATGGAGAGAAAGTGCTATCCTGTTACTGAAGCGAGACTCCTTCATTACGTTGGCTTCACCTCACACCATTGCTAAAGTCTCACTTATGGTTCAGGTCTTCACAAAGCTTGCCCTATTTGAACAAGAATATGGACAACGGGCTCATATCATGAAGTCAACTTGAGAGTTTATACAAATGTGAGTATACACACACACACACACACACACACACACACACACACACACAGAGAGGGAGAGAGAGAGAGAGAGAGAGAGAGAGAGATGAATAGATACACACACGTAGGCACTGAGTAAACAGGGAGAGATAGCTGTAATTTATCAGCATCCAATTTTTCTTATTTTGCTCTATAGTTGTGTAAAAATGTTCTTAGTAAAAAATTAGCCAACAAATATATTGGATATTGTCATATTTTTATAAATATAATTGAATCTACAATTATCCTAAAATGTTCAATGAAAAATTAAACCTTTGGTATGTGCAACTTAATTTTAGAAAATTCCCTCCCCCCCCAAAAAAAAGACAAAATTATAGGGTAGGTGACCAAAACAAATGATGTTGGCTGATTTTTATAATATATGACTAATGTTTATAATACTTAACTCTTGGGAAAAGAATACTCGGTTGTTCCTTGTATTTGTGTGTGTGTGTGTGTGTGTGTGTGTGTGTATGCGCGTGCGCGCGCGTGTGCGTGTGCGTGAGAGTGAGAGAGAGAGAGAGAGAGAGAGAGAGAGAGAGAGAACCTTTCTGTAGGTGTCCTTGGAGGCCAGAAGAGGGTGTTGGACCCTCCAGAGCTGCAATCATAGGCAACTATGAGCCACTCACCCAACTGTGAGTTATGAACTGAGCTCCTGAGCTCTTCAAGAGCAGCCAGGCTCTTCTGCTGGGCCACCTCTCCAGTCCCCTGTGAGTTTTCATTTTATTTGTTCAGACTTCTTGTAGATTTACAATTATTAAAACAAAACAGACAAACAAACAAAAAAATCTAAATGTACCCAAAAAATTTTCTGGGGTACATCGGTGCTGTCACCAGTGCTGGCTGGTGTCACCTATGCTGGTGAGTGGCATTGCTTTGATCTCTGTCAGCTGACGGAAGTGTCTCTCTTGGATTTCCTGTATTTGGATTGGCAGGATCAAGTCATATACATACTTTTCTATTATAGTATAAATATTTTTCTTTCTGATTGTGTATTTTTTTTATCAACGCTTTCATAAACGTGCAAGCTTTCATTGTATTGGCTGCCTGTTAAATCATCTTGAAAGGCATTCCAAAGAATTCCACTCCAAGTGAAGGGAAGGTTAAGATGATCCAGGTAGCCGCACTTGTTATACTGGAATTCTTAGTCGGAGTTGGCACAGCCTTTAAATGTCATCATTTCCACCCAGCAGTATACATCATAATGTCATCTAGCTTTGAGAAGGTAATGATGTCATCCAACTAGGCCTAATCATGAAAATGTATGTCTTGCCACAAATACTACACACTTTCTGTTTAGTCTAAGTACCAGATAGTCTCTAGAAACTTCTACTTCTTTCTTCAGAAATGTAAATTCTATATAATATGTGGACAGTTAGAAACATGCCTGAGTCAAAAGATATTATTATCAGTTTATTTTTAATATATAAATGACATTTCTCTCAAATCATTATTTCCAGAAATCAGAGCAACACTTCACTAAGGCAGTAACACATATGGGCTTCTAATAGTTCCCATAAGCCAACAGACAATAACCTCATTCACCATTCACATTGGAAAGACACAATGTTGTGTAACTTATATAAGCCATAAATGGAACAGTATCTTCATGCAGTGTGAGACCAACAAATCTACTTTACTGTTTAGTGAAGAACAGCAACAAATAAATTAAGAATAGAACTGTAGAAAGAAAGCACTGCGGGCCTTCTCAAGGGATCACGTAGCAAAAATACATCCCTAAAATTTAAACAACTTTCTCAGAAGAATGGAAAATCCCAAACAGGGTTACTAAGGAAGGTAACTAGCTTCCTAAATCTACTGAATTTCTCAAAGCATAAAAAAAGTGCAGTTGTTATAATTCCTAAATATATTTATAAAGTCTGTAATTTCCAGCCATGAGTGTAGCAATATACAAGTTTGTTCCACCCGAGGAAGAGGCCTCTAAGACCCTTAAGTAGCCTGTGTATTTTTATGTACTGAAATTAAAATTTGAAAAACATAGTTTGTCTCCCATTTCAACATTTTTAAACAAAATAATAGAAATATTTACTTTGGGTAGATTGGCATTATCTTCATATGTTTTAACTTGCCCATTACTAAAATGGGTTAAAACCTCTCAAACCATTGCACAAAAAATACACGTAACCATCTTGAAAGATGAAAAAAATTTCCACCAAATGAATTCCGTAAAGAAATTTAAATCATGGTTAAAAGTCTTAGATGACTGCTTACTCATAATTCAACCTGAGAAGACATAAATTTAATCACACCTAATCCAAATGAATTAGGTAATTTAATTGCATTATCAAGAAAGTGTTATCGTTACTGGTTGATCAGATGTGTGTGTGTGTGTGTGTGTGTGTGTGTGTGTGTGTGTGTGTGTGTGTTTGTCGCTCTCTCGCTTGCATTTTTATTCCCATGAGGCCTCAATACCCAGGGAGGCTGCCTAAACATTTCCCGTGAAAAGTCAGGGTATGTTTGCAGGAAAAACTGAAGTTGGAAACAAACTTAGCAGTCATTCCAAACCTGTTGCCTGCATAGGAGAACGAATCCTATGTTACAAGGCTGGCTGTATCCCAAAACAAATGCTTACAAGTCATCCATTTGTCCATTCCACTGGCAAAAGCAAAACTGTAAAAGTCACAGGTGTGGTATGACTTCACATGGAGTTTTAATAAAAATAAGTAGTATTCATTACAAGGCACAGTGCAGAGATCTGAGCTGCAGCATGGAGGGTGTGGTTGGTATACTCTGTTCTGTCTTCCACCTTAAAAAACCTATTTGGGGATGCGGACAGCACAGAGTGGCAGAAGGAGAATAAAGACCTAAGACCCTGGGTGCTAACCTGGAAGAGGAAATCGAAGCGGAAATAAGTAAGGATTGAGTAATGGAGCCAGGGAAGTATCAATTTGCTATAACTCCTCAACAAGTTAGTGGAAGTGGGTTAAAAGTCTGTCAAGCTGACGATGGCCCAAGAGTAAAGCAAAATGGTCGAGGGAATAATTACACAGTGTGAGAAAACATAACGTTGAAGTTGACCGCAAAGATAAGTATGACCCTTCTGAGAACCATCAACCAGTTTGGAAGGTCAGGCAGTGCGTGAGGCTGCTCTTTCACTAGGTCCCTCAGAGCCACCCCACAACTTGGATGGCAATTTCATCCAGACAAAACCTTCATGCTTTTTCCTGGCCATCTTACCCTCTGGACTTCATGCCTTGTAATTCTACAGGAAGTCCCCATCACATTCCTTAATGACTTTTTAATCAATATAGTATATTGAGAACATTTTTCTGAGTCTTTCAAAGCAAAGGGCACGAGGTGGGAAGTTGCAGCTGGAAAAAAAACAAAAAACAAAAAACAAAAAAACCCTTATTTAAATATCTAAGAGATCGAAGAAAGATTTCTACAGGCAAAAGTGATAGCTGAAAACCAATGTCTCACTCATCAGTACCTTTCCAGGTGTTGATACCACAAGACCAGGACCCTGCAAGCAGCTACACTATGGGTTCCTCCTTAATCTGAATCAAAACCATGCTAGTTTCCCCCATACTTGAAGCAATGTGGTCTTTACTCTTTCCACTGCCCAAAAGTGAAGTTTAACTCTCTCTAGGGGAGAAAGGGGTGAAGAAAGCCGCGCACACATGCCCGGACTCAGTTTGGCAATACTCAGTCCCGGATGCCTCGAGGAGGCACGCTGAAGCATGTTACTGCAGCTGGTACCTTTCTGGGAAGCGCTGCGGTAAAGGGGTGAAGGGGACACAGATGAAGGTGCGATGGGCTGCGAGCTGGGAGGCGACTTACATGATGGCATTACCGTGTCGAGGTTCCCAGAGGCCCCACGCTCATCCTCCAGCGCTCCTCTGCTTTGCTGTCCGCGAGCTCCACCGAAGGGGACCGGGGCTTTCGGGACCGCGCCCCGCAAGACCCTTTGTCACGCCCTTTCTGGAGAGTTCATAAGGTTTCCCGGCAGCTGCTCGTCGCCTGCGCGCGGGCCGCCGCAAGGTGGACCCCGGGCGCGCGCCGCGGAGTTCAAGATTAGGTCCCGCGCGCAGGGGCGCGGCTGACGGCGGCAGGTTCGGCCGGGCGGAGAACTTTCCCAAGAGTTGGGACGAAAGGCTCCGGCGCGCAGCTGGCAGCCAATCCCAGCCTGCGGGGCTTGGAGAGGCTGAGATCACCCTGAGCCTGCGGCCAGGCGCTGCGCAGCGCCGGCCTCGGTTTCCTCCTGAAGCTCAGGTGCGGCTCTGCGCGGCCCCAGGGGTGGCCCCAGCTCTAGGACCGTCCTGCAGGCGCAGCTGCCCCACCCAGAGCCGGCCACCCGAGGGCAGAGGCAAAGGGAGAAGTCGCCACGCGGGGCGGGACCGGCGCGGGCGGCTGGGTTGGGAGACTGGCGCAGAGCCAGGCGCAGCTCCGGGGAGGGGACCCCGCTGACCCCGAGGTCACCGGCTGGCCGCGAGAGCAGAAACCCGCAGAGCTTGAGTGAAGTAGAGGAGCTCAGAATGCAGGCACGCCAGTGGGCATATGTTCTGCCTGCTGCCAAGCACCCGGGCTGTCCCTTACTTTTTCCCTTCCTTAGTTCTTCCTCCTCCACCCTCACCAACGTCCCCTCAATTTCTCTCCAGAACGACAGAAAGACAGACAGACAGACAGAGGGACGGAAGAGAAAAAGAAAAGGGAAAAGAAACGGGAAAGAAAAGAGAAAGAAAGGAAAGAACAAGAGGAGGAGGGGAAATTTATTGGGTAGGGTGGAGGAGGGCTTGAGAGGCTTGAAGCGATATGCCTCCTTTAATTTTTTTTAACCTTTTTTTTTTTCCTGTTTGAGAGGAATTAATTTACCAATGCAAAAGCAGCCGCTCACTAGGGAAAGTCAAGACAACCAGGCAAAGCTTCTGCCGAGAAGCTGCTATGTAAGGGATGTAGGCACACCTACTTACTAAAAGACCGGGAAGCACTCAGGCAGAGGGTCCCTTTGCTCTGTGCTTTGCCAGACTTAAATTCAGAGTGCTAGAGGCGGCGGCCTTTCCAGACTTGGTTCCATTCAGAGCAAAGCAGTCCGGCTTTTCTTTGTAGACAGACACATACAAAAGCCATAAAAGTAGATTAGTCCTGATTGGCTAGTGGAAGAAAAGGGTTGGGGGTAGGAAGAAAAGAGGTGAAACAGGACTGAGGACAGATAGTTTCAGGCAAAAGAAAGAGGAAGCTGGAAAGCCGCCAGCAACCTAGACTACTTCTGGTCTAGCATATGTTCTTGTGATTTTTATCAGTATTTATTTTAACATTTAAAAAAATAGTAGAATTAATAGAGGCTCAAACTGCTTAATTTAAGTAAAGCAGTCTCAATAACCTGGATCCCCGAGATCTCTCAGACAATGGACCACTAACTAGGTAGCATACAGCAGATGATATGAGGCCCCCAACACATATACAGCAGAGGACTGCCCAGTCTGTGTTCAGTCAGAGATGATGCACCTAACCCTCAAGAGACTGGAGGCCCCAGGGAGTTTAGAGGTCTGGTGGTTGCGGTGTGGGGGGTGGGGACATCCTCGTGGAGACAGTGGTGTGGGGAGGAGGTATGGGATGTGGAACAATAGGAGAATAGGAGAGTGGACTGGGTAGGGGGATAAAATCTGGAATGTAAAATTAAATAAATAAATAAATAAATAAATAAAAAGATTATAGCTGGTATCTGGGACATTCACATCTACTGTGCCTGTCCTTCATAAAAAAGGAAAAAAGAAAAGAAAAACTGAGATCTTTTTGGTATTACAGGTAGGAAAATGAAGTAGAGTCTACACAAATTATTCAGAAATGACCAGGGCTTGAGACGAACATTTATAGACTCTCAGTTCAAGTCCACCTCTGTGACACTGGATTGTCCCAAGGAATTATTTAACGTTCCACCTAGAACTTTTCAAAACAACATAATTTCACAGTTTTGTGGGTCTGGAATCTGGGTGCAGCTTAGCTCTGTGTCTGTCACAAGACTAATCAAAACAGATATTAAAGTGGTATCTCCTGAAGGTTTGATGGGAGCAGAGTCTACCTGGAAACTCTTCATGAAGTTGTTCCACACACACAATTCTGTTCTGCTTACTCTTTGACAGTGATTGTTTTTGTCTCTCATCTTCTTCTATCTCCCTCTCGTCCCTATGGACCCGAGTCCAATTAATGATTTCCGGGTTGTTTTTGTGACCAGTTTAGCTTAATTACTGCTGTCTGTTGGTTTCAGACTCTCCCTTGGAATCTGTTTGGATCACAATTAAAAGCAATGAGTCCCCATTCCCTGCACTGATTAGTATCAAATAATTCAGCAATTAGAGATAGTGCTATCTGAGTTCCTTCTCTATCTGTATGTTTATTGGTGGAGGCCAACCTTCCAGGTGGGATGTGCTGACTTTTGCAATAAGAACATCACCGCTTTCGGTCAACAATGCTCTCATGGTATCAGGTAGAGAGACCTGCTCTATAGAAGGAATCTATACCTGGTTCTATAAACCTAGCCAAAAATCCATGATTGGTAGGTTATAGACCCTGGGTGTGGAGAGCCGAGGTAAACGGTGACAGCATTCGCCATTGGAACATGGCACTGGCACCTGGCACTCGTGGGTAAACAAGTAAAATTGCGCATGTGCAAGTGGTAAAAGCCTGCCAAGCCACAGCCCAACCCGGGGCGTCATATGGGGTTTTGAGCAAGCAGCCAATCAAATATGTCCACGCCACTCTAGGGTGTATATAAAGCAGCGCCATCTTGGCTCTCTCTCTCTTCCTCCTCACATGGTAATAAACGCTTGCTGCAGAAGGATCCTGGTGCCCGCGTGCGTTCTTGCTGGCGAGACGATTGCGCGGGTCACACCTGGGGACAGGGAGACTTAATATTGCTATTTAGCTAAATTGACACAACATCAAACAGTATTCTAAATGCTTATGTTAATATCCATAGACAAACAAATGCTACTCTTGGCAGTTTTCAGAGAACTCTCATTTTCCAGTGGTGAATTTTCCCATAATGGCAGCGAATGCAGAGACTCATGGCTGAGAATGGAGGGGCTGAGAATAAGTCACAGATACGTACTTAGTTCTCATCAGTTCTCTAAGGCTAAGAACACTGTGGAAGAGAGGGAGGAAAAAATGTAAGAGCCAGAGAATAGGGGGGAGGGCTCTGAAATCACATCCTCTGGGCAAGACTCAACCACTGCAATCATGAACTCATAGCAGCCATATCTGACCAAACTGGGTCTATACATGCATAGAGTTTTAACTTAAAAGTGACTATGAAACAGAGAGCAAAGAGAGAAACAGGAGTAACAGCATTAGCCAGTGCTCTTCCCCAGAAAAGAGAATCGTCTAGACCTCTGTGAGAGTATACGGAGATTGCTCTCAAGGAACTGGCTCATGCAACTATGTGGGTTCAAAATCTGAGGATAAGCCAGCAGACAGGAGGAGTTGCAATCTGCTGACTGAATCCTTTCTTGCTGTTCAATTAATCATTCAGCGACTAGTGATTTTTAAACAAATATTTTTAAGACTATTATATTAGCAAATTATGAATATGGAGTACAGTGTAATATTTTGTGTATATAATGTGAAATAATTCAGCTAAACAACATTATCTGGGACCTCATTTATGTTTCTATTTTGTAATGAGGACACTTGAATTTTATTTTCATGGCAATATTAAAGTATGCAATATAATTATTAGTGGTTACACTCATTATGTTATACAAATAATCTGAAAAAAAAAATAGATTCCTAGTAAGGGGTGGTGGTGCACACCTGTAATCCTAGCACTTGTGAGGCTGGGACAAAGGATGGGAAATTTAGTATCAGCGTTGGATCCTCAGTGTGGGTGGTGGAAGGCACTTCTACTGACTGAAATATTGTTCCCTTTGATTGACAGCTCTCTATTTCTACTGATCTCTCACTTTTAGCAATCACCATACTATTCTCTATTTCTTTGAGTGTCTGTATTATATTTTCCTTATAAGTGATGTCACATGGTAATTGTCTTTTATCCATCAAGAGATAAATGGATGAGTTAGGGTTTTTATCGCTATGAAGAGACACCATGACCATACCAAGTCTTATAGAGGAAAGCATTTAATTAGGACTTAAACATTTAATTGGGGCCTACTTACGAGTTCAGAGGTTTAGTAGATCATTGTCCTTGTGGTAAGTATAGTAGCACACAGCCAGACACAGTGCTGAAGAAGTAGCTGAGAGTTCTACATGCTGACCTACAGGCAACAGGAAGAAAGAGGCACCGAGCCTGGCTTGAGTGTCTGAAACTCCAAAACCCACCTCTAGCGACTCACCTTCTCCAACAAAGTCACACCTCCTGATAGTGCCACTCCCTATGAACCTATAGAGACATTTTCATTCAAACCATCACAATAAAAAAAAAAGCAGTAACACCCACACACACACACACACACACACACACACACACACACACACTCACACACGATGGGTAAAATAAGAAAATTCTTCTGTTGGGAGTCGACTTTTAGCAGAAAGCAGCTATCAACTTTGCAGCCATCTTGAGCCAAATACCCTGGTAAGAGACTTATTTTTCAACAGCCTACAACAGCAGAGCACACTCTGGTAAATATCTTGTTTATCCCACATATCTTGTTTTGTTGTTTAATGCCCCCAGCTGCAAGGCACATGTGATATCCATGCCTGCATGGTGCGCGCGTTAATGTGTCTTCAGCTGTGTTCCCCTGCTTGTGCTTATAAATACCCAGGATTTTCTTGCAAGGGAGTCAATGGGAGACAATAAACGAGACTTGACTACAGAACCTCTGGCTTGTGTCTATTCTTCTCGTCTCTTTCCTTTCTTCCCCCCACTCTCTCTCTTGCTAGACCCTGACCCATGAACCGGAGCAGCAGAGCAGTCTGGGACATTTTGGCCCCCGAGCATGGGGCAGCTCGGGCCGGCACATTCTTCCTTATCAAACACTGATGAATCTAGAAGATGCCATGCAATGAAAACTGATTTAAATATTAATCTCATCCCCAAACTAACCTCTCAGGAACATACAGAATGACATCTGATCAAATAGCTGAGTACCTGGCCAAACCAAGTTAACAGTTAAAATTAATCACCACATTAACCAAAACCAGGAGCCATTCTAGGAAATACATAAGTAGCTATTATGTGCTGCTACATAATTCATGCATTGAGGTTTCCACAAAAAAAAAAATACATGAATCACAGCTAAAATATTTCAGTGTGCCTGTGCTGGCTATTGATCAGAAGTATGTTAGGAGCATCTGCATATTTTGAAATTTGTTCTCACAAAAAAGGGTTTGTTCTTTTTCTTTGGAGGAGCTTGTAAGGGAAACAGTATGAGATGCAAATTACAGTCTTTTAATGAAATGGTTAATACTCGGTCATCCAGTCTGTCATCACTGTGAACTTCTGCAGTTTATCCTGACTTATAAAATAAGGGTAAATACTGAGCATGTTTCAGTGAGATTCAATAAGAAAAGGACAGAGAACACTCCGGGGTTTTCTGGAATTTAGTGATATCACTTGCCTCTCCTGCTCTGTATATCATATCATCCTAAAACTGAAAGTACCAGGAGCACATTCCTCTGCATTCAGCAATCTGATGGCATTCCAGACAAGAGGAATTTTGGACATCTGTGTAAATCCTTTAATGCTGATGAACACTTGGCTATGAGAAACTTCCTTTTTCTGTTGATTGACTTAAGCATTCCTGTCTTTAACATCCATTCAGAGCAGGGGCAATCTGCCTTACACAATGAGTCTTTCAAATGTCTGAAGGCAGTGGCCATCCCCATGTTCCTTCTTTCTTTACTTGCTGTTCATAGCCCTAGTTTTTACTTTAACCATTTAATGCCTGGCTTTTTGCTATGTGTCTTATTTGTCTTTTCTGTCTCCAAGTAAGTCAACATCAATGCTCTTTGCTAATGACTCAAAGTTGGTCACACAATATAACTGTAGAATTCTTACTTGCCTGTACTGGGTATAAGTCTTACATAGATCTCAGCAATTGTTGACTTTTTCAGAAGCAATGTAAAAGTCCAACAGAAATAGGCATAATAAATCAATGTGGAAAAAACATATAAACTTTATTTTATACATGAAATTGTTTAAGACATGCATCTTAACTTGTAGATATTCAAACCCAAATGGAAAATTCTAGATCTTTATTTTTTATAATCATTTTATCTCCTCTGCTTTCACTAAATTTCTTTTCTTTCTCTAGCAAGGAGGAGAGAAAACAGCTAATAATTGACTTGTCTGTGTCTATGGACATCCACCTGTCCAGTCCCCAGTAACTCATCCAGCACAGCCAGTGAGGCTTCTCAGGTTTTCTCTTGATGGTCCATGGCTGTTTTCATCAGACCAGTGCCCTGAAAACCTTGACTCATCAATGGATCTCTTTCTGAAGCAGAAGAATGGATTCAAAATCCTTGGAAGCAATTCAGCTCTCATCTCACAAACTGCCTCTCCAAACACATCTTCCTTTCTTCCTCTTCCTCCACTTTGTTTGCACCAGCAATAAGATTGACTGAGGAAAAAAGAAGGTGAAATAAATGGAGAGGGAGAGAATCTCAGAAATATTGTGAATTCACAAAATCAAATTTTCCACAAATAACTAGTTTTCTCACTTTAGAAATAGGAAGTTGAAACTCAAAATATACCCTTTGCCACTTCATTTCTGGTGTTATAAAACACTTTGGCCAAAAGTAACTTAGGAGAGAAAATGGTTTACAATTCCAGGTCATTGTCCATCAATGAAGGAATTCAAGGCAGGGACTTGAGGGCTACTTGCTATTACAAACAGCATTGTTTCTGAGTGAGGGACATATTTCACGGCCCAAGAAATACAGAATGATGAGTGAGGCCTGTGGAAGATTCTGCTTTCTGTGTGGGTATTAGAATTTTTTTCTCATTTGGTTTTCTTAGATAGTTCAGGATCACCTGTATAAGGAATGGTGTCGCCCACAATAAGCCAAGCTTTCACATCAATTAATAATCAAGATAATTTCCATAGATAAATCTGATATAGGCAATTCCTCACACTGTGCTGTCTTCTTCAGATGACTCTAAATTGTGACAATATTTAAAATAATTAATATTTAAAAATAATTAATAGAGTCATGGATGGAACGGGAGGCTAAACACTGAATTATTTTAATAGTACTTTAACTGAAACTTTAATAGTGCTATTTCTTACATTTTGGATAAACAGTATTGGACCATTGAGGTCCCAGGAGAGACTGTGTTTGAAAAGATGCTAATCTACAGCTCATCAACAGTAGAGGCCGCCTTGTTCATCTGTCTAGTCTTATGTCGTCGTCACCAGTGAAGCACTGAAAATTATCATAGGTCATTACACGAGACAAGAAGTTTATATAGACTTTATATACTATAGATGTAAACTTTATATTTTAATTAATGTAAATATTTATACACCTAGACTATGAATTTAAGTCAGGAGTTGTTCATTGTACTTTCTGCATAGCCGCTGATTCTCTCTCATTCCTCCATCTTCAAATACTCCAGAGACAGCTTTGCTTTGTTTCTTTCTTTCTTCCTTTCTTTCTCTCTCTCTCTTTCTTCCTCTCTTTCTTCCTCTCTTCCTCTCTTTCTTTCTTTCTTTCTTTCTTTCTTTCTTTCTTTCTTTCTTTTGTCTTTTTCCATGATTCTCATTTCCTATCGAAAAGAAAAGAACAATTCATATATTATCTCAAGTTCGCCATACTATATGTTGCAAGTCTGGCCCTTACAATCAATGAGAAATGTAGTTTGGAGAAAAAAATTAAGAATGAATGTTGCAATTTTCTATACACTGTCTGGGAAAAAATTCTCCAAATGATGTCATTAGAAAAAGACGTAAATTAGTTGGGAATAATCATAGCTGAGTAATAGTAGTGGGGAATAATCATAGCTGTGTAGAGCAAGAGAGTTTCAAGAAAGGAGGATAAGGTGAAGAACTGGCTGGGGGGGAAGAGTGACTGAGGTGTTAAGTGTGCAAAGGGCCAAGGAACAGCCTTGTGGCCAACAGATCAGTCATAAGTTTCCCTGACAAAGCAGTTAGCAAATAGGATGTGAAGATGCCACTCCCAAATGCCACCTCTGCATGAAGCACACATAATTCAGAAGCACACACAATTCAGAAGCACACACAATTTTGGAGCACACACAATTCAGAAGCAACAAACACAGAAAATAATTCTTCATCCTTCTTCTATTTGCCCAATGGCAGAACATAATTTTGTTTTACAGATATTTCTCCCACCCCTTCCTTTCCCTATAATGGGAGAAGCAGAACAGCTCTGTCTGCTGGAGATGGAATATTAATATCTTGGTATGCCTGCAACAAATTTTACCAAAATAATTGTATTTCCCATCAGTTTCTCTGCAGACATTCATATTCCCATAATTTACTGTTGCCAAGAACTCAAACAACTTTTCCTTTGCTGCTCAACTCTTAGTGAATGTATCACTCTCTGAACTGGCTCGGACTCCTCTGTGCATGTGCTCCTTGTATGAACAAATCAGTCCTGAGGTACTTTTTGTTGTTTTTGCTAACTTTTATTATTTAAATCTAACTCAGGGAACTGAGTCACAGACTTAGTAAGAGTGAAGGGAGGTTTTACTTCCTCCCCTGTGGAAGTCACTGGAGTGATTTTGAGTAGACAAAAGCGAGACTGCATTTATATGGGAGACAGACTCAAAGTAGTTAAAGGAGTGAAGTTGGGAGACTTTGTAGGCAGGTGTTGCACAACACAGGTAAGAGACAATAAACGATGGTATGAACGGAAGTAATTGAATTTGGGATTTTTGAAGACATTTTCAAAAATAGGATATCAAGTATAATAAGAAAGCCATATAAATTGTGGTTGGCATCCTTGCAACACAGTGAATCTGGAGTATTTAGTTAGGAATGTGATTAAAAAGAAAAGTCAAAAGTTCAATGTTAACATGTTAAGTCTAGGATTCCTATCAGTCTAATGTGCAACAACATACTACTAGAACTTACTTAGCATTTGAATGAAGGAACTGCTAATGAGCGAGCTTTTCATTCTGATGTTTTATCTGAAATCAATGTCAGGTTCTGAATGGTTGTTTACAGAATGGACCTCCATAGTGAACTGGGAATTTAGTGAGTCCTAAAGAATAGTCTAGAGTGACAGTAAAAATTTAAAAAATTAGAATAGTTTAGCCAGAGTGTAAAAAAAAAAAAAAATAGGAAAATATATTGTTCCAGAAAGTTAGTAAATATTCTGGCTGAAGTTGGAGATTTTAGAGACTTATGAGGAAATAGAAGGATAATTGTTATGAAGAGGTGGAAGTTTCTAGGCTAAGGATAAGAGTTTGCCTTAATGCTGTCAGATACATTGAGCCAGAAAACTTATATTCAAACATTTCCAGCTAGGCTTTTATTGGCTTGAGGGAGCCACCTAATCAAGGACTGTGACAAGTGTTAATCTGGATGGGTGGTGTTAGAGAAAATCTCTGCAAGACAAAAAGATGAGGGGCTGCTGGGCAACGTGGGAAGACTACAGAATAACATGATGGTGTTGGAAATACTTGTTAGTGTTCTTGTTGCTGCGATCTGACAAGACGTGACCAAAGAAAGGAAGAATCTGTTTTAGCATGTTATGAAAGAAGGGCGAAGGTACGTTACGGGAGAGGAGTCATGGCAACAGGAGCGTAAGGCAGTCAGTCATATTACGTCAGCTATCAGTAAGCAAAGAACAATGAATGCTGATGCTCTGCTTGTCTGTCTCCTTTTAAGTCCTCAAGGACTCTAGCCCACATACCATCCACAGTCGGGACAGGGCTTTCCTCCTCAGGTCAAGTTTCTGAAACAGTGTCATCCACACACTGAGTCGTGTATCCATGGTAGCTCTAAATCCAGTCAAGTTGACAGTGGAGATTAACTATGAGAACTATGACAAGCGACGATTAACTATCTGACAACTATGAGGTCAGCGATACATGAAGAGAAAAGTAGAACTCAAGGAGCCATGGTTTCTGTCTCGTCTGTCTGTCTCTGTCGTACAGATATCTGAGGCTTTTATGCCTGACGTCACGTAGACAAAGCAGAACTAGCAGATTCTTGTCAGTTTATAGAGTTACAAACAAACCTCTCCTATTCTAAATGTTGTAACTATGAGAATCATAAAGACTTTTTCTTCTCTTCTTTTTCCTCCTCCTCTTCCTATTCTTCTTCATCTTTGTCTTCTACTACTATTTAGCCGTGACAATGAGTTGCCTTAGTAAAAAGAGCATGATTAGCATTCATTATTGTAGACCAGAAGCTTTTATGAATGCACTTTATCCTCTTTTCTTGGTCCTGTCCTACAACGTAGTAACATTCTAAATGGCGAAGATGCCATCAGCCTAGATTCCGAGGTGGACACGGTATGTAGCAGATACTCTAGCCAACTGTCAGGAAACAATATATAACACATGTATGGTTTGATTCTGTAAGCCATTAAGATTTGGGCTTACCTCTTAGTAGGATATAATTAACTCTTTTTAAATAATGCAAGAACTATTGTGTAAAGAATGAATGAGCTGGAATATAAAACAAAAAAACTAAAGCAAAATATAACCGATTATGAAAAGTATTCTAGTAATTTAAAGTACTTATTTTATATGAAAGACTTTTTATTATTTCAGAGGTACTGAGCAGCAGATATACCATGGAAGTACGGTGATATTCGTGAGACTAGCTAGAAAGGGACGAGTGCAGCCGTGAGTACTAGTTTATATTACATATTTGCTTTGGTGATTTGAGTTTATGGAAGGTTTCTGTTTTAGAGTGAATGGAGTAGTTCTGTAGAGCCTCAGGAAATGGAAAGTGTGGGTTGAGTGGGGTGGGGTAAACAAAAGGGGAAGGAGAGATAAAATTTCCCATAAGAGACAGGCAACAACTAGAGCTGAATCTGTCTCTGTGGAAGCAACACAATTGGCTTCTTTGTGAAACTCCTTGGTGGAGAATTTAGGATCAGAAACACTTCTTCCCACCTAGAGAAGAAGTTAATACATTTTAAAAGAGAAGGTACACTTTTTAATGCAAAGAATTTGATGCCATTTTATTTAGAACTATGCATCTCAAACTATATTTATAGACCCAAACAAGCCAACTTTGCATTTAGAAATATTGGAGCATATTTTCTATTCGCTTTTTTTTCCTTCAAGGAATGTCTTAGGAACCTACAGAGTTAGCTAGACTAAACTAAGTAGGCTGTGTTTAAAAAATCAGAGAAATTATTCTGTGAATAAAAAGTGGTAATTGAACAACATGCCTACAGATTATAGAGCAAGATGGTTAAATCTCTGAACAAAGCAGAATTGTCAGCTTAAGGAAGGAAAGTCTATGTTCTTTGCTGAAAATACAAAAGGAAGGAAAAGAATATGCTTACTGAGTTGTAAAAAAGCAAGAATAGCCGAAGAGAACAGGGATATAGGGCAGGGGGCCTTGGGTGACGTTGTGGAAAGATTCTTACATCAGTGTGCAGACTAGAACTTTTATCTACAGTTCTGCTGTGTACTGCAGGAACTTGACCATTGTCTACTAAGTTAAGAACAGATTCGAGAAGGACAATCATTACAAACATGATGTGACAGTTTATGTCACCTGTCAGTTTAGCAGGTTCACAGGGTGCCCAGATAGTTGACCAGACATTTTTCTGCTTTTTTTTTAAAAAAAATATTATTTTATTAGATTCACATTTAGTTCAGTAGGCTTAAAGTAAAGCTGATTGTCATCTATAAATGTGGCTCTCCTCTAATCAGCAGGGGCCAAAGAAGGGAGATGTAGGGGATGAATGTCAGCAGAGAGGACTCTTCAACCTTTGGGCTTCTGCAACATCAAATCTCCCTACATGTATGTCAGACACCTTCAGAAGTCAATTGTAACATAGGCTCTTCTGTCTCCAGCCTTCCAGACAGAGTCCACATTTACATAAACCAATTCAAACACTTTTTCTCTCTCCCTTTCCCCTTCCCTCCTTCATCCTCCACATCCATCCCTTGCTCTCTTGCACTTTCACACTCCCTCTTGTTCTCCCCTCTCCCAATGCTCTCTTCCTATCCTGTTGTTCCTGTTTCTCAGGAAATTTCTGACTAGTAAGCAGGATGATCACTTTGGTAGGAGCCATCATAAACTTGGAGAAAGGTAATGATGACTCTGATAAAGGTGTTGATGGTAAAGGGTACTAAAAGAAGTAAATGGTTCTGGATGGATTTTAGAGATTTGGGTAATTGGATTCAGGAGACTAAAGCAGAGAGAGGGACCAAAAAAGGGCATTCACATTTTAAGTTTGAACAGCTATGCAGATAAGATGAAAATTCACCCAGGAGGAAAAACAATTTTGGAAGACCAAGAACATGTAAATGGTAAGTTGCCTGAAGATGCCTATCGAAATCAACCAGATCACTGGCAAACATAGCTGGAGCTTTTAGCATGTTTGGGAAATTATCAGCATACAGGTGACACTTCTCACACTGAGAATGAGTAATGCTTTAACTGTAGGTACTAATAAAAGATAAAGATGGTGAGGCTTTGGCATAGAACCAGTTAGCACCTAAAAGGAATGATGTAGCAAAGGAAACTGGGAAGGAAAGTCTAGCAAAGTGGTATGAAAGTAGGAGTTAGGTAGTAGAGCATGCTGCAGATGGAAGAAGAGAATGACTGACAAAGAGAAGGAGGAGGAGAAAGAAAGAGGTTGAGAAGGAAGAGAAGGTGAAGGAGGAGGAGGAGGAAAGGAAGGGGAAGGGGAAGG
>JANHMN010000004.1:145056391-145082872 GCA_030674055.1 Rhabdomys pumilio | reverse complement strand
GAAGAAGAAGAAGAAGAAGAAGAAGAAGAAGAAGAAGAAGAAGAGGAGGAGGAGGAAGAAATGATAGTGATGCAAGGGAAAACTAGAGAACACTTGAATACAGAGATCAAGAGCTCCCTTTTAACTCCAACAGGAATGTGAGTAGAATTAAGGATACAAAAACCAAGATGGGGCAGCATGAGAAGACAGGTTGGGCTAGTCTCTTTTAACACAATGTTCCCCCAAATTCAACACTGTTAAAATTTTCACCTTTTCTTTTAGAAAAGTACGGCATGATCCTACTTGTACAAAAAGGCTAAAAACACTCAACCTTTCAGAAGGTTAAACCTGAGACTAGGCAAGACTAGATTTGGAGATGGTATGACACAGTGACTAACCCTCACAAAGTTTCCGCTGAGCAGGAGGAATGTCAGTCAGGTCTGTGGCAAGCATGGCAATCACCGTAATAGTGTTTACATAATTCAAAATTACTTAAAAGCAAAGAATGGCTGGGGAGGTAGCTTAGCCAGTAACATGCTTGCTTCCTTGCTATACAGGCATGAGGACCTGGGCTCCTTGGCCAGTGCTTGTGTAAAAAAGTCAGACATGGTTAGGCTGTTGTAATCCCAGATCTTGGGAGTCAGACACAGGAGGATCTTTGAGGCTTCTGGTCAGGCTAGCCTGACTGTCAAGTTCCAGATGCCAAGGAGAGACTCCATCTCAAAACATGAGGAGGAATATCTTCTTTCTAAGAAATGACACCAAGGTTGACTTCTGGCCTTCACACGCAAACACTTTCATGTGCATACACAAATACATAAATTGAAAAAAAATATAGTTTATCCCTATCCAAAACAAAACACAACAAAATTCCATAAGGTAATGGACATTATAAACATAAGCAACTTTTATTTGCCAATTAAGACAAATATAAGTGAGAGGAGACAGGTGATTTGCTATAATCAATTACAATAAATTTAGCTCTAAAATAAAAAAAATATATTTTCTTATAGAGGGTATATGTTTTGTTCTTCCAAGGAATATGCAAAATATTGAAACTCTGGAGAGAAAAGATATGATAGGGGAGACATCCAATAGAGAACTGGGTGACCAAGTCTGGGTTTGAACTTGAAATCCTTCTCTCTCAGTCACCCAGGGGCTGGCATTACAGGACAACAACGCCACAACCAACCTCTGCTATATCTTACCAAGATGCAGCTAAGGGAGCTGAAATTAAACAGGTTTTATACCAAATGTTCTGTCAGAAATATGTGGGATAAATAAAAATAAAAAATGACAAATTGATCCTGTTTCTAAATATCCTAGTAAATATCACAAAATATGTGTACAGTTTATAAAATTCTGTTAGTATTTAGAGAGGAGGAAAAAACATAGTCTATTTTGGATCTTAAAATATAACAAAAAAATTTAAATTCACTTTTTGGGGCTGGGGAGATGGTTCTGTGGTTAAGAATAGTCCTGCTCTTACTTTGTGTCCTTATTCTTGCTTTATGTCTCTGCACCGTCATCAGGCAGTTTACAACTTCCTGTAACTCCATTTCTAAAGAATCTGACTCCTCTTTCTGGCTCTGGCTAGCACAAGCATGCAGCTACACAGACACATACACACAAAAAAAATTTAAAAAGAGAAACAAAATCCACCCCACCTTTTTTTAAATCAAAAAACAAAATGAAACAAAAACAAACAAAAACTTATGCCATGAAAATTTGCAAAAGTTTTAAAGATACATATGTTAAAGATCTTTGAGCTCTTTCCCCCCTAAAAGTTCATGCATGCTTAACTTTTTTATGTTATTTTTTGTTCTTAGTAATTTTTAAATTAAATTCATTTATTTATTCACTTTACATCCCAATATCAGCTTCCCTTCTCTTACCAGTACCCCCTATACAGATCCTCCCCTATTCCTCCCTGTCCTTCCCCTTTGAGAAGGGGGAGCCCCTCTCTAGGTATCACACCCCCCCAAGCCCCTGGCACATCAATTCGCTGCATTACTTGGCATATTCTCTCCCACTGAGGAAAGACAAGGCAGCCCAATTAGAGGAACAGGATCCACAGGCAGGCCACAGAGTCAGGGACAGCCCCTGCTCCTATTGTTGGGAGACCCAACATGCTTAACTTTTAACTGGATCTTTGATTGTCCATTTACTATTTGGCATACTCTTGTTGTTTGGCATAGATTCTAATCATTATTTTCATTTCTGTAGTATTGGCTTTAATTGTATCTTCTCTCTGCTGTTCTTGAAGAAGCTAATTTTATTGCTTATGTTGATTGCCAGAGACAGAGCAATTGGAAACAGAAAGTACAATCTCAGGCCAAGAAATGTGATTGAAAACATGAGACTTGACTGTTGAATGAGAGACAAGAATGGTTATGAAAAGCTATGTGGAATCAGTTCTGTTTGAATTAGTTCACAAAGAGTAGCCTCTTAAGAAATGTAAGCGTTGGGATAGAGGTCTCTGAAGGTAAGAAATTGAGAGGTTCTGAGACTTGGGAGTGGTCTTGAACCATGACCGTGGGGCTCCTGTAGAACTGAGGGTCCTATAAGGAAGGTGTCCCTTGAGAGCTGTCAGAGCTGAGATGTAAACGCAAGTGTGTTGTTGCTCAGTGGCCTCCAATAAAGATTCTCCCACCGTGGTCTAGTTCCGTGTCTATAGACAGGAGTAAATGCTACCCAGCCTTGTTGGTTGTTGCTTTTCCATCACATTAGTAAAGTAGCTGGCAAAGCAGAAGCTTAAAAATAGTAAGAATGGCCATTACTGATTTCAAAATAGAATCAGGCTTTCTATAGAAAGAAACACTGCAGATTCACTGAGGTGAAGAAAGCAAAGTTCATTAATAGAATAAATAGGCAACATTTCTTACTAACTCCTAAGTCGGATTCAGTTTTGTGTCTTTATATTCTCAGCACAGAAATGGTTGGTAGTTAGCATTCCTAAACTTGTGGTATAAAAGATTCTGCCATCTCAAATTTTCATGGTTTGGCCGACCCACCCTGGAGGAAGGACATAGATCTTGGACCACGTATGTGTGGTGAAATCCCTGACGAGAGGATAGACTTGGGTGACTGAGTGTTTTCACATGCACAGAACAAACAGAGCTAGGCAAAGTGGGTATTCAGAGTATCTGATCCTAACCCCACCATCAGAACCTACCTTTCCTGCCTTTGAGAATTTAGGAGAAATTGTGGCGCTCTTATTGATGATGTTTCTTGTTTCTGTTGTCTATTAGCACGCGCGCACACACAGGCACACAAGCACATGTGCGTAAAGAACACAGAAAACTCTCCTCACTCACCCTTACTGCACATTGTGATTTGCTAGCATTAAATATTTGAGCAAAACCAAAAACATTGTTGGAATGATTGTAACACTGTCTGGTAAATGAGAAAGGAGGGTAGAATTCTATGGAATCTGCAGCAAGCAACACCCTATTCCTTTATTTAAATTTATTCGCTTTACATTCTGATTGCTATTCCCCCTCCCAGTCCCTCTTTTACCATCTCTTACACCCCCCTTAACCTCTGGGAGGGTGGAGGGCCCCCACCCTGTATTCCCCCCAGCCTGGTACATCAAGTCTCTTTGGAGCTAGGCAAATCTTCTTCTGATGCCAGACAAGGAAGTCCAGCTAGAAGAACATAGCCCACAGACAGGCAACAGCTTTTGGGATAGCTCCCATTCCAGTTGTTTGGGACCCATATGAAGACTGAGTTGCACATCAACTCCATATGTGTCAGAGGCCTAGGTCCAGCCCATGTATGCTCTTTGGTTGGTGGTTCAGAAGACCAACAGAGTCAATACCTTATTCTTAATGAAAGTGCTTGCTTTGTAAACTATTTAAATATGCCACAGAACGAACAACTATGTTTTAAAGGTGCATAACATATGAGGAGACAAAAAGAGGATGCCTGCCATTAAATTCATAACTAAAGCTTTGTTTAATGCTATAAAATATTATTAATCTTAGAACAAAGTAAAAACAATTCTGTGATTCTTACGTGGGAAGCATTTATAGTCTCAGAAACTTTTTTTTTAACATGGAAAAAATGCTAGTGGATTTGGACATGGGCAACTATGTCTATAAACCAAGAGGATTCAAACAATAAAATAGTTTTTGAAATGAGTGTCATTAAAAAGGTTTCTTTTCCTATGGAATTACACTGGGCGCACACTGACTGTGTTAATTAAATTATGCTGTGTTAATAAACTTTACTATCAATTAATCATCACTCTCTAAAAGTATGGCCGGCATCAAAGAAACCATCATTTGTACCGCCCATCAGCTTGTGTTTACTTTGTTAGTATCCGCACACAATATGAAATTTAATAAAGCTGAGTGTAAATATCAAAACCCTTTTCAGTTTATGAAATTGTACTGTTTTCATATTTTCCCTTTTTTATATGGTCATTGATTTAAGTAACAACTCTTTCCAGGATCAATGAAGTTCCCATCTGTGAATGTGTGGTTGCATTTTATAGTTTCCCTCAGTGACTATGAATCAGGAATTTTACTTTCCAGATCTGTTACATTCAACAAACTTTACTCTTATGATCAAAGCCCAGGCCATTGCTGGTTGAGAAACTGATTCTAGATGAGCTCAAGAGGACTGTCATCCAACTGCTGGTAGAACTATGTGAGGTTCAGTCTCCTCATCCTGATGCATCGCAAGGCCATGATGCATAAAGACTAAACTTGTTCTTCCAATATGCTTGAAATGGATGGTTACAATCATTTTAGGCAGACATTTTCTTTTAGTGGATCATTCTAAAAATAAGCAATTTTTAAAATTTTGCTTTTTTTTGGTTTAACTTTTGGAGCTAGATTGATAAATCAATTGGGAGTTTTATTTTTTAGTTATTAGCAAATCAAAAGTTGCTGAGGTATAAAATATGCAGAATGCATTAAGAGGTATTTGGTGATGTTTCATCTAAAATGGAAGAATAATCTGTGAGTGAAATACTAGTCTTGTACGTGTGCTCATATTTAAAGCCATTATTCATTCTATTTCTTTATTTACATTCATCTTTACTAATGAGCTTTTGAGTAGCTTTTGCAGTTTCCTTTTAGCTATAATTAAAGGGACACTATACAGAAAGCTCCTGACAATTACATAGTCTGTCACTGATAGGTGTAAAAGAAGCTATAGTGATTACTATTGCTAATAAAAAGTATCAGAATAAATTTTCATCATATTCTTTTATTTTTAAAACAGCTGCCAGTAGTCACCAGTTTTAAATAGTTTTTAAAATAGTTTTTCAATAGTTAACTAAATGCAATGTTTTTATTTTTAAATACATTCTTCTTCTCTCTCTTAAAAAGTGAGCTTATCTCCTTTCTGATGTTAAGACTGAAGGGCTGAAAAGACCCTCCATACCGATGTCAGGGTGGAAATGCTTAAAATGTTGAGATGTAAGAAAGGTGCTACATCTAGGGTACTCCCAGTGCTGCAAGAAAGAATATAGAGAGTCCATAAGCAGGACTTTGAGTTCTTCCCAGTAAGCAATAGGCCTTCAGCCTTGAGACTCATATGTTATTGTTCAGAGCAACCAGCTTGGGGTTGACTGGACATCCCTGACACGTGCAAACTCCACTTACCAGAAGAGTTAGTACTAAGTGAGGAAATATAAAAACCATGACATCTGTGCCTGAAACCATGAGCCTGACAAAGGATGGAACTATTCTCAGAGCCTGAGAGTGCTACAAGTGTCAACTTTCATCAGACAAAAGGAAGACATATTCGCATATATAAAACACACACACATACACACACCAAATGAGACAGATGTAAGAGAATTTAAAAGCTAGCGATATATCAGATATTCTACAGAAAAATACAAACTATTTCAAAACCATGTATAAGCCAATAGAAAAACAAAATGTAACAAGTTTGAACACATATGCACCCGATAACTAAGCTCTTCAAATTAATAGAGCTGAAAGCAAAAATAAAAACACTTGAAGGCATCCAAGATTGTGATACCCCTCTTTGTGTTTTGTAGAGAAAGTAAGTCCCAGAGAAGTGTGGAGATCTAGAGCATTGGTGGCTCAGTTGGCAAATGTTGAAGATACAGAATAGCATCATGAACTATCTTTTCCAACCCATGTGGAGGGCTCACCTCTAGAGACACAGGCCATAGCTCTGTTTTTTAACAGCATTACAGAACTGTGTTCCCCAATGGCAGAATTAAGCTTAAGTTTAAAACAGAAATTGCCCAAGTATTTGGAGGTTTTAAGTAACTTATTAGTCAAAAAGAAACCAAACTAATGAAAAATATTTTTGAGATGATCGATAATGAATATATTTTATATTAAAATGTGTGTAATGAAACTAAGTGGTTCATGAGAAACTTACGGAATTCAATATTTATTTTAAAAGAGAAAAAAAAGCTAGAATTGATCACATCAGCTTCTAATCTAGGGCATAAAAAGGGTAAAAGTAAATAGAACAAGACAAGTGCATGCTATGGTACATGTGTGAAGGTCAGAGATCAACTTTGATTCTGCCCCATGTGGGTCCCCACCTAAATAGAACAAGAACAAAAACAAAACAAACAAACATCCCAAAAAGTAAACATTAAGGAAGATATCAGAATGGAATATAATGGAAGACTTTAAAATGTTAGATAAATGCATACGACTTTTAAAAACAACCACCAAAGGTCAAAACAGAATGCAACAGGGACAAAGGAACAAGTATCATGGCTCTCTGTGAGTTCTAGGCCAGCCTAATCTAGATAGAGAGACTCTGTCTCAAATAAAAGCAAAACAACAATAAAACCAAAGGCAGAAAGAAAGCAAAAGTGATTTCCGAAGAAACAGGAAATCTGAATAATCGCTACTGAATAAAGACAACAACGTCATAACTACACTTCCCACAAGGAAAATTCTTGGCTTATGTGACTTGATTGGTATGTTGTATTAAACATTTTAAAAAATGTTAATCGCACACAAATTCATCCTGAAAATCCAGAGAAGAAGATCACTCTGTAACTCCCTTTATGAAGCTAATTTACCCAGTGCAATTATCAGCATGAAATAAACCACAAAGCTTACAGACAACAGAACTGCGGATCAGTAATCCTCATGGGCACAGCTGCGAAATGTTTTAAAAATCCACGAGCAAATTAAATGCAAGGTAATGTTGAGAATGGAAGGGAAACAGAACAAACCCTTTTGAGCTGGAGCACAAAGGTCAGGAAGCTCAGAGGGAGGACAGAGCTGCTGCTTGGAAGGCAGATCTGTGAGGATCTCACTGCTGCATTGACTTGCTTTGTAATTCTGGAATGCTCCTGAATCTAAACGAATGTTGGAGGTCTATCTAAGTAAAATTGAGGGAACTTGGATTCTGAGGCGGAAGTCAGAGATAAACTGTTTCTCAGATTTGGAGCTAGATAAACCAAGTGACATGCTGAAGACATTGCCAGCATTCTTTCCTTAAAGGACCAGAAGGGCATCTATTCTATTCTATTCTGTTTTTGATATTGCAGAGCCAGGAGCCCCTTCCTGGCCATGACATTCTTAGCATCCACTAGAACTGTTCCGTAGGGAAGGGAAGGTTTATTATTTTTTTTTTAATCTTAGCTTTAGATAACATGTCTCTATTTGAGAAAGGGATGTGTGTGTGTGTGTGTGTGTGTGTGTGTGTGTGTGTGTGTGTGTCTGAACTAGAGAGTAACCAAATCCTGGCACTAACACAGAATCCCTGGTTTGCAGTGAAGATAAAGACCTTCCCTATGCAAACAAGATTCTTACTGTTATTATTCAAACCACACGTAGGCTGTTCACGGATTATTTGCTTAGACGAGGCTGCTATCTACTGAATGCTTTTCCTATAGCCAAAGGCAGTTCATATGCACGCTAGGGTTACATCATTTGTTTTCAGGACAGACTGCCTTTGTTCTACTACCTCACTTTATCCTTAGTTCAGAATCTACTGCTGTATAAATGGCTCCCCTCCTCTTGAGAAATCCTCCTTAGCAAATAAAAGTATTAGACAAAAAAATTATAAAAGACACACAAGACAAATGTTTCATCACTGCAATAGTCAGCCTGATTAGGACATTTTTTCTTCCTCTCTTCTCTCCTTGGTTTGAAGCATCTTCTGCAACTCCTCAGGGACAGGCTTTGTCCTAATGTTTCTCTTCTCTCCTTCTACCATTAAAAGATGTTGCCAGTTAAAACGTCCAGGAAAGTGTTAGAAAGATTATAGCTGTCATCTTCCTTGAGTATTTGTAGTAAGAGACATGGAAGGAAAAAAAAATCAGTAAATACCTGGGGCTAGAGTTTGGGGAATTTAAAATAATCATAAAGGAGACAGATGGTCCCTGGCAGCATCTGGAAAATCATGTCTGCCCATGGATGTGACTTGACCCCCAACTTGTGGCTGCATTCAAATAGTACAAATCAGAAAACACGACGTCGCTGGTGTGTGACATTTCAGGGGACTGCCTTTAAAAATAGCAGAAAGCACCTCATTACCATGCAATAGACCAATATCTGGAAAGAACTGGAGAAAACTTTAAGAGGGTGTGGATTCACAAAGACTGGAGACAGATGTGCATGAGGAAACTACTCAAAGAAGAATCTTTTAGATGTATTTAGATGGGTAAAGTACAGCCACTTGATTTCTGAGTCACTGAGAACACTGAGTGCTATAAACTGGGAATCCTGTAGCACATGTCATTGTGAAGACATCATGAGACTCTTACTTGAGATAGTCCTTTTGTTTAGGGAACAGAGTATCTAGAGAAATGCCCAGAATTCCTTTAAAATTTTTTGTGCTGTCTCTGTTCTTAAGGCTAACAAGGATATACCCTCTGAAACTTTCCCTCAATCACTGTTTTACTGAGATGTCTTTTTGTTCTATGTTTCCTTGTTTACAGGAAACTTAGGTCTTTGGACACCTGTACCTCATTGTAGCACTTGATTCTGTGCCCTCATTGAAATGTCTATGCATAATGGCCAATTAATAAATGCAAAACTACCCAACTTCCTCCTCAGGAGGTAGGAGTCTTCATCAGAAATGCTGGCTGAAACATGTATTCTGCATGGAAAACAAGGAACTGGTGGGTGGTCAGGACAATGTAGTGGTTACAATAGAAACCAGAGCAGCTTTTTTAAAAAACCAAAAGCCCTTGTGGAAAACAGAACGTGCATGTGCATGTCTGGAGATAAAATTATAAAAAGACTTGGGTTGGACAAGGAACTCCTCAGTAGAAAAAAACAAAAAAAAACATTTGATGGAGCCTCAAAACAGCATTTGGGTTTGCTTGAACCATGTCAACAGAAAGCGATTGAAGGAAGGCTGAAAGGGCACTGAGCTAAGTTGTAACAGCAACAGCTGAAGGAGGTAGAACAATTCGCATGGTTTTAAAACAAGGACAAAGATCTGGCACAATACTCTTCTTCTGGAAAACTGGAAAGCCACGAGCCACATTCCCACTTTAGGTCTCTGGGACTGATTGTTAAGGGGAATCTAAGTTGTGATTTTCCTGCCTCTGAGGTTCCTGACACAGAGAGGAAGGTATGACTATCCTAGAGCAGCTGTCTTATCGGAGCAGCCTGGAGCACAGGAGACGTTTTACCCCTGAGGGCACGGGGCTGACTCACTGAGATACCTAAGTTTATGAAGCAAGACATAAAGTTTAAGTAATTACCACTTCCATGGCCACTCTGTCTTTTGGCCTGTGAGCACTGTAAAATACTGAAGACGTATTTAACCTTGATAACAACATGTGCAGATTGTGATGTGGCCAATATGATGTGCCTACTGTGATGGTGGGGGATGGTGGGCCTGACAGTGATTAGGTCACTGAGAGAAGTCTTTGCAAATTAGATTAGTGTTAGGCCTCAGGAAGTTCACAGGTTCAGAAAGGACAGTCTTAGCTCAGTCCAGGCTGGTCTATAGGAGTTCTGGCAGTTAGATAAAAGCCTGCATTCCTCAGAACTTGTGAAACAGGTTCCAGCCAAAAGGAACTCTCAGCTCCAGCTCCAAAACTATGCCTGCTTGTCTGCTGCTGTGCTTCCTTCCTTGATGGTCATGGACTCACCCTTTGAAACTGTAAACACCTCTAATAAACCCTTTCTTCTATAAGTTGCTCTGACCATGGTGTCTTATCACAGCTATAGAACAGTAACTAAGATAACCTCCATCCATATTCCTTTAGTGTAGTCTTGAAAGCAAAAAGCAAGCAGCCTTCCCTCAGCTTGTCAAGAGATGAGCTAAAAACTAAAGCCACATGGATGAGATTTGTCTGCTGGGATCTTGGGTCTTGAGCCTAAAGTCAGAAAAGGTAACTGAAATTCACACCGGTTGGTTCTAATTGCTCACAGTGGATGAAGTCAAGGGAGGCCTTTGTTATCACAAAACTCCCCAGAGTTAGCAACTTCCTGAACTTTCTTACCCAAGTCCTATGCTTCCCCTTCGACTCTGAGCTCACTAGTCACTTACAATAAATTTACATTCACCATGTGTGATCCAGAATCTCTTTCTGTTGCCTATAACAGAAAAATCCTAATAAATTCAGCAATTTTGTCAGTACTCTGGGGTCAACTACAACACGGGTTAGTGTCTTTTTAAAGGTGAAATGTATACGTGGATATGTGCATGTGCATTTATATATAACTATATATACAGATGTGTATGGGAGGAGAGGTAGATAATATTTATTATCTCTCTACACATATATATGGAGTACATGCACATGTGCAAGAGAAAGAGACAGAGAAAGAGAGAGAAAAAATATATATAGAAAGAGAATGGAAGTTTAGATCAAGACAAAACTTGGGGGGGTCTTTTGACTTTCCCTAGTGCTATAGTAAGTAAAATATTCAAAATCAATGAAATATTTCTAGCTTTACTAATTCCTTTCTGTCAGAACATTAGTTTTGTTGTTGTTTTTATTATGTCATTACAGATGCGTCCTGGGTATACAGTGAAAAGCAGCCCTTGTCCACATGGTCTGTGGTACATTCCTTAGTCTTCCTTTTGAGCAGACTCTGTAGCCCTGATTTGTCATTTCCACTCAGGATTGTAGAAATGTATTTATGGAACAGACTAAAAGATTTTTTTAATAAAGGTTTAATTAACAGTTGTTAAAGATTAGAAAAAAAAATGATTAGATAAGATGACCCACAAAGTTAAAGGTAAACTGGCAAAAAAAGCCCAGGTCTTGTGACTTTAAATCTAAGTGGATAAATCCTCCCACCTCTCTCTTTCTCTGTGTGTGTTTATGTGTGTGTGTGTGTGTGTGTGTGTGTGTGTGTGTTGTAGTGTTGTATGCATGTGTGTATATGTATATGAAGTTACACATGTCCATGCAGGATCACATGGAGTCCAGAGATTTAGTATTTTTTAATCACTCTCAGCTTTGTTGTGGTCTTAGCTTTATTGTTTCCTTATTTTTAATTATGTGAGTATGCACGTCTGTGTTTGGGTATGTATATATGAGTACAGGTGCCTCAAAATCCAGCATCATTGAAACTTCTCAAGCTGGAGTTATAGCAGCTGTGAGCTATCTCACATGAATTCTGGGAGCAAAATGTGGGACTTTTGGAAGAACAGTACACATTATTAAACACTGAGCCATGTCTCAAATATATATTTGAAATGCATGTATATATAAACAATAATTGTAAAGACCCGAGCTGCCTCACCTTAGGGGCCAAACTGTAAAGGACCACTCTGTTCCGCAGGTCAGGGTCTAGCAAGAGAGAGAGTGGGGGGAAGTAGGGGAAGAGATGCAAACAATAGAGACAAGTCAGAGGATCTGTAGTAAAGTCTTCTTTACTGTCACCACCATACACACACCACTACACCTACTACTACTACTACACCCACAAGGAAATCCTGGGGTTTTATAAGCACAAGGAGGAGAACACAGATGAAGACATTTTACCACGTGCACCATGCAGCTGGGGTCACTAAACAGCAAAACAAGCTATGTGGGATAAACAAGATATTTATCAGAGTGTGCTTCAGCTGTTATAGGCTATTGAAAAATAAGTCTCTCATCAAAGTATATGGCTCAGATGGCTGCAAAGTTGATAGCTGTTTTCTAGAAGCTTTCTGCTAAAAGTCGGCTCCCAACAAATAATATTTATAATAATAATAATTATTATATGCTATCAATTTATTTCTAGTGCTCACGATTTAAATTAAACTATATAACCATAGAGCTTCTGGGAAGTACCTGGGTCCACTCACCAAGAATAGGAATTGAAGACTCATGGAGCTATGCCCAGCTTTTTTGTAGGTTCTGGGGTCCTCCAGTCATTAAATTGTTTGCACAGCAAGCAATTTACTCACTGAGCCACTTCCCCATCCACTTATTAATTTCATATGTCCACATGTTACCATCTAAAATTCTAAACATATGGCTTGATAGCAAGCATTATTAGCCTCTTTTTTGAAGAAGGAGTCTTATTATGTGCATACTCATCCCTTCAGCATAAGTTAAGTGTGATGGTTCAAACCAATCAGTCTAGTACTTGTGAGTTCAAGACCAGCATGAGCTATGCAATGAGATCTCTGTTTAAGAAATCTATTAAAATATAAGTAAACAAACAGATAGATTAATAATAAATTATTTTATTTAAGGTTTTATTCATTACAATTGTGTGTGTGTGTGTGTGTGTGTGTGTGTGTGTGTGTGTGTGTGTGTGTGTGATGTGTATAGGGAGACATTCATGAACACTGCATGCACACATACAGCATGGGTGTGGAGGTCAGAATATAAGTTAATGGAGTCAGTTCTCTCTTTTTACCTTTGTGGGGGTTTCAAAGATCAAACTTGGGTTATCAGCTCTTTGAGACCGGTTTTTACCCACTAAGCACTTCACAAACCCAATATATAGTTTTGTTAGAACCCACTCACAGTGGGATGGTTGGCTTCATCTTTCCATTCTCCAGCTAACCTACTAGCATGCTGGGAATACAAGGACAGCAGATAAAGCATCTTTCATCAGGTGCACAGACAGACCTTCCACCTCAGAAGATGAGTAAGGAAATGATTGTCAGAGTACAGGACACCAGTCATTGAAGGTGACCCCTCTAGCTTTTGAGAGCCGAAGAGTTGCAGAAATGATCTCTTTTACAAATTATAGTGGTCTATATCTTCCCCAAATCTATGAAGATCTAATGAAAAGTCTAAAGCTTGACCCTCAGGTTCTAAGATTCTAACCAAGAAAGGCATCTCTGGGGATGAACTTTGAAATATCATTGAAAGTCTTTGTTACCTGAAAGTACATACAACTCCCCGGAGGCTTGCCAAAATGCTTAGAAACGAAGGATGTGATTTGCTTCAAATTTTGCCCAAAGTTCTATCCTGATTCAAAATTGAGTTCTTTCCATGCCTTAGCCTTTGGAATGGAGTCATTCATAGTTTTTGTTTGTTTGTTTGTTTGTTTTTAGAAATATACTTTAAATTTTATAAAGATTCTCTTATTTTTATTTTTATGTGAGCACTTGTGCACTGAGTATGTGTGTATGTACTTCATGTGTGCAGAAGCCAGAAGAGAGCTTCGAGAACTAAAGCTACAGATGTTCATGAGCCATCCGATATGGATGCTGGGAACTGGACCCAAGAACAGCGAGTGCTATTAACCCCCACAAGCCATCTCTTCAGCCCAGAAATATCCCAGCTTACAGCTTTTGTTTTGAATGCCCTGGCTGTAGAAGAAAAGGATCAAACAAACTCACCATGGAATAGAGAGATTCAAGAACTGTCATCACCATTGACAAATGTACATTTTTGTAATATTGTTTGGGGTGGCTAAGATTAGAATAGTACTGAGCCTATGCTGTTCTGCTCTGTTATTTATGAAAAAGACTGCCTTTTTCAAGAGGAGAGAAAACTATCCATAGTGAAATTGTGACCTTTCAAACAGAGGAGTAAGACAGGCCCATACTTTAAACATCAGAATGACGACTCTTGACCATTAAGTTAAAGAGCAAAGCCTTGCTCCAGATGTGCACTGTTTCAGCTAGACTTAGTCCTACTCTGGTGATCCTTGTGGCTTGACTGTAGATATGGTGGTTTATTCATTTTAATAGCTATCCCATGAGTAGATGTTCTTGTTATCTCCATGTTACAGTTGAGAATATTTACTTTATAATCACTTGCTGGAGAGTTAAAGAGCCAGGTTAAAAAAAAAAATAGGGACCAGCAAAGTGATCCACTGGGTAAAGGTGCTTGATGCCAAGCCTAAAGACCTGAGTCAGATTCCCCAGAACGCCATGGATGACATGAGGAGATGACTCACAAGAGTTGTTCTTTCGCCTTCACACATTCACAGTGACACAGTGTTGTGCCTTCCATAAATATATTTAGTAAGATGCCATTTAAAATATTTTTCTATTTTGTGTCTATGTTTGTAGTATTTGTGTACTTATCAACCTTTCCTCCCACCCCGTTTTGAGAGAGAGCTACTTCTGGTTTGCTAAGCCAGGCTGGACAGCCTATAAGTTTCTGGGGCTTCTCCTCTCCCCCTACTATTTTACCATAGAAGCCTGGGGTTACATATGTATGTTCCCATACCTGATTTTTTTTTTAATTTTATTTTTTAAAGATTATGTTCCCATACCTATTTTTGTGTGGGGCTTCTGGGGATTTTAACTCAGATCTTCTCACTTCCCTGGCAAATACTTTATGCACTGATCCAGTTCCCCAGCCTTAGGAACCAACTTTTTAAACACAGACCTTGCCCAACACCGAAAAGTATAGTTTAAGTTCATATACTTATTACAGAAATAACAAAAGGCTCTGAAAAAGAATCATATTGCAAAATACATATTCGCTGACATTGGGTCCATTTTAGATATGGATTGTGCTTTTTCACTTGTTAGCAAATGAGATATAATTCATTTTTCTGAGCCTGTACTTGACCTATAAGCTATTAACTATGAAATAAGGATGCACACAGATATTATTAAGATTAATGAAATAAATAAATAAAACTAACATTCAACACTTCTTCCATTACTCCGTTCTCCTCTCTTGAGACGTTACTATACAGCTCTCCGCTGCTTACAGCCTCACTCTGAAAGCAGGACTAAGGGAGAGGGCCATGCTAAGAATCCAGAGAAAGATAGTGCACACACTTCACAGTGCCTTCTCCTTTTCCCCATGGGCATGATGCTGTGCTATTCACTGCTTCAGTGTTACATCCGTTTGACCATCGTTGAATTTTATAATGAATTATAGAACAGTGGGTCTGAATCTGGAGTTAGGCCCTGGTAGCACAGAGGTATATAGAAGAGGGGTGTGCCTAGGCTCTGATGTTGTTATACCAACAGCAGCAGCCTTAATGAAAATTGTGACGTCCTTAACCATGACCTCAGTGTCCAGCAGGAGAGGTTCAGGGTATGACTTAGTTCATTTATATGGGCTTTTGAGTTCCTGTGACTTTCTCTAAGCCATGGTTTGTCTTTTCATTAGTTCCTGAGGTCAAACTAACAACTAAGCAGACTCCTGTTGGTTTTCTTTGAAGGTCAGCCAAAAAAGGGAAGTCAAGTCATAGGTACTTCCTATTTCTGCCCACATCTAGAATGACAGAAACTGGTTTTTCTTGGAACCTTCTGGATTAAAGACCTCAAGGAAAAGACTTTGCCCTTGTCTTTCATAGTATTTGCAGCTCTTTGTCATGCCAACAAGACCTCTAGCTCATTACTCAATTTACTAACAAACAAAGAATAGTCTCAGTCAAGCTGTGAGTTAGGCTTAGGAGAGCCAAGGGGAGGTTGCTCAAGAATAATGAGTGGGGCATAAACATGTTTCCTGACCATTTTCTGTTGTTTTATAATTTAAAAAAAATTCACACATGAGGATTGGTGGCAATCTTAAAATGGGCTCCCTGAAGCATAGAATCCACAAAATGCCTCTTGAAAATGAGAGCGGGAAACGGTAATGAAGAACTGAATTTTGCTTTATAAATTTTCATCATAAACTCCGATACACTCCTCAGGAATCCTCATGGAAATGCAAATTAAAACTACAGGAGATAAAGCTCACACTTGTTAGGATGGTTATCCTCAAAAAACAAGAAGCTGACAAAAGTTCAGAGGATGAGGAGACGAGGGCACACTTGTACACCGTTATCAGAAATGTACTTAATGTGACTTGGTCTGACTGTGATGGAGGTTCTTCCAAACACTAAAAACTACTGCCCTCTGATGTAGTAAGACCACTTCTGGGTACATCGTCAAATGAACAGGAGTCTTTCCGTGGAAGGCTAGGTATATGGCTCAGCTGTAAAGCTTGCACTTAGAAGGCATTGAGCCCTGAGTTCAATTCTCAGTACCAGAGAAAGCCATTGCTAAGCCGAAAGATGTCTGTATACCTATGCTTACAACTTGATTCACAAAACATGCAATCAACCTATGCATTCACTGTGGGAGAATAGAGGGGTCCCACATACACAGTGAAATACATTCAGTCTTAAGATATCATGTAACTTCTGACAGCAGGACTAACTAACTGACATGCTAAGTGAAATAAACCAGTGAAACAATAAAATCTAAATGCTTCATGATCTCTCTTATATGTGCAGTTGAAACAAACAAAGGAAAAAACAAACAGACAACGATGACAAAAAAGTGAAACAACAACAACAAACACTTAACAGAAGCAGAGAGCAAAATAGTGGTTACCAGAGCCAGAGAGGTAATGGCAGGGAGGGCAGAAGAGACATATGCTGAAGAAAACAGAGGTCAGTTGCACTAGAGAATGTATCTTTGAAACACGATTACACAGCATGGAATTATGATCAATAATAATATATCGATGGAATCTGCTGAGAATGGACTTTATTTTATATGTTCAAAAAGGAAAGATGATTGACATTCTAATTAGCTTGTTTTAATTATTTTCCAATGTACATCTACAGCAATACACACACACACACACACACACACACACACACATTATTGTTTGTTCACCCACAGTAAATGCTTGGGTTGATAGAATATTTATATTAATTTATATTAATAAATATAAATATGGTTCAGTAGAAATAAAAATTAAAAATATAGAATGTGTTTTATTTCATTCAAGAAATTGTATAAGGATTTTTTCTGACTATGTCATGAGATAGGTATTCTCTGAGTTTGACAAGTTCATAGAATCTTATGGAGCGTTGGTTCTTAACCTTCTTAATATTGCAACCCTTAAATATAGTTCTTCATGTTGTAGTGGCCCCAACCATAAAATTATTTTGTTCCTACTTTATAACTGTAATATAAACATAATTACATCACAGTGTAAATATTTTTGGAGACAATTTTGATAAAGGAATCACAAGCCAGCGGATCTGGAACATGGACCGTGAATGGGAAAGATTTGTCTAGTTTTGCTTAGTTCTGCATCCCAGCACATTATGCGATGGGCACTGTATACATTTTTTATGAAATTAAATAATCCTTTATAATCTCACCATTCTGTTTCTGTAACGAAGGTCTGTTTCCCTAACCACACACTTCTCCTTACTCCCCTTTGTACGTGACTCAGTCCTTTCCCTCTCTGTCACTGGTCACCATCTTCATTACTTTTTCTCTCCTGCAGCTTTCTCATAATCCACATGGACCACACCTCTGAGAGGGCATTGTGGTTTTACATTATTTTTTAGACCTGCTCAATGCCCCCAAGAAATTAAAATTCATGTTGTTTATAAATACCTATGGCATGGATGTCTGTGAGATATCTAGTTTCTATATGCATTTTAACGGGTGCCTCTATGTAGTTCCCTCTACAGACATGCATCCTGGACAATCTTAAGCCTCTCTCGTGAAAGGCTTAAATAAACTTGCATATGGTAGTCTCAGGCTTCTTGTACTTCCTCTTTGGTTTTGCGTGACTGAAGGCAACAGGTTTGCAGCTTGGTGAATGCAGAGCTAAAACAACAGAGTAAAGACAGAAGAACGGTGAAGGATTTATCATCTGATCAACAAGAAGAACACAGTGTCTTTGCCAAAGCAATGCACTCATCTGGGGAAGTATGGAGAGTCTACTCACTGAGCATACATATCCATATTAAAGTTGGTCTCTTCCATTGTATGCTGAGATTAAAGTCATGTAAAGGGATAGATAGACAGGAGTGCTTCTGGGCATGCTCAGTATGCTCCATAAAGTTTTAGGTGAAAATTAAGGAAAGGCTACTTTGAAGGTGCATTACCATAGGAGTCTACCCTACTGCAGAGGTCTAACTGGTTTAGTGGCAATGCCAATAAATGCTATTGTAATGAACTGAATGCTGTACAAAATCACAGTGTGTTTTGCAATCTGCATGCTCTTGAACTGAAAAGGCAGTCATTTATGAATAGCTGTTGCCAAAGTATGCAGGAATATGGGAAATACAGCACTTGCATGCATATTTTTCTTTCTACCTAATATTTCTCTTTTCCATTCAAATGAATAAGATACAATCTACAGTAGAGTTGTATAAGGATTTCATACAAAAATAGCATGTTTGTGTTTGATTCTTGTCTTTTTCCCTGCCACCCATATAATAGTAAGGAAATATGTAATATTGGATTTCCTTTCAGATGTCTCTCTGTGTATATTTAACTTAATGTTATTGTCCTGGCCAGGTTGCTGTGTTGAAATGGCATCTCACTATGTTGTTTAAGCTGATCTCACACTCCTAGGATTAAGTGATACTCCCACTTCTGACTTCTGAGTAGATGGAATACTAGACTCGGGCACTATATCTGCCCTTGGTGTCTTTTATTCACAGGACATGGTAATAGCTCTTATCAAATGGTGTGGGTTAGCTATATGCCCTTTGGCTACCAACATTGCCTGAGATCTCCACGAGCTGTTCTGACCAAGGTTCTCAAGTTGTAGCTAGTGACACAGGGTTTGAAGGTGTCATTTGCTATTTCTAAAAGGAAAACTGATGAGTTATGGTCAGCACTCGTTTCTAGCACTCATAAATCCTTGGTGATGTGGCAGGCAAGGCCAAGCTGGCAATCTACACAACATCTTCAGCAATAGGGTTCAGAGAAGCCAATGCTCTGAGAAGAGAATTGGTGGATCTCATACCCATAGGCCAAGGTTAATGGCCTAAAGATGCCTGGTGAATTGATGTGTTGCAGTTGTATCAATAATGTCTCTGTAATGGTATTTCCAACAATTCCATGTTACGTTTAACAGTGAAAGAGGTGAAAGCCTCAGTTTGCCTAACTTGAAGTAGAAATTCTGGATTATTATAAGAGGTCTGGATATTTGTGCCACTTTACTTAATGAATAAGATTATTGAAGGTTTGGAATTTTGTGTTGTTATTTCAAACTGACCTTAAAAAGTAATATTCACAAAAGGAGGCTTAAATTTCTCATTCATCAATTTTAAATTTTAAATTTTGGAGTTGAGCACAACCTAGATTCATCTCTAATGTTTTTGTGTTAGTATAAAGATAACATCAGCAATATTACATAAATACACCCAAACCACTCACACTTAGTAGTATGTTACATACATGTTATATTATTCTATCTGTGTTATGATTTGGAAAATGTTTGAAAGCAATGACTTAAAGGGTAATTTTCAACTAGCAGCTACCTGTATTTGGCAGATAAAATGTGCAATTTTCAGTAATACTGAAAACCAGAAGAATATAAATAAAAATTTTGCATCTTGGATTTCTTGAGTAAAGAAGCATCAATAACCCTCCCAAACTCACGTCCCTTCTGCCCCCACAAGAGTTTCAGAAAATTGTACATGATAAGAACTTGGTGAGTATGTCTTATTTCGTTGATGGTTGAAGAGATGGTAGGATGGAGACCTATAATCACACTGGTAAAATGTTCTGTACATCATTCACCACCATTAGCCCAAGTATATTTGGGGTCTTATTTTCCCATATGTTTCCAACTTATGTTTGCTCCATTTGTGCAACAAAGAAAAGTTTTAAAATACATTGAACTTACAGAAAAGCGAGGAAGAGATTCTGTAGAACATTGGGCAGGGAACATTGGCAGGTCTTATAAGAAGATATGTTTCTTTCTTACATAAAAAGAGAAACAAGACTTCTTAACTAAGCAAGGCAAATGTTTTACAGAAGACACACTGGGAAGTCACACTAGCCACCTGGATGGCTGAAAAGGCTGCATGCACTCTTCCATTCTTCTCTGGGAGGGAAATCATTGTGTAAGGGAATCTGTCTATGCCTCATAAAGCCTTTTATGTAACATACACTTTAAGTAGGCAATTTTATAACTCAGCATCATGACATTACACTAGAAAGATACAAGAAAAAGCACATGGTCAAAGCTTTTCTATTTCAGAGTCATTCTTCCAGAAGAAAACTAGAAATGTCTTAGGGTTGCATCAAAAGTGACTGTGCAAGAACACCATAGAATTATTACATAAATGAAAGATGGAATACGTGATATCTATAGCCTGTGGTGTGATTTATAAAAACGTATGTGCAAAACCCAAAGTAGACTAATGTGTGATAAAATGCTATTTATTGAAAGGAGAATATATAACCATGAAGGCATACCTAATATTTTTTAAAAAGAGAATGGAAGATTAAATCTTAATTAATTACTTTGAGTCATTATCAATAAATGGGCTGAAATACCTTGGAGTATAAGGGGCATGGGCTGCAGATAGATTTCCTTGATTGTATAATTTATTTGTGAATTTGCTTTTAGAGCTCTGCATGTATTCAACATAATTACAAAATAGAATGTAAATGAATAAAATGTTTTATATTAAACATGATTTTTAAAAATGTACCAATTGGTGGTACAACAATATCAACTTCAATTTATTGAAATAATTAAAATGCAGTAGTTAGTATAGTTATAGTAGGCACAGAGAGTCGAAAGGAGCCTACTAAGTGACTTGGTTTGTTTATAGTAATTACACATAATTGTGTTCTGTGAGACAAGTGGACTAAACCCGAAGAATAATTATATGATGTTTACATTTTAGTCTCATGAATGACTTGGAAAAGCAGAATTTTTGGTGCTGGAGAAAAGCAAAAACCCCTGTAACCATAAGGTAGTTGAGTATTTGTCAAAAACACAGTTCTGAATTTGCACTGGACTTGTGGAAATTAATTAATATTTTGTATCTCTATTCACTGAAAATGCCTAGAAATAATCGGTAATAAAATAGCACCTCACAGTCCAAATTATGAGTATTAGATAATACTACTCAGTAAAAGAAATGTATCTTAGAATGGTTTAAAGGTCCAAGGTGAGCAATGTACAAGATGAGCTTGGAACTTGTAATCCAAAAGGGGGCAATGAGCCCTCAAGGAATAGAATTGTGTCAAAGGGATTTAGCATCCACTGCTACACAAAGATGGAGCATCCACAAACATGGTTCCATTGGAGAGGATGCTACAGATCTGATTGTTTTGAGAACTGTTGCATGAAGAAAATAAATACAGGCTTTGCCTGTCATGTAAAACTGTACCCTGAATCAGTGTCTGTATCACACTGTAGAAAAGGAGAAATTTTCCTGAAGTGCCCCAGCCTTAGCTATGAGGAATATTGTATCAGGAATCCTTAATAGGTTGATGAATCACAAAGCAAATGAGAACTGCTAACTCCATTCCTCATTGGAAATAAATGCTAAAAGAACACTAATCATATTATAAGCAGCCACAAATCACTTGTGACAAATAAACTGCACATTTAAAAATATAAGAGAGAGAGAGAGAGAGAGAGAGAGAGAGAGAGAGAGAAAGAGAGAGAGAGAGAGAGAGAGAGAGAGAGAGAGAGAGAGAGAGAGAGATGTACAAGGATGAAGGAGAGTTGATAGAGATTGGAGAGAGATAACAAAAGATGTGGTTAACCATACAGGTTCAAACCATACAAAATCTCAACCAGAGAAGGGGGAATGGAGACACTAAGACCCATCCCTAACCAAGAAGCTATCGGCAATTGATCCCTTCTGGGAAAGGAAAAATCAGTGTCTTTCCAGTGGAGTTGCCAGGTAAATCAATTACATTCCAGATCACTCCCCATGTCCAGGAGTAGTTGACCAATATAAAACATTCTGCATGCTTTATTGTGCACTTTTTCAATTTGCTTTTTGACTAATTTTTGTTTGTTTGTTTTAACCTTTTTGGAGAGAGATAATAAAGTTGGATGGTGTACTAGCTGGTTTTGTGTGTCAACTTGACACAAACTGGAGTTATCACAGAAAAAGCTTCAGTTGATGAAATGCCTCCATGAGATCCAGCTGTAAGGCATTTTCTCAATTAGTGATCAAGGTTGGGAGGGCTCATTGTGGGTGGTGCCATCCCTGAGTTGATAGTCTTGGGTTCTATAAGGAAGCAAACTGAGGAATTCAGGGGAAGCAAGTCAGTAAGAAACATTCCTCCATGGCCTCTGCATCAGCTCCTGCTTCCTGACCTGCTTGAGTTCCAGTCCTGACTTCCTTTGGTGATGAACAGCAATGCAATGTGGAAATGTAAGCTGAATAAATCCTTTCCTCTCCAACTTGATTCTTGGTCTTATATATGTGCAGGAATGCAAACCCTGACTAAGACAGGTGTGTAGGGAGGTGGGAAGATCTGGGAGGATTTGGAGGAGAAGGTGTGAGTGAGAATAACCAGAGTGCATTATATAAGTGTGTATGGAATTATCAAAGATCAAAATTGATTAATAAAAAATAAACATAATAGTAAAAATATTTAATACAGGTACAAAAAGAGTGAGTAGATGGAATTTAGAAATTACTTGACAGAAAAGTAAGCCATAAAGTCAGATGAATTAAAAAGGCAGTGTATACTGTTTAACAATTTCTATGGGTGTACTGTAAACTCGCAATACTACAACATGCCTTCAGGATTGTTTTATCTACTCTTCATCTATCATTCCACATAAACTTATTCCTAAAATACTAGGTGGAAGTCAGTTTCAGTGGAACCAAGTCTTTCTGTACCACTCACCTCCTAGAAAAACATGCCAAGTAGAAGAGAAGGAAAGCTAAGGATATGACTGTCCTCATACTCATCAGCATTACTACACCCTTAGTAGGGCTACCTGTAACTATAGTGAAAGTTGTGAATTTTAAAGACCTATCTAATCTATGTGGACACCAGAATACTAGCCATACACTTTGTACATAAAATTTGTGTTGGCTAATCTTGGTTGTCAACTTGAATATAGCTGAAATTAACTAAAACCCAAATGACTTGGTACACTTTGTGAGGCACGTTTTCTTAACTAAATCATTTGAATTGGGAAGGCTCACTTCTAATCCAGATCTTTGAGGTGGGAAGATAAACCTTTAATCAGGAACTTTTGATGTGGTAGGTACACTTTACATTGGATTTCACCTTCTACTGGCAGCCTATATAAAAGACATGGACAAAGGAAGCTTTCTCTTTTTCTCTTTAAGTCTGCTTGCCCTCACCCTCAATAGCAAACCCATACCTTCACTGATACTAGAGCCTAACTCTTTAGGATTCCAGTGTATACTGAAGAATAGCTGACACATACAGACAGGACTGAACAATTTCTGTATTCTTAGACCTTCTGTTCACAGGCAGCCATTGTTGGATTAGCTGGACCATAGCCTGTAAGCCATTCTAACAAATCTTGTATTAATAAAGAGAGATCATTTCTATAAGTACTGTTACTCTAGAGAACTCCGACTAATACAAAACTCAATACCAATATTGAAAATCTATAGTGGAGAGTTTGAATTGTCTGACCAGAAGCCAAAGCAATCATTTAGAAGTTCTTCATATTGTTCTAATGCTCAAATGGATATGAAAATCACTACATTGACAAACCAATAAGGTACTAATAAGGTAACAAATGCATTAGATCCTGACTTTACCAAGTACTGAAAATGGGTTTAGAGCCTTGAGCCCATGTTCGTAATTGCCCAGTATAGCTTGGCCCCTGAGTCTTTTCCTGTAACAGTCTCTCCTAAATACTGCAGCATGCTCTTGATATATTATCATTTCTTATGTGTGCCAAGACAAGAAAAGGTCTGGAAGGCGCAAGCGTAAACATGAACAGTCTTGTTTCCAAAGAGCTCTAGATCATTTCCATTTGTTACCAAGGCAAAGACAGAAACACTAAACGAACATTTATAAATTCTTTCCTTATTGGCAGACATGAAAATGGACCTCTCAGATCTTGCTGCTGGGAGGGCCTTCGGTTTTTGCATCCCCACCCCCACCCTGTGCATCTACCCCACGGTTCTCTCAAAGTCACACTTTCAATGCCTGAACACCATGAAGGGTTTACAGCCAGAGTGACTGAGCTTCATGAAGGGTAACTTTGTCCCAAGGACTCAGAGAACTATATGGTCTCAGGGACTCAGAGAACTATATGGTTTCAGGACTAAATAAATGATCTTAAGGAGTCAGAGAACTAGATGGTCTCAAGGACTCAGAGAACTGTATGCCTTGCCAGGAGACTGTCTACACAGGCGTCTTTCACAAGGGTCAGTCCTGTCCAATAACCCGTGTGCTTCTTCCCCATTGTCTTTTCCATGTACCCTGTCAGACACTTCCCCCATCTGTTTCTTGCACTCTGTTGCTCAGAGATCTAAAACTAGCATATTCCTGCTACCCCAGAACCAGTATGTCACATATCGCCACTGTGTCCTTGGAAGACAGAAAAGGACTGGCTTTTGGAGGTAGGATAACAAAAGATAAGTTGCTGAAGAAGGTGAGGTGGGGGTGGTCAGCAAAGGTATCCTCAGATCTTAATTAGCAGAACAGAACTCCAGGAGGGGACCTGCAGGTAGGTATGAAAGCAAAACATCAGTGCCTGTAGCTTTAAAAGAGTGGTCCTCAATCTTCCTAGGGTTAAGACCCCTTAATGTAGTTCATCATGTTGTAGTCATTCCCAACCATAAAATTATTTTTGTTGTTACCTTATAACTATAATTTTGCTACTGTTGTGAATTGTGGTGAATATATCTGATATGCACGATGTCTAACATATGACTCCTAGAGGAGTTTTGACCCACAGGTTGAGAACCATTGCCTTAGAGAACCATAGTCTAGGGGCATTACTGATAGATATTTGGAATGAAGGTGGGCGAAATTTTTTAATCAATAATTATTCCATGCTTATTTGAAAGTATATAGTCTATATTTTAATTGCATTACTCAAAGAAAGGTGTTCAGCTCACTTCTCAGTGTGGTTGGCAGCCAGCATGAAATTTTATTTTTTCACTTCTCTGGAATGCCTACTCTAAATGCTCTGCTCTACTGCTAAATTTTCTCTTTTAATTTAAACCATGGATAGAAACCCGACATGTGTCATGCATATGATTCCATTCACAATAGACACATTTTCAGTTTGTTTCATAAGGAATCAGAGAATAGGAAATAACTAAGTGTACATATTGGAGTTCAGCATTAACATTTTCCTTATATTTGCTTCAGATTTCTAAATTAGTATTTTTCTCTTCCTGTTCATTCCCTGACACAACGGTCTCTAAGTTGAATGTTTGCATGTTTCATACAGGTTTGCCAGCTGCATGAAGTGGCGAACAGAAATTATATATGTCCAGTGTGTGATGTGATGCTTTGATGTATGTATTCCTTGCAAATTAACTCCTACAGTGAAGTTACTAAACACATTCACCAATTCATGAATTTACCTGTGTATGGTGGAAAAAAAAAGAAATGTACTTAGCAAATCAAACTTTCAACATGTAGTATATTGTCATTAATTGTAATTACTATTGTTGCACATTAAAAGTGGAGAACTCGGGCTGAAGAGATGGCCCAGCTGTTAACAGCATCGACTTCTCTTCCAGAGGTCCTGAGTTCAATTCCCAGCAACCACATGGTGGCTCACAAATATCTATCATGGGATCCTATGCCCTCTTCTAGTGTGTCTGAAAAGAGCAATGGTGTACTCATATACATAAAATAAATAAATAAATCTTTAAAAAAAAAGAAGTGGAGAATTCTTTGACCAACCTTTGTGCCCTTTGATGAACATCACATTTCCCCTAGCTCCTTTGATGAGCACCTCATTTTCTCTAGCTTCTGACTGTTGACAGACTTCCTTACTCTATTTTTTTATGAGGCTGAGCTTTTTAGGTTCCATGTCAGTGAATGCGCATATTTGTCTTCCCACAATTGTCCTAATTTACTTACCATTTGTACTCCAGGTTTTTCCATATTATGCCAATGGCAAAATTTCTCTTTTTACAAGGTTAACAATATTCTGTTGTATAAGATTACATAGTAGTATAATGTGTGTATACATGGAAACATATATACATCATGGCTCATTCACACATTTCTGTATACACACCATTCATCTGTCATTGGCATCCAAGTGATTCTGTAGCTTGACAATTCTGAACAATGCTTCAGTGTGCAGGAGAGTGCAGATATCTCCTTGGTGTAAGGATTTTATTTCCTTTAACTACATGCCCAGCAGCTGGATTGCTGACAGTTAGGGCACTTACAGATCTCCATATATATGCACATATGAATACATATATACATATATACATATATACATATATACATATATACATA
>JANHMN010000004.1:145032710-145046597 GCA_030674055.1 Rhabdomys pumilio | reverse complement strand
TGATCAACATCAGTAATCATTGGAGAAATGATGATGACATCATGATGAGACAAGCCAATCAGAATGAGTGTGATTAGTGCTCGGTACAGGTTTGAAGAGGATGTGGAGGGACTGGTACTTTGTATACTACTGGTGTTAATTTGACAGTACAGTCATGAAAAACGTTACACGGTTCCTCAGAAAGAACTTGTTAACCAAGTTAGAACTATTGTAGGATTCTGCATAAGGTTTATATAAATTTTTCAATCACTTCTAGCTGCAGTCATCAATAGTTAACAAATTTCTGATTTCTGCCTGCACAGTATATTTATGAGAAGCAATCTGAACATTATATTCAGCTCTGCATATATCTACCTTGCTGGAACGAACTTTTGGAGAAAACTGGGTGAGATTAGAGCCCTGTTATTTTAAACCCAGTATATCTTGCCAGATTGCCTTTCAAGAAGCAGTAGGCTCACACTTCCACTGAAATAACTGAAAGCAACCTTTCCCTTCATTCAGCCAGCTGTCTAAGACTTACTGCTCATTGTTAAATTTTACTAGCATGATGGATACAAGGTACCACTGGCTTTGGGACATAGTTTTTCAAATGATTATTTTTCTGAATGCTTCTTTCCCATTTAAACAGAATTTTTTATGATTTTATTTACTCCTGCACTATTGTGTTGGGAGTGCTGGTAGGTTCTGTGTTATTTTCTTGTTACTTTAAAAAGAAATTTGTTTGGCATAAATATGAACTCCTTACAACCCACACTGTAAACATTCTGTAGCATTTTTACCTCTGCTTTATAATACTTTGTCATATGACAGTGTTCTTATGGGAAACTGTCCAACAATTGAGTTTCCAGTGTGGACTAAGATAACTCTAGGTTTCCACTGTTGCTCTGAAACAATATAAATAATATACAATTTTCTTGTATTCCCAGAATGTAGAAATTCATACTCAAAGTGCTTTAAATGGAGGCCCTTCATTAGGAAATGTGCCTAAAGTACTGCGAGGCATATTTGGGATTTTTTGAAAGTTAAGTAAGTGTTAAAATCTTTGCGTGTTTTATTTTGTTCTCTTTAGATTTCTTATAAAAATAATATTTGATGTGCCCTCTTTCATTAAAGAGTGGAATACAATCTACTTGACTTTTAGTGAGAGGGTAGTTATTCTTGACTTACATCTTCCATTTTTGAGTGTTCTTGAGTTTTTTTACATCTCTTATTATTTCTGTAGGTTGATTAAATTTTTACTCATTTCATGTTATCAAGAGCTGGTTGGGAACTTCTCTTGCATTTTTAACACTTCAGCGGTTGACTTGGGTTTCTTTGTTTACACAATCAGTCAGAAGCAAGTCACACAAGTACCTCCCAAACTCGGCCTCGGCCTCAGTGTTCTTCTATTTATTTAGTCTCAGACTTTATAGAGTTAGCACACTCGTTATGAAGACTCATAATGGCATTTTCAAACAAAATATGTTTTTGTTGCCTCTCCTTCCCCATCGCCGTGCCTCCACGCTGACCTCGCATCCCGTCTTAGAGCCCCACTTTTAGTGCATGTGTTCTATTTGTCCCCTCCTTCCACAAGACTTCTTTCATTACTTGCATCATCTTCCCCCGTCAAGTTAACTTGTAATACGTTCTATTTTTCTGCACATTCCTTCTATCCCAAAACCATGAGAACATCAGAATATTTTATTATTTTTCTTTTAACTTTCTTTTCTATTTACATGATAACACTGGAATGCCTAACTTTTTTTCATTCCCCATTACTTCCATTGAGCCCATTCTATAAGTTGGCAAATTGGGGCCAACTGTTGTTCATATAGATACTATATGTCACTTGGGGATGGTACGTAGCTGTTTCTTCCAAATTGAAGCATTCACTGCTGAAGAAAGGAGGGAAACTCTGAAGATTTGGGGAAGCTAATAAAACTTAGAAGGTTCAGGAAGCTTAGAACATTACCATACCCACAAGGCACTGCCCTGAGGTCACAAAAGCAGTAAACATTTGTTGGGAACAGCAGGTTCTTTAGAGGAGTTGCCTGTAAGTTGTGCAGAGAACACTAAAGTTACAATTTTCATGCATGGCTGCCCATGCTGTACCCTTTCAGTGATGCTGCTTTAAGCTGTTCATGCTTCTTCTACACATAACCCTGATAAGCCCAGTGGCTCACCAAGCAAGACTTGGACAGACTCATTTAATTGGCCAGTACTTTCTAACCTGTCTGAAGTGAATACTCATTCGTCTCTGTCTCCCTAGGGAAAGTCACAAAACATACTTGTCTCCTAAATGGGGACAGATAAAACAAAAGTTGAATGTACCTGCAGTAAGGGATATGCATGGGACTCCTCTGAGGGTGAGATATCTGTGAGAACAATCCAGATATGGTTTCCTCCTGAGCTGGTTTGAGTAGGAATGACCCAATGGGGTCATTTATAAATTTATTCATATATTTGAATGCTTAGGCACCAGGGAGTAGAACTCTTTGAGAGGATTAGATGGGATAAAGGGTGTAGCTTTGTTAGCGGAAGTGGGCTGCAAGGGTTGGGGTGGGGGTGGGTTCTTGAGGTTTTCAAAAGCCAACTGTAGGTCCAGTGTTTTGCCCTTTTCTGCTTTCCACTGGATAAAGATGTAATTCTTTGCTAACTCTCCTTCATCATGTCTGTCTGCTTGCTGTCCTGTCTCTGCTCCTGTGTTCCATGCCATAATAACAATGGACTAGGTTTCTGAAGCTGTAAGCAAGCCCTGAAACGAATGCCTTCCTTTACATGAGTTTCCACAGCTACAGCACAATGACAAGAGCTTTTTCTTACAAGGTTTGGTCTGGTGTGCATTCTACAATTATGCTATCCTATAGTGCTGCTTCATGCTGCCTGTTATGACTTGTCCAGGCCAGCTGGACAATCAAGTGGGACCCTTAGACCCTGTGCAGAGGACTGAGATGCATAAGAAAATAAAATGGCACAGCACGTCAAGAAGTCTGATCAAGCTGGCAAAATTTTTATTGTTCATACAGATTATATACTCTGAAAACAGGATATGGGGAGGGATAGGAAAGGAAAGAGGGATTTACAGGTGGAGGAAGCTAGCTACAGCTGTGGGGTCTAACTAAGTTATTCTTACAAAGCCTTTCCATTACCAGGGGTTCTAAAAACATCTATCTAGCAGGATGTTGTCTAAATCTAGAGATCAGGAGGAAGGGTTACTAAGGTGGGTTGCTATGAGGCCTTGTTTGAAGTTCTGAGAACTGACAAGTGAATCATGGAAGGTAAGCAGAAAGAAGAATAGTAGATAGAAGAGCCAAGGATGAGTTTTTGACAATAGTAAGGCCTTACCATGGCTTCCCACAGTTATAGATATGACTTTTGACCTAGGCTGATCCATCTGAAAGCAGCACATCCTTGGAAGGAAACCTTAGGTGTCATATTTCCTACATGGAATGGGATGACACACTTCCATGATGAATGAGTTCTGCTCAATGGAGGCTCACAAATGAATGATAAACTTGAGACTATCTGCAGTCCCTGAGAGCAGCACATGTAGTAGATGCAATGGCTAACAGGATGTGGTTGCTATAGTGTGGCTTGTTTGGTTTTTGAGAGAGGGTCTCTATATAGCTGTGGCTGTCCTGGAACTTGCTCCATAGGCCAAGCTGGCCTTGAGATATGCCTGCCTCTCCCCCTTCAAGTACTGGGATTAAAAGTGTATGCCACCATGCCCAGCAGTAAAAGACTTAAATAAGAAATGAAGATCTGTTCACGGTCTGCCTCACGAGGCTGCAGGATAGGAGGCAGATGAGATCAGTGTGCTTGTTGTGAAAAACAAAGAAACTGAGTAATGCCTCCTTAATTTAAAGCCTTCATGAACTGTGGCAATACAAGAGAAAGCTGTTCTTTATGGATGGATTAATAGAAACCATTAAAGGCATTTTGTTTTTCCTGGATGAAGTCTCCATGAGTATCAGGAACTGGAAGAAAATAGAACATTACATAGAGAATTGGAAATGAACGAGGTGGTGTTTGATACTCATTTCATTGGGCCCGATAGAGCTGTGTTCATAACAGAATAAAGGAAAATATTGATTTAGCAGAATTTGCGGCTTTAGTGGCTTTGCTGAGCCCCATGGGGAATGCAGTCTTTATGAGGTAGAAGATGCTCTAGTGGATTTGAATGCTTTAGAGTAGAATATAAACTGGTTTTGTAAGGAGCTGAAGCATTAAGAGGGGAACTAAAAATGGATAATAATGGAAGTAAAATAGATAATAGACCTATCCAGGTAATTCAAAAGCAAATGTGTCAAGGTTTGCATCAGGCTGGAGTTTGTGGGGAGAAGGGGGTAAATTTGACATAAAGTGAAATATTGCGCTAGAAGCTAGTGAGTGCTTGGAGGTGGTCAGCTTTAGAACCGGTCACCACAGGAACAAAAACCGCAGAACTGGAGACAACTTGTCTTAGAGGTGAGCAGTTACACCCCTAGAGCATGCTTCCTACAGGTTTTTCAGAAATAAAATATATGGCAGCTGTTTCAGTCAGCTTGGAGGTGTCTCTCTGGCTAGATGTGGATGACGAAGAGATGATACTCACGACCCTATGACAGAGCCCATGAAATCCAGAGAGCTGGCTGAAACAGAGCATGTTTCAGGTGAGACCACAAACCATCTTCCCTACAGACCTCAGCCATGTTGAGTAGCATTAAGTGGGAATGAAGATACTCAGCAACCTCTGCATCAGTAGCTGGAGATGCATCAGAAGCCGTGACTGCAGATTAGAGAGGGATAAGTGAGCAAATTATTCCTTATTTAGACAGTGTAGAGTGAAAAATTATAAAGACCATTTTATAAAATATATACAGGCTCATTAGTTCCAGGAAGGCGGAACTGAATGTAGGATTTCGGGCCTTCACTGCCCCATTCATTCCTCAAGCCTCAGGGAAGAAAATCCACCTGTGGGTGGGGTAGGCCCAAAGCAGGAAGACACATTCCTGGCCACAAAGAAAAATAAAAAGGCATGCCCAGACAAGTCCTAACTAGCCATCCTGCTGCCTCTGCAAGTTGCTGATATTTGAAATAACCAATCGTGTGTAACCGCGCCAAACTTTCCCGCCTTTCCCTACCCCTACCCATAAATAGCTCCCGCCTCTGGGGTTCGGGGTTGAAATCCCTTGTCTCCTGCATGGGACGGGTTTTAACCCAAGGGCCCTTGCTATTAAACTACCTTATGCAAATGCATCAAGGAGGTCTCTCGTGTGTCTGTGGGTGAGCGGCGGTCCAGACTTGAGGTAGGGTCCCATCGGGGGTCTTTCAACAGCTGTATGTGACATGGCTTTTTTGATAAAGAAATTTATACAAGTAATGGGATATTTTATGCCATTTTGTACCGTTTAAAGAATTATTCCTTCAGCATCTAAATCTGAGGTCAATTGGCATTTGGTTGAAATGGAAGGCAATGAACCATTCAGTGATCCCGACCATCTTCTATAAAAGGTTTCATTCCACAGTGCTAACCACAGAGTGTCTTTCAGATGTGGAATAACATCACGAAGAATAGTAAAAAACAGAAGTTAAAGCTTTTAAAGGAAAGTGTCCTATACGGGTAGAAAAGGCACTTTCTTTTTCTTTCTTCTTCTTTTTTCTATTTTTCTATTTTCTCTGCCAGGTTCTTTTCCAGGTGTGGAGCCCCTCCCTTCAAGAAGGGTTAGCAACTGGTCAGCTTTCATGCCATTTTCCTTCTGCTAGCCTGGGCTTCTTTCAGTAGGTTCAATTCTACTAGGTGTGTATGATGTTTACAGACCTTACCCTAATTTTTACAGATGGTGTGGGCACTGAGAGCATGTAACCTCGCAAAGCATTTTAAACTAGTTACATGTTTTCTCACTTATGATGTATTCGTTGTCTACTCTATGCTCTCTTTCTGGCTGTCTCTTCTATCAGTTTCTCTATTTTTATATCTCTCTGTTATTCCAGGTTTCTCTCTGTCTCTGCATCTGTTTTTCACTCTCTCCTGTTCTCTTTCTCTCTGCTTCTCCGTGTCTCTGCCTCACTGTCTCTCTGTCTTGTCTCTCTCAGTCTCTGCCTCTCTCTCTCTCTCTCTCTCTGTCTCTCTCTCTTTCTCTCTGCATGTGTGTGGGGAGAGGTAGCATGTATATTTTCTGGGAAGCTTGTGGAGGTCTGGGGATAACTCTATTGAGGCATTTCTCAAACTCTTAAAGGACCCAGGGATTGAACTCTATTGACTATTCTCGGAAAAGTTTTTATTTTGATTGATTTTTTTATTGAATATTTTATTTACATTTCAGATGTGATCCCCTTTCCCCATTCCCCCCACCTAGGAACCCCCTATCCCATCCCCCTCCTCCTGCTTCTATAAGGATGTACCCCCCACCCGCCCACTCCCACCTCCCCACCCTCAAATTCCCCCACACTGGGGTATCCAGCCTTCATGGGACCAAGGATCTCTTCTCCCATCTATGCCCAACAAGGCTCTCCTTCTTTACATATACAGCTGGAGCCATGGGTCCATCCCTATGTGCTCCCAGATTGGTGGTTTAGACGCTAGGAGCTCTGGTTGGTTTGTATTGTTGCTCTCCCCATGGGACTGCAAACCCTTTTAGCTCCTTCAGTCTTCTTTTTCACTCCTCCATTGGGAACCCCATGATCAGTTCAATGGTTATCTGTGAGCATCCACCTCTGTATATTTCAGGCTCCGGCAGACCTCTAAGGAGACAGCTAGATCAGGCTCTTGTCAGCATGCACTTCCTGACATCCACATCAGCATCTACCTTTGGTGACTGTACTTGGGATGGATGGATACCCAGGTGGAACAGTCTCCAGACGACCCATCCTTCAGTTTCTGTCTCACACTTTGTCTCCATATTTGCTCCCATGAGTATTTTGTTACTCCTTCTAAGAAGGACTGAAGCACCCATACTTTAGTCTTCCTTCTTCATGAGCTTCATGTGGTCTGTGAGTTGTAGCTCGGATATTGCAAGCTTTTGGGCTAATATCCAATTATCAGTGAGTGCATACCATGTGTGTTCTTTTGTGACTGGGTTACCTCACTCAGGATGATATTTTCTAGTTCCATCCATTTGCCTAAGAATTTCTCGAATTTATTGTTTTTAATAGCTGAGTAATACTCGATTGTGTAAATGGACCACATTTCTGTATCCATTCCTCTGTCATAGCAGCTTTATTTTTAATAGCCAGAAGCTGGAAAGAACACAGATGTTCTTCAACAGGGAATAAATACAGAAAAGGCACTTTCAAGACCCACATAGTTGCTGGTAAATTCTAGTGCTAGGAGTAGGTTGCTTTTTTATTACTTGTTGGCCATGGTGATTACTAAGACTCCATAAACCACAAAGGTTCTTGTCATTGCTGTTGTTTGCATGCCCAAACTAGCAAGTAGAATCCTGTTTCCGAAGATAAAAATTTCTTTGATTGTAGGACATGAAGAAATCAGGCTGACTTACTAATCCGTAAGTTCTCCTGTGCCAGATGGATTTTGTAGTGCATAAAAGGCTGCTATTGGAGAATTATTACCAATAGTTGTGCTCAGTTTTGAAACCTGTGTACTAATTTACAAACATTCAATTTAAGTAGCAGCATGGCTATTGCGGGTGTAACCAACTGTTTTCTGACTGGGTGTAAAGCTCTACCCAAAGAAGGGAAGTCATGTTTGTAAGATAAGCCTAGGGGAAAAAAAACATGTAGCTTTGAGGTCATCAGAAGTAGGCTACTGCTGTTGTTTGGTTAAATGGGAGTGATGTGACTGTCAAATAATTGCCTTCTAAAGCATTTGTGTTTATGGCTTTAGATTACTGTATGTGTCAGTCTGGGTCATGGAAGAAAAGATTTTCCCACAGTAGGCAGTGGCTACTATGGAGAATCAGAGCTGAACAGTTTTATGTTGAGAATACGTGACTGTTACTATGGCATATTGATCCAACACTCAACTGTATGTGTAGGAAAATGATTACACATTATTCTTTATCTCCTACTCCAAAGCTCAGTAAATACAGAAGGAATGGAGGAAGAACCAGAGGAAGTGGTAGAGTGTCCTGTAGTCATTTTCTCTGGATTGGTACATTAACTCTAGTATTCAGGAAGAAGAAAAAACAAAACCGAGAAAATCCAAGATACATACAAGACCACAAAGTCTCTCCCTCCTCCCCCAAGGTTCTATAAGCAGTAAACAATTTCTGGGTAAGAGAAACTATGGTGGACCTTCTTCCAAGTTATTTACGGCTCTTTACTGATGCAGCTTTCTTGAGTTCTCACTGGTGGTAGGATAGTACTTTCAGCTCCCATAAGTAACCCCAAAGATCTCTTTATTTGGTTTACTATCAATGCCCTGAGATGAATACCATTTGTTCTTATCTTCCTTGAGAAAGTGACAAAATAGAGGATTTTGCATAAATTAGCAAATGAAACTTTATAACTTTTTTTGTTAATTATAAGATTTAAAAATATAGCATTAACTTAATAAAATTAAGCAGTGTTTTTCTAAGAAATTATTTACTTTATCCAAGTGTTTAGATTTATCAAACATGAAATTGTTCTGCTGTCTTAAAAAGTCTCAATAACAATATAATGCACTTTTTTATGTTAGTTATTTTTAAAGGTCTACTGTGTATTCATGGTCACAATGTCCACCACTAATAGAATGTGCAATTTGCAACTGCTGAACCTTTCTCTGACATGTCAAATCTTCCTCATGTAAATGGTAGAGTTAATTCTATTGGATGCTAAGTATTAGTCATAAATATTAAGCTGAATTCTCATAGAAATTTTAAGTTCAGGGCTGTGGTTACGGCTCAATGCTTAGACAGTTGCCTAGCATACATGAAGTTATAGTTTCGATCCTTAGCCTATCTAAACAAAATATAAACTTGGAATACATTCATATATTTATGTATCTATATATCTATATAGCTAGTTCTATATATTCATGTATATATACATATACCTTTATCCAGATTGTCTGTACAAATTTACAAAAATTATATCCCTTAGTCATTCTTTTCCAAACTATATTAAGGAGATGAGTCACTGGAAGGAGTCCTGTTGCTGGGCAATGACCTTGGAGACACACCAGATCAAAGGTTCTGGTCCTGGAGAATGGCACCAGAACTTACCCAGGAGACTGACCATCTGATAAACAGGGAAGAAGGCCATGTTCCAGAAGCCAGAAATTGCCAGAGGCTAGGAGTAGATTCGGTGCTTGGTGTCCCTTTTGAGTCACAAGTTTTCCAGGAGCACCTTGCTGTCCTTTCTTACTGAGGATTATTGCAGCCCATATAGACAAGTGGCTCAGGATAAACTCATTGTCTCCATAGGCACCAGCACTATACCTTTCAAGACAGAAGAGACAATTTATCCTCTTCCTTACAATGATGATTTTTCTAGTTCATAAATTCCCTTGATAGTTGATGACACATTTTCTGTTTTTATTTGTGTTTTGGTCAAATTACAAGCTGGCCTGCAGATCCTCCAGAAACATCTTATCATATGGTGGATCTATGTTTTCGTCCTTTATATTGGAAGCTTGACTGCTGCTCTCTAATTAGATCTCTCATTTACTTAATAAGCTGATTTTCAGACTGGCAATGTTATCTGCAGTTGTAAAATCCTTCCTGACTGAGGCTTTCCCATCTCAAAATTAAATTATGTCAATCAGCTACAATGTTCCTTAATTTTTCTGGCACTGACAGATAAGACAGGTTTTTCCTGGCATTGCAATTCCAAGAATTTTTGCTTCCATGTGGTCTGCAAACATTCCTGGAAGGAGACCTGAACATAATGTTTATTCATGACCACTCTTATCAGAGGCTTGTTGATTTATTAGACAGCTTTTAGGCATGTTGATCCAGGTCAGAGTTTCTGAGCTTTCCAGTCTATAGCAGGTTGTCTCCATTGCTTTCAGTCCAAGAGCATGGCAGAGACATCATGGAAGAAAAGCATAGCAAAGAAAACAGCTCAACTATATGGCAGATAAAGAGCTAAGAGAAAGAAGACATGGACTGAAGTTAGATGTATCCTACAGGGACACCCCCAGTCATCAATTCTTCCTACCAGGTCCATTGTCCACAGTTCTGCCATCTCCAAATACTCTGTTCAGATTTTAGTTTCATCAATGGAGTAATCTATCCATAACCTCAGAGCTTTTGCTATCCATTCATTCCCCAGAGTCCATCAGATGGCAACTGAATCTTCAAGATATAAGCCTATGAGGGAGGTTTAATTGTTAAACCATAACAACTTTAACGTATGTTTTGCCAGCTTTTTTGTTTTGTTTTGTTTTGCATAGAATAACCAAACATGGAAAGAAACGTCAGGCCATCCACATCAGGGTGGCCTCAAATCACTAGCAAGTAATCCTATTTATTGACAGTTTAGAAACTTCCAGCTTCAAAATATTTGGTCATTTCCTATACATTTTCAGAATCCTTGCCAAGTTCAGGGAACCACTGTTTCTTTTTTTAAAAATGTGTAATCTTTAGGGTTTCCCACATTTAATGCTTTATTGTCTAGGTATTTATTTTAAATAATCATTGAATTACCAAAACCTATTAACAGTTTGTCACTGATATACATAGAATTGTAGTAGAAATTTGATGCCTAAATCTACTAGTTAGATTTTGTGTTGGGTTAGCAAGTAATTGATAGGAGCCTATGCATGAGCCAAGGGTGTGGTCCAGCAAAGGGAGGGAGGCACACTTCTAAGGAGTTCTGGGAATGGAAAGAGATAGAGTGGGAGGGAATTGGAAGGATTTATAAAAACAAGTTAGGACTTACAAGATTATATCAGTTGCTTTTTAGAGGATTCAAATCAATGAATTATTGAGTTGTTTATGGAAAACTAAGTGTATGTATGAAAAGCAATGTAGTATCAAAAGCAGACAAATGTCTAGGTCCATCCTCTACCTCCAGTTACCTGTAAAAAGCTCTTCATCAATAACTGGACCAGGATTGAAATGGACTGCAAACCACAGGAATGTATTTCAATAAACCCCAACCAAGAAGAGTACCATCAATTCATCCTATTCTTCAATATGTTTTAGAAATGACAGAATGACTCTACCTAGAATAGCAATGTAGATATGAGAGATGTGAAGTTGTGTAGTGAGAAATAAAGTTGGAAAATGAAAGATCTTAGGAAAGAAAAATAGTCATAATCATTTGGTTAAGATAGTGTTGTGGAATTTACAAAAACACGTGACAATGTTAGGATATTATCAGAGCCCCACCCAAGGCTTGAAATGGTACATGCACATAACAACCCGATATACAAACTTCATCAGGTTCAGAATTAATCCTCAGTTCACAGCTGTCTTTGTTATGGTTTTACTGTGAACAGATACCATGATGATGGCAACTCTTATAAAGAACATTTAATTGGGGATGGCTTACAGATTCAGAGGTTCAGTCTATTGTCATCAAGGCAGGAGCATGGCAACATTCAGACATACTGCTGGAGGAGCTAAAAGTTCTACCTCTTGTTCTAAATGCAGCGAGAAGACTAGGTTCCAGGCAGCTAGGGTGAGGGTTTTTAAGCTCATGCAGTGACACACTTTTTCTAACAAATCCACACCTACTCCAACAAGGCCATACCTCCTAATAGTACCACTCCCTGTGCCAAGCATATTAAACTATCACAACAGCCGAATGCCTGGGTTACAATAGTTACTGTACAGCCTTGCACAAGTTACTAATCTTTTCCTTCCATTTTCTCATTTATAAATCAGAAACAATAATAGTACTCACTTCAAAGGGTTGCTAAGAGAATAAGTTCACAGATTTAAACTGCTTATAGAAATGTTTAACATACAGCACATTCTTAATTTTAGAAATATATTGATAACACATTACATGGAAATTTTACCTTTAAATCCTTTGTTATGTTTCAGTTGATCCTTTTAGTACTTTAATGGTACAGGTTTTCTTTTTATTTTTTTTAATTTCCATGTGAGAAATCTAGGGTCCCAGATTATAAATGAGTTCTCTCTTGGAGCGTATGGATTGATTGAGAATGTCGCCGAGCGGCTCTGGCATTTGACTAATAGGTTACCAGCTGACAGCACTGCTGAGGGAGATCCAAAAGGTGTGGCTTTATTGGAGAAAGTATATCACTGGGAGCTGATTTCCAGTTTTCCCTCTCTGCTTTGAATATATGGTTCCAGATGTGAGTCCTCAACTTTCTGCTTCTGCTTGCTGCTATTCTTCTCTGCCATGAGGCTCTTATTCCTCTGGAACTATAAGCTGAAATAAACCTTTTCTAGGTTTTCTTAGTCATGAGTTTTACCACAGCAATTAAAAAGTAACTAACAGAGCTTTTCTGCACACTTCTTGTCTTGGTTGGGATTTCTATTGCTTTGATAAAATACCACGAAGAAAAGGGCCACTGAGTCACAGTCTGTCATCATTGAAGGAAGTCGGGGCAGGCACTCACAGCAGGAATCTCAAGGCAGGAAACTGAAGAAGAGGCTATGGAGGAGTTCTGCTTATTGACTTGCTTCCTATGGCTTATTAGGCCTGTTTCTTATAGCTCTAAGGACCTGCAGTCCAGAATTAGGAAGCACTATCCCACATCAGTCACTAAGAAAATGCATTCCAAACTTATCTGCAGGCCAATCCTATGAAGGCATTTTCTCAACTGATGCTTCTTCCCAAATGACTCTACCTTGTGTCAAGTTAATATAAATTTAGCCAGCGCACCTCTCTTATGCACAAAGTATATAGTAACCTCTATACTTGTCTTCCACCTCCCTTCAAGCAGCATCACTTTTCAGAAGGACTATGTCTTGTTTGACACAGAAATCTCAGGAAATGTTGGGAGGCAATTAAATCAATGTGCTCATTGTATGCCTGTTGCTTTTGAAGACCTGCCATTTATTGCCACAATCTGGCTTCACTTGTAAACTTTGTCGCTGTGGATTTCAAGATGTAGAAATATGAACCACGGCACATAGGAAAAGAGTAAGAAATATATGTAGTTCTTTTCTTTATAAACAAGGCTCCTACGCTAGGAGGATAGCTTAGTTGGTAGAGTACTTCTTTTATAAGCATAAACATCTGAAACTCCGCAAAACATACAAACAACAAACAAGCTGGGCATGGTCCTGGCACTAAGGACCTGGAGACAAGAAGAGTCCTAGGATTTGCTAGTCAGCCATCCAAAACTACTTAGTAAGTTCCAGGACAGTAAGAGATCAATCCTATATAAAAAGAAAAAAGAGAATAAGAAAAAGAAGGAGGGCAGGAGGAGGAAGAGAAAAAGGTGGAGGTGGAGGGGGAGGAAGAGGAAGAATAAGAATAAGAAAAAGAAGAAGAAGAAGAAGAAGAAGAAGAAGAAGAAGAAGAAGAAGAAGAAGAGGAAGAGGAAGAGGAAGAGGAAGAAGGAGGAGGAGGAGGAGGAGGAAGAGGAGGAAGAGGAGGAAGAGGAGGAGAAGGAGAAGGAGAAGGAGAAGGAGAAGGAGAAGGAGAAGGAGAAGGAGAAGGAGAAGAATGTTCCACACCGCTTCCCATCCCGCAGGAATAAGACACCGAACAACAGAGCTCCTTCCGGTTTACTCAGGAATCAGGTACATGGCAAGTGGTGCCAAACCCTTCCCAGGGGAGGCTTATATCCCTGATGGGTGGCCAACAAACTGATGCCACGTGACATCTTCTCATAGGTCCTGCATATGTGCGTCAGATCAGACCACTGGCTGGCACAGCTCAAATGACAAATAAGGAAGGTCTTGTTTATCTCAAGGCTCTCAGGCAGCCATCGCCATCTTTAGGCGAGGTTCCTAAAGCACCTTACAGAAGAAGAAGAAGGAGGAGGAGGAGGAGGAGGAGGAGGAGGAGGAGAAGAAGAAGAAGAAGAAGAAGAAGAAGAAGAAGAAGAAGAAGAAG